>JAFMSR010000016.1:25944552-26099552 GCA_022818135.1 Saxidomus purpurata | reverse complement strand
AATAATTCTCATTATATATTTGTACTGAAATTTTCTTATTTAAGAATCTATTGTACATTGAATTGGTAAAATAAATACGTTTTCCCAATCAATATCATCTTTCTTCCATTTTAGTATTGTTTTATTTTTGTGCATGCTTGCCTTTTTCACCTCTATATTGTAAAGCATTTTATCTATTTTAGTGTTGGGCGTTAATCTAGAGATCTAGTAATCTGGTATACTGTTCCTTGCATTGACTCCTGTATCAGGTTTTGTTTCCAGTTTTTGTCTATGGACGAAAGTAATGAATAATACTTCAAAAAATCAAACCTGGTTATATTGTTCACATTTTGCAGTTCCGAAAATGTCAGGAATTCTCCCATGTAAGAGTGAAAGATATTTTTAATGTATAGTAAACCCCTATGAAACCATTTTTGGGTAAAAAATATGGTTCCATTTGAATCAATAATAAACGATATATTCGATATTATCGGCTTCGAAAAAGAAGTAATATTTTCACAAAAATTAATAGAACAGTATGCGGAAAGGATTTCCTAGTTCCTTTACTAATTCGGTTGGGGGGTTGTCAACACTGTTAAAGGATATATAAGTTTAGGGAGTGCAAAATGTTTGAGAACTGTTACTTTATCATTTAATGACAATTTCCACTTTTTCCGCATGGTAAGTGTATGTTTAAATTGTATTATTTTTGGCTATAAATTAAGTTTTTGTACACTTAATTTGTCATTTGTAAATATGATTCCCAATGTTATTGCCTGAGCTGATGTCCATTGAATTTTTTTTTCGTTACAAAAGGTTAGTTTCGAATTTCGGAGACTCAGAACCAACTTTCATAACAGCGCATTTACAACTACTCAAATGTAAACCGGAAATACTACTAAATTTCTCTTATAAACAAATAAGTTTTCGAATGATTTCTTGACCCATCTAAAAGAAACTTCCATCATCAGCAAAAAGTGTTTGTTTTATCTCAACATTTGACAACCGTATCCTTTTTATTTCTTGGTTATTTCATGTAGCTATAGATAGTGTTTCAACACATATAATGAAAATATTAGGCGAAAGAGGACAGCCTTGTCTAACTTTTTAATGTTGAAGTTTGAAAAAAAGTCATTGTTTGATATAATGCTTTTAGTATCTGAATAAAAAAGTGTTACCGATTTTATTAAAGATTCTCCGAAGTTAAAGTATTCAAACACCGTTTATACTTTACCGAGTATTTGATAAATATGTCTTGTTTACAACTTTTTATAACTTCCCATAGCGTATTAGCACTTGCTTCTTCATTTATGTTTGCTATTTCTGTTACAGAATTTTGAATGTTTTCTTGACATTCTTCATGTAAAATTAGGCCACCATTGAGTTTGAAATACCCGGATCCTTTTTCAATTTTTGTTTCTTCAATGTTAATGTGGAATAAAAAGTGGTCGGAGTGATAACCTGTTGATACCGTACATTTAGTAACACTGTTAAGTAAGTTTGCCGAAATTAGAAAATAGTCCATCCCACAAAATATCGGTGGTTTATGGTTCGAGTGCCATGTATACTTCTTACGGTCTGGGTTATGAATGCGCCAAATGTCATAGAAGTCTTTTTTGGTGATTATGTCATTAAGTTTCTTAGAATATATTAGATTTGTATCTGCTTTACCATTTTATTTGTCTTGACAAAGATTTTCAATCAAACTTGAGAACAAACAACTAGCTTTTGTTGTTATTGAGCTTAAAACTGTTAGTTTCTATTTGAAATAGGCATACTACACAACTATCAAAATAACAAAATGTTGAATTGAGCTATAAGTCGGTTTGGATACGTTGATAGTGACGTCATGTTATGTTTACATATATTAGACACTGTTATAATTGAAAACAGGGGAAACAACTGTCTTTGACAATTTTATATTTGAATTAATTTTCTTGTCCATTTTGAGGAAGAAATAGCTCTGTGGTTACCACAGAAGATTGTTAGCTAGCATTTCTTTTACTCGGCTAGTTCGAATCCTACGGAGTAAAGAATGTCCATGTATGACATTGTTTTACTTTTATAAGGAAGTTTGTGGTCAGTGTAAACAGTAACCATGCATTCTGCAAGCGTGTTTTTTTTTGTTTTTTTTGCTGCTCGAGACGTGTTCATAACAATAGTAGGTGACAAAACCGTGCAAAAGACCTTTGTGTGATTTTTGTACATTGTATAAGATATCAAAATATTATTTCAAGGAGATGTAGGTATTAATTAAAGTGAATTTGCTGAAAAAGGTGTGTGTACAAAAGGGTAGAGGAAATAATAGCTTTGAACCCAATACAACAAACTCTTCCCGCTACCAGTGCGAAATAATAATTTTCCAAATATGACTTTTCTTATTTTGATTGGGAAAGTCTTTTTAGAAGAAAAAAAAACTGCATGCAGGAGTTGCTACCCTTCCACTGCCAAAACCTCTTCCAACAATAACAAAAACACAAGGGAGATCACTGCGAAGACAGAAACTATTATTTTATTAGTCCGATATTTTTATTTCTAAAGCACCAACTTCAAATACGAATGCGGCATTATCATTAATTAACATATTTAAATGCACAGCAACCAAAAATTGCTTCATTCAGTAAAACTGTCACCAATATACAGTAAGTGCAGTAAGATGCGCATAATGTCACTTTAATATATGATTAAAAAAAAAAGCTATGCACTGAACAAAACCTTTTCCTTTTGTGTTAAAAATACAAAAAAAAAATAAATTATTTTTTTTTTTTTTTTGTGTTTTATAAAAAAAAAAAATAATATTTTTTTTTTTTTTTTTTACAAATATAAAAATTTTTTTTTTTTTTTTTATAAAAAAAAATACTAAATGACGTATAACTAATACAAAAACATATTTTTTAAGAAGATGCAGTGTATACATCGCCAAATTTATCTTCAGTGCACAAATAGCCAATTTAGCAAACTTCAAAGGTTTTTCTGTCCTTGCATTATAACTTACAAAAATAAAATATAACAATTGATTTTTAAAGATTACAGTGACTGTTGATCAAAACTTGTTCTTTTATACAAGTTTATAGGCTATTTTGCACTTTAAATAGCCAAAACTGTTTAAAAGTCTGCTGTCACAGAGCTTTGGCACTATCAATAATTAAACTAATTTATGTTCGGCTTTTTTTAATTCACCTTTTTGTACTTATTTTTGAAATCATTGGAAAACCCATTAAATCAAATATTGAATACTGTATATAAACGAAATATTTTTTTTGTATTGTCATACAAACCTATGTCTATGGTGTGACGGAGCCACTAAGGTACCGTATGCGCAAATGCACACCAAAATACACTGCCATGTACATTTGATTTGAAGAGTTCTGCGGTCTGCAAATGGTAAAAATGTTTGATGACAGACGTTTTTCAAGGTCTTTTAAATACTATAAGAATATGACCGCAATCAACCACTACCGTATTTTGTCTTTATCGTGCAATGATAAGCATACTCTGAAACAGTTTTTTTCCCTCAATTTTTTTTGTTGCGGCCGCCGTGAAATACAATGAATACAAAAGTACATATGAAACCTGCATTTTATTCATATTTTTCTCTGATTAAAGCTTAAAATGTGCATGATGCAACATTGCATGGTGTAACTGTTTGAACTATTTTCTTAGAAGAAAATGTATAGGCTTAATTGCTTTTGAATGTAAAACCTTATTTTTTTTACATGTTTAAATGTTAGTATATGTAAAACTTATATGGGCGCAACTGTTTCAGATTAAATCTTTCCTTTGAAAATGGGCGTTACACCACAGAAAAAAGATTGCTACACTGAAGATATGACCTATAATTTCACTGGGAAATGTACTGGTGAAACTGCTTTTGCATGGCGACCTAATTTATTTTGTGCTTCAGTTGCTTAGATACTAAATTTTCATCCTCTAAAAGCTTTGTTGATTTTGGTATAACGTATCTGTCATTGGTGTTACGCAAAAGTCTATGGTGTAACAAATATATTATACGATTTTTATTTTTAGTAAACATTGAATTACATGTTAAATACCTTTATCATGAAACACGATATAAAATTTTATTTTTAAACAGAAAGATACCAAGACAATCAATTAAATAATTTATAAAAAATAAACAATTTAGAGGTTGTTTTAACAATTTTTAGCAATCCATTAAAATTTCTTCATTCCATAAAACTGTCGATTATTGATTTTTATTTTATGTTTTCCAGTGAATTATAGAGTTTTCTCAGTGAAATAAAAGTGATAATCCACAGTTTTGAAACAGTGGATTACAATTTTTATTTTTCACTGTTTTTGCAATCATTAACCCGGATTTACGTCAAAAAGTATACCGAGCGTACTTAATGCTGGAAACCATGCGACGATGACGTCGTTTAAATGACGTCATTTGCGCTATATTTTCCGATGACGTTTCCCGCGATTTTCGATTTTTATAGAAACAAACTCAATAAAAGTAGAGTTTTAACCATAAAATAAACAGAAAAAATGTTGGCATCGGTGTAATATCACGTTAATTTCACTCGTGAACACCAAAAGATGTTATTTTCACTCGTGGCTGCGCCACTCGTGAAAATATCCCTTTTTGGTGCCCACTCGGTGAAATTATAACGTGATCTTACACCGAAACCAACAATTATCCTCTATGTAATTATATATGCGGCTCTTTAAAAATGTTAAAAGCCATTGAAATGTAGAAAAACATGATAATCAACTGTTACATCACGACATATCTAACATTGGTTTACGCCCATCTGTAAGTATGTGCCAGCATGACAGGAAAAATAGACATTAGATCAGAACATTGAAGTGTTTTAATTTTTGAAACTGACTCAAGGTTTCATTATGTGCTGATTATTCTGGAATTCCTGTGTCTTGAAAAGATAGATGAAAGAATGAAGCTATGTTATCCAGTGAGGTGTGAGTAAATGTCTTGTTGACAACAAGCTTTCACTTTGCCTTCACAAGACAGTGTTCTCTTTGGTTCCAAAGCCAAGTTAAGTTCTCATTCCAGTTTGAATATTACATGCAGTGGACCTAGTATTAAGGCTACCAAGTCAGTCAAATATATTTGTGCAATCTTGTACCAGAGTCTATCTTGGGATGAAATTGCAAGGTCAGTGCTTAAGAAAGCCTGTTTAAATGGTTTGTATCGTAAGAGTAAATATATTAATTTTCACACTAGGACATTGTTGGTCATGGCTTTAATGCAATGCTATTTTGATTATATTTGTTCATTCTGGTACCCTAGCTTGACTAAATACTCGATGAAAAGGTTTGATTAATTTTGGATAAAGGATGGTGCGGTGGTCGAGTGGTTAACGCTTTCCGGAGTTCCCCAGTTCGAATCTCGGCCGGCGCACTGGGAATTTCAGAAACGCTTCTGAATGCTTCCCACCCTTCTAGAGATGAATTAGTAAGAAACCAAGAGGTAGTCTCAAGTGTATCGGTGCTATACACCGGGCATGTAAAAGAACCAAGGGTCTATTCGTAAAAAAGCTCGGGTCTAGTACCCGGATTCCCTTGTATATGTATCTGTCTCTATTCAACCTGCGCATGTCAGGAGTCTTAGCAAGTTCGCAAAGGGAGAAGTCACAAGGTCGGACGGGACTTATGAACAATCATAGATAAAAAAGAAAATTGGATAAGAACTGTTAAAGTTAAAGAGCGGTTATTGCCTATTTGATCAAATTTTATTAATTCAGGGGCTATCATTCTTAATGATTATCTATCCCAACAGAGCTTTTTTGTAAATAAATGTTAACACTAATATCAGATGAAAACTGTTTGACTTAGAGAGCGGACAAGGCTAATTTGGCCTATTTTTGGATAAATCAAGGGCCATAATCGAAAAATTGTATTTGGCGATTTTGCTGGTTATCGAACTTGGTCGAGATAATGTGTCGAAGCTGCCCGACCGTCGCCCGCCGCAAGTTTCCCATAAAACTTTCCTACGGGCGTTTAAAAAACGAATTTAATTTATACAATTCAACGACATGGCAAGGGCGATTAGGCTGGTTATTCAACTTGGCCCAGACGTTATGCCCATAAATATGTTCAGCAAGTTTAGTGAAGATTAGATAAAAAAACTGTTCAACTTAGAGAGCGGTCTAGACTATAATACTTCCCTATAAAAAATGGATTTCATGTATGCACATTTACGGCATACTGTATCGAAACACAGGGAGCATATAATGCTCTATGTGTTTGAACACAGACGTGCGAGTGAGATAGCGTCTGCTCTTTTGTGTATTTTGAGCCCAATGAAGCGTGATAAACCTAAAATAACTAAAATAAAAATAAGTTTAGGTCTAAGCCTGACTGATGCACACCTCAAAATAGCAACTCTTTAACGAATTACACTATTGGGAAATTCATGAAAAATAACACAATTGTGAAAGACATAATTCTGAAATGTTTAACTCCTCGTCACTCTTAAATTCAGAAAGAAAGTGGATGATATTCAGATTCATATTGAAAAGGCGAGTACGTACATGTGAACTATATAGACTTATTGCTCTCTTAAAAAAAAGATTAAAATCACTCAGTTACACAACATAATATCCTTGATTTTCAAAGTTGACCTCATCTTTTAACGTGACAGTATGCGCATCTTACTGCACATAGTGTATTTACAAATATTCTAGCATAAAATGTGCTGTTTTTGCCTATTTTGCCGGTGTTTTAACAGGAGATAAAACGTGTGTTAACGGGGAGATTCACGCGTCGTTATAAACAATGGAACTGTCTCCCAAGTCTTACATCATGTACGGCGTCAACAGTGCCGGGCTTAAAAACCGCTGGTGACGTCATAAATATGACGTAAACAACACGGACGTTGTCCCGCGCATTAATGAACGTCGTACTAATAAGAGCGTTTCATTGTTATTTTTATGATTTTTGTTATGCTATTTATGCTAGAATAGCGTTAACGAACGTTTTTTCGTGTTATAACACCTGCAGAAACCCTCGGGATATGTTGGTGCCCTCGCCCTAACGGGCTCGGGCCCAACCATCCCTCGGGATTCTGCAGATGTTATAACACGAAAAAACATGCGTTAACCCTACATAAAAAATACATAGTCAATACATTCTAGATTGAGTATAAAGCAAAAAGGTTTTTACAAATAGTCTGAGACTCCTGGTTATATAAACTTTTATCAAAGCGTGTTGTCGTATGGGGTTAAAGCTGTCCTGAGCTACATTTTACTGTTATAAAAGTAAGAACATCGGCCAATAGGCCTCTTTATTAAAATGAACATGGTCATACATATTGGATTATACATTCTCCAACAAACACATATATTTGTTTCGTTTCTGTACGGGATTAAGAGTCACTCGTTCCTATGAGAAATGTGACTGAGTCATTCAAGCCTTAAAATCAGCATTTTGTATAAATAAATTACAGAATGTTTCAACTATGATAAAACTGACAGAAGTTAATTCGTATAAACAACTGAAAAAATAAAACATTGAGGTCATCACATAACAGTTTCTCGTCTTTGCTTTTTTGCAGGCCATTGTCACAATAAAAGGAGAAGTAAGTTAAAAGAACTTCAATGAAAATCGACACTTCTTCAACAACTTATTCAACAGTTCAGAACATGTTTCTCAAACTACAGTGTGGTTGTGAAAGTATTATATTATATGTTATTTGGTTTTTTAAGTGGTATATGGGGATATATTACCCGCCTCGACTTACATTACCCGAGCCGTTAGGCGAGGGTAATATTATGTCAAGGCGGGTAATATATCCCCATATATCAAAAAAAACAATTAACAATTTTATTACCCTTCCCTGTCTCAAATATTAAAAGATTCCGTTTATGTTTTATTTATTTAACGACTGAACGTAACCAGACGTTCAAATCCCCTTATGATACCTCAATGTCACTGCGTGACGTCACAAATCAGCACGGACTTGTACATTGACGTAGTGTACGCGGCGAACAAGCTCACGTTCAGCATGGGGTACAGTAACGGGGTTATGTCAAGTGTATATTACCGGCTTGCCCGTAAATATCAAAATCTATAAACGGATCGTTGACCAATCAGAAGACCGCAAATTTCATGGAAGGGTAATAAATAGTTATAGTGAAGAGGAAACAAATATATTTCCATAAATGCTGTTAAATATGAGTGATATGTACAGATTTACATATTTCCCTGACAATCTGCTTACCAACTTATACAAAGAATCCATGATTCCAGTTCGGTACCCAAATTAGCAAATATGTTAAATTACTGTCGTTTCAGGCAAATCCATGCTTTGTCATATTTGCTATAAGTGACTGTTGTCTCCCTTTCTCACTGTCTGAAAGTAAGTAAGTTTTTTTCATTTGGATTACCATGTTTTTACCTCTAATTTGCTTGTTGATTATGATAAAAAGTAATCTGAAATATTTGTAACCATGACATTGAAATTAATTAATGAGCTTGGCAGCAAGTTATTTTAATTGCATAGTTTCCAATTATTGACGGTCCTATAAAGTTTGAGAGACACTCCCTAAAACATTCATTAATTTTAAAGAGGATTTTCTTTTAAATTATGATCAAGGGAAAGTTGGTGTAGAGGTTAAGGTGTCTGCCGCACATCCCAGAGGTTACGGGTTTCGAGCCCCACTGGAGGCACGACCGAACCTCATCATATGACACCAGTACATGTTTTTCCATGAAGCGGACTCGAGAGTGACTCGATAAGCTTCAAGCTTTCTTCACAATCGAGCTCAAATAGATAATTATGTAATTACTAAACTAAATTAAGATCACGAATTTGTGAACAAATCGGGAAACTTAACTGTTTATAACGCGTGTCCGTCCGTTACTGCTGTCCAGCTAATACTGCTGTTCGGGAACTGCTTTCTTGTCAGTGCTAATTGGTATGAGAAGCCTAAATCGGTGAAAACCGGAAGCAGGCTATTTTGTAGGGTTAACGCACGTTTTTTCGTGTTATAACATCTGCAGAATCCCGAAGGTTTCTGCAGGTGTTATAACACGAAAAAACGTTCGTTAGCGCTATTCTAGCATAAATAGCAAAAAAAATCATAAAAATAACAATGAAACGCTCTTACTGGTACGACGTTCAATAATGCGCGGGACAACGTCCGTGTTGTTTACGTCATATTTATGTCGTCACCAGCGGTTTTTAAGCCCGGCACTGTTGACGCCGTACATGATGTAAGACAATTGTTTACAATGGTCCTGTACTGCGCATAAATGAAAACGGGTTATAACGGCGCGTGAATCTCCCCGTTTACACACGTTTTTCCTCCTGTTAAAACATTGGCAAAATGGGCAAAAACAGCACATTTTATGCTAGAATGTCTAGGGAACATGCAGACCTACACTATGTGTTTGGTTGCTGATTGGGTGAAACTTAGCGGATGCATACGCGAAAAAATCTTTTTAAAAAATAGCTGACTGATAGATCACAATGAAATGTGAAGAGAAAAATCTGGATATAAATAATAATTCATATAATTGGTATTTAAAAATACTGACATATTTGGTCGGTGACCACTAAAACTGCTACGAAAATGGGGGTGGTGTCATTCAGCTCCAAATTACTGGCATAAAGTAATGCATCACATGTATAAATTTTGTGATTTTTATGTGGGACTAGGATTATTCTACAAAATAAAATGCATTTCAGCAGTCGGTAAGTGAATAAGTGATTATCTATCATTGTCAAGAAGTTTTGATCACATACTAGGAACAATCACTGACAGTAAGTGATAAAATCAGTTTGGGATTATGTAACATTTTGTGATACATGTATGTATGGAATTTATCGTCTTGTATCAATCTGTGATAAAAGGGTTATTTATTTTGGTGATTATTTGTCCTTGTTTGACATGCGTGAAAAGTGCGATAATGCATCAGATTGTGATTATAATACTGTTCTGATCAATCATTACAGTTCCCCTTGAGTGATAGTATGGTTAGGCTTAAAAAGCAATAATTAGTTTCTCATGCACTTTTTTTGAAAAAAACTAGCAAGTGTACGAATCTTTATATTCCGTTCAATTTCCTTTATGTTGTATACCTCATCGAAACGTATGCATAATTTACACCGGGGAATAACTGTTATTCTAGTATTTAATGAAAACACAAAAGAATAAAGAATGCTGGTATTTTGTATATTAACAACTAGACCCCAAATTGTAATCGTATTGTAATGTTCAAGACATTATCTCTGAAAAGATTCAGTTTCTACAATTTGTTTTAATATGTGGTAACTTGAATTCTACTGGTTACTTTTGAATCCGGTATTCTAACAATATTTTTATTTACAAATGTTTGATTCAATGCAAATATTCAATGCAAATAAAGCTGACTTTATGAAAAAGAGCTGAATATGTTGTTTTTCATTTCCCCTGGATTCATGTTGTCAACATAGTCATTAAATAAAAATTTGCATGCCCAGTATATTCTGGTAATGTTTCGTAATGGGGCTGATCCGAATCTTTAAAGTCCGCATCTATAAAAAAAAACGATTATGTAAAAATAGTGGCACTAAAAGTTTTGGGAACCACTTCCTCAGTTATGTAGACGCTTTATTCCTGTCTAAGCTCATACTTTTAGTTGTCTTGTTTAGGCTACATGCAACTACATCATTGATAGGAAAAATACCGATACTGAGTTTCAGATAAAAGAAATTCAGAGTGGACGCAAAAATGAGTCGGAGTTTAAAATGCCTTAAAAAAGATTTATTTCACCGGTATCAGATGGACCCTTTGTCTTCTGTTATGTGGCGACCTTAATTGATGTCCTGTCCCGGATGCTGATAACTCTATCAACAACATTGACTTTAAAGTACCAAACAAGCGTGATCTTCATTCTATACATAATTATTAACATCCGCAGTCTATTACTTAGATTGGTTTATTGCTCGTAGATCCAGAACTTCTTGTATTAGCATATTAGAAACGTGGCTTGGTGACATTTTTGATCCTGAATATTATACAGAAAATGATTACTTTAACGAAGGGACAGGAGTCCTCAAGATGGTGGAGGGTGCATTTATATAGTGACCTGGTCGATGATGAACTTGAAGCTGCTTTTACCACAGTTGTCACTTATTCTTCGTAGTGCTATATATCCAAGACAATTAGATTTTTTATATATTGTTCCTTTAGACTTTGAAACAAGTTCACTTTGCGATTTTAACACTGATGTATCTGGTAGAAACTTATGCCTTTTTTATTGAGCTTATAGTAGTTTTATTAACATGTTTCGTTTTAAACATTTAGAATTTAACGTATTTACTATAAAAATTTAATACAGTTTTTGAAGTCTAAATGCAAAGAAGGCAGAATGCAAGGTTCTAAGGAACCAATGAGAAAATCGTATTGAAACGGATTGATGGGTATGATTTAAATGAGAAAATGTGTAGATTTACATTCAGTGAAAAGCAGCAACTCTAGTTCTAATATAGTGAGCATCTTTTCAGACCCGAAATATATCTTAGAACAGTAGGTTACCTCGCAGAAAATTGTGGTGTAACGCGGCATTCAAAAGAGTATAGCTTATTACAGAGGATAGTTCATTTATTGTCTATCTTACAAACTGGAGTGATACTCATTGTCCTGTGATTCTAAAAATGTCACTAGCCTTAAAGTCAGCAGAAAAACTGAATAAAATGAATAAAAAGATAGGCTATTTTATTCATAAATATTCCAGATCAACAATAATAACGTTATCACATTTTTTGAAAAAAGAAAACGGATGTCATGAATATAGGACAGTATCAGTAATACGCTAAATAATAATCAGCGATTAACATAAAACGAAAATTTGGCTATTCATTCGCATAAACGATTATAATTTTCTGAATTTACTACCGCTTACCATTTGTTCAACATGGCATATTCAGTTACTCTAGCTATTTAAGGCAGAAAGATTAACTAATCCTTCTATTATGCGTTGAATCTATTAATCCTGATGTGTCAATTTGTTTTTAGATTATACATTGAATTTTGTAATACTTCTTAGACATGTGGTAGTATTTTAAGCAGAATGGAATAATACTACGTCACTTAATGTAAGTATTGTTCCGTTTATTCACATGCTTCCAAAACAACCCCATTCGTGCATTTAATTAATAAATCTATTTCAGTTTTAGCTGCACGCATAGTATAATATTTAATCCCAAATTCTCAAGCGTGTATGATATCACGTGGCATGTCATTAGAAGCACTAAAATTTATATTTGCCAAAGTTGATTTCATGTTTTGAAACTTGCATATATTTGCTTGCGTCCTGTTTGTAATGCAGATTGTATGGCAGACACGGGTGTGGTTCTTATAGGCTTCATTGTCACTATAGCCTTGATTGGCCTTGCAGCGATAGCTACTTTCTGCATCTTTATCTGCCTGAAATGGCGGGACATTCTAAAACGTCGACAGGTCATACCAAATACTGCCCAGTCCAGACAGCCCACTAGACGCAATAGGAGAATCAGGGTGCAACGTGCGACAGCAATTAATACGAGCACCAACGCAGGTCAGTCCCATTTTTGGTATCATATAAATATTTTGAAGAAGACAATTTGAATTTCAAATATCACTGCAAAATGCAAAATCTTGTAAAGATAATCGCAGGTACGAACAATTTAGATTACTATATATTTCAATGTCATTGTCAGTGTAAAACTCCTATGGACAGAGAATAATGTATTTTACTGTTGCTTAGATACCATATGACCGCTGCAAATTTACTGTCAGCCATGCGACAGGTTTTACCGTCTGCACCTTACTATCATTTAGTAACATTTTCTGAAGAAAAGACATATAATAGACAATTATACATATTATAAGACAAGTTATTGGCAGATATCTGAGGAATACAGTAAATAATATCATAGATTCGTGTTTCGGTATAGAAAAAAAATCAGATTACTTTTCAAGGCACAGTAATATTGTCAACCATCGGGGGAAAACCGCCGCACGAGACGAAGACGAGTGTGACAGTATTCTCCTAAGGTTGACAATATTACTTTACCACTCGACACTATGTGATATTGCTGCAATTATACTTATTTACTTTTATTGTTTACATTTATTATGACATTTGACTACTATGCACACTGACCATAAAAGGACATGTTTATAAAGGCATTCATTAAAGTGGGTATTCAATCTGTTATTTATAAAAAAAGTGTTTCTATTATGCTTTATGTTGTGACTGTAGTGTGCTTTGTTCTTAATTTAGGCAAAAACATTGCCAATACATAGTTAAAATTTAAGCTGAAGTTTGTATCTTATCTGCTGCGTTTCCTTATTGTTGGAGGATTCACTCTTCTGCTTTTATGTCAGTTTGTTGGCGAGTGCTGTGTTCGATGGTGTTTATTGATAACTTTATGTACTAGTATTATATTGTCTTCTGTTTTTTTCATGACTTCTAATACGATTGCAACAATCAAAAACTGACCATTGGAAACTGCTATCATGCACAGCATTCGTATGATCCGATACACGACTCGAGCTATTCCGGGATTCTGGATCACATTATTATGTTAAAAACCCTTCTTATATAATAATAAATATTTACATTTAATAATACACTGTAACATTGCAGGTAACGCCATGTTGGATTTACCGCCAGCATACAGTGAATTCGCAGAAGGTGCACCCCCGCCGTACAGTTTACTGAACCCACATCTATTTAGACAAGGCTCGTCTAGAACAACTACAAGAGGATCTGCCGGTCTAGTCACGCCGGCAACAGGTGCACGGAGAGATACTGCAGCTAGAAGACACTCTAGTTTCTCTATGAATATACAAACAGGAGGTACAAACACCCCCATGGAAACTCCGACTGGAAATATGTTTGCATCATTAGGGGTAAATACACGCGAACTTTCGGCTATATCCGACTGCCGACAAACTACCTACAGTGATGGTATAACGTGATTACGTAATTCCAGCTTTGTGGCCGGCTTGGTCGCAGTGAAATGTGTCTCCTTTGCTCATGCTTTGCGTTAACACAACATTTTTCTGCAAAAATAAACATTATATATCTGTTCAATTACCTGAACAATTATTCAAATTCAAAGTGTTACTTTCAATGTACAACGCGTTCATTTACTGTATTGACTGGTTGTATGGCATTTTATCCTGAAATGCACTTTGTAAGTTTCGTTTGAAACGTTTGAAATGGAACTTATACGGAACAACTGTTCTGTAGTTATATTTATACGGAGAAAACGTGTCGTTTAAATGGTTTTTTTTCAATGAATAGATATTTTAATCTACTATTCATAAAAAAGTGCAAGCTATTATACTCACGTTCGTGTCGGAGTCTGTGTTGACATCACACATTGCTTAAAAGTTTGCATACAATGACAATCCCTAATACATTTGCAGATATTTCGTTGATCCATAGGTCTTTTAGGCATAGCATAAGTACCATAACTCTTGCTTCTGCTGTGTTTGAACTGTGCAAACTCTGCCTCTTTTCTGACTTAGAATATCCTGGATATCTCCAATAGTAATGCAGTATGATTAATCCGACTGGGATGGCGGGCCATCACATACCACACTGCTGTATTATCATGTATGTATTTGTTAAGATCTATGGAAAGCAATTAGTTCTGTGAGTTTAGTTTCTCCTACTCAGCAGCCCAATGGGTAATTTAATTCGACTGTCATTTACCATATCATATTATACCGTTAGTCCAACACAAGTGTATAGCAAATAGTGTACAATATGTGAAATACTACTGTGTTTACATTACTGACAAAAAAGCTCGAGGGAGCAAAGTATCATATCAGATTTAAAGCTCCGTGATTACTGACAGAAAAATGATAGAACTTTGTTGTATTTATTATGAAACAATTTTGATGTTTGAATCATGATCACTTTAGAAAATTGATTAATTGATAGAAAAATGATATAACTGTGTTCTATTTACTTTAAAACGATGTTGATGTATGTCTTATTGTTGTCGTTTTTGACAAAAATGTCTTGTCAAAAATAGACTTTTTGTTTGTTTGTTTTTTTCTGTTCGAAGGGTGGGGGGCGTGTGCGGAATAAAATATTGGGGAAAATACTATGCTATATTTATATAATGTGTTTTCGACTTCAATGCAGCGTTTGGGATGTTTTCCTTATACAAATAACTGTCGATTCCGCCTTTTTTATCAGTAAAACAAGTGCAACGAGTGATTCTTACATCGAAGTTGCTCACGACCCTTAGAGGAAGCGCAAGGTCACGGTTTATTTGTTTTATCAGAAAATTGGGAGATTGTTCATCTCTATCAGTTGCATCGCATATTGTTACGAACAACTTTGTTATGATACACGAATACACACAAATATCAAAACAGAATTAGGCTAACGTGGTGATCTGTTATCCCTCCCAGGGGTAAATTCTATTTCCACATTTCGTCATTTTCGGAAGAACTGATTATGTAAGGCTGCTGAACCTTCCATTGACTGAATGTCAACGGTTCGAGTTACTCTAGCGACTTTTCTATGTATTATGAAAATTGGCCGTTTGTTATAGAGGGTGTTGATATGTAATGCCACACAAAGTCCGAGCCGCAAACAGCCCGCGTCGCACATACCCCGCGACATCCCGTCGCACATACCCCGCGATAAAACGCAATTGTGAATCATGCCTACGAACCTACGAATATATATTATATATATATATATATATATATATATATATATATATATATATATATATATATATAGCACAGCCAACATATAGCTATATGCGGCGAAAAGGCATGGCAAGAGGAAAACGGGCCGTAGCATTCCATGCAAAATATATCAGGGTGTTTAAAAATCGTTGTTTTTTATAAATAAAAGTATGTTTAACTTTGTATATATCTATCAACAAATGTCAACTTCTGTTGAAAATGTAAATTTCTAAGTGCATTATAATATCTGCAATGATTATACAATATTTAAGATGAAAACTTTACACATTTATTATCAAATTAATTTACAAAATGTTAAATAAATGTATTTCACTCTGACTTTGTAAAATAAGTCAAATAACAAAGACAATAATGGGTCTAAAAGGTCAAGTCATTTATTATGCATAAAAGGGAGGTAACTTATATAATGAAATAGCCATTTTGCTCAAAATAAAATAGGTTGTCCGTACAAATTATTCCTTTTGCTGTCAGTTGAGAGTAAATAATATCAAGACTAGAAAACTCAACAACGTTTTATGTAATAAACACAATGTAAACTTCTTTAAGTACTTCCCTATAATAAGAATATATAGATGAATTTATGGCCTTATATCTAAAAGCTACTCTGATGATTTGTAAAAGTTTTTGAATAAACTCACTCATCCTGTGATGAAATTTAATTCCATCTCCAGCATTGTGAGGTATTGGTGTTTCTTTTTTCGTGTATAGTTTATCCCGTTATAAGCCGTTGGGCCAGTGTATAGAAATGAAAAGAATTTATTTATAAACACGTTTCGCCTTTCATTTTCTAAAACGGGGTAGGAGTAAGAAATGGATAAACTAAGCTAATTAAAAGATCCCTCTCGACACTTTTATGTCCTGTTTCAAACTATTTTTAAGTGTTTATTAAGACAGAAATGAGCTTTATATGGAATCAAGCAAATATAATAATAGTAGTAGTAGTAGTAGTAATAATAATAATAATAATAATAATAATAATAATTATAATAATAATAATAATAATAACTTTATTTCTGAAGGTAATATGCTAAGAGTACAACAACGTATTTCCAGTGTGGCCTTAAACCTGCAACATTTCCTACCCCCGTAGTCAGAAAACTGTGGGAGGAGCTACGTTATAAATAGTTTGTACATCAGATGCTGTTAGCTGAATAACCATTGTAAACATTTGCAGACGATCTTTTACTACAATGAAGTGTGTGCATGCAACTTACTGTTCTTTTCAGTTGTAAAATTTTATAATCCACTTCTTGTAAATAGTTTCTTTGAGATCACTAGTTTTTCTCTTCTTAACAGGTACTTGATAAGTTACTGATGGATTTCTTTTATATGACACAGTTCTTTTTGAAGTATGTTCTCTATCAATGTTTTCATTCCAGTCCAGCAGGGCAAGATTTATTCTCATTTTGTATGTTGACTTTCCAAAAACTATTCGTTTGTCAACATACTGCAGTAGACTATTATTAAAAGATTCAACATAATGTGTGTCCATGCAATATTTGAATTTTTCTGCTTCTTTGTAGACTTTTAGTGATTTTAAAAAATCAGTTAAAATTTTTATAGCTGTTTCACTTTTTAGAAGGAATTTTGAGCATTCATAATTTATGTCAGTCTTGCATCTAGATGTCGGATTGCAATCTTCATGTTTGTTTTGATAATGTTCTATGAAATTAAGAATATTTGATCTTAACTTATCTGCATTGTGTTCCGAATGTTTCATTGAATAATAAATATGTGTTCTTAAAGCTGCGCCCTTGTCAGATAATTCCTCATGCCAAATAATTCCATGTGTTTTTCTTTGACCACTTGTAATCTTTTTTTGCCAGCTTAGAGATGGATTTTGTCATATGCCAGGTGTCAAGGGCATTGTGGGTTGGCGGTCTTTCCTCTCTAATAAATTTAGATATTTGATTGTTGTTGTCATGTGCATGTATCTCTACCGGACAAGTTTGGTTGTCAAGATACTCGTATATTCTTTTCACTCCAATTAGCTCATGTCTTTGAGAGCACACATCATCTGTTGTTTTTGAAACAGTTTCAATGTCCAACACTTTCCTACTCTTTTCCTCAAGACAAACAACATCTGTAAATGCGGCATTCTTTCGCCAACAATGACGTGCATCTGTAAGAATGTTGATGCCTGTAGCATTTACATCATCGGAACATGATGCCACTGACATTGCTATTTCGGCCTCAAGAGCCTTTTCTTTTGATATTTTTGTTTCGTTGGCGACAATTTCTTGGTACGTCTCTTGTAGTTGTTTGAGATATGCTTCTCCCATTTCGCCAATTTGGGCAGAAGAACAGAACTTTTTTAATTGATTTGGAAGTATTCCTGATGAAAAATAACCATGTGCAAGTCTTACATTAGCCAAGAACTTTCCATTTTTTATATGTGGGAAGACGTCCATCTTAATGTATGGGAGGCATCATCGCACTTCAAAGAAACAGAGGCTACATGGTGTATTAGTTTATTGTCTTCAATTTGAAGATGGTTTTTACACTTTCTAGAATGATTTTCTATGTGTGTGACAAGTTTGTCAAGAGAAAACATTGAACCTATAAACAAAACTTCACCCTGTGCTTTTTCTTGAGTAATGTATTGGTATTCAGCATCTTCATTAATTTCACAATGTTCTTCGTTGGTATCATCAGGAATATTCACATTTATGAAAAAGTCTAGAACCCTGTTTAATAGTTGAAAAGTTGACACTGTATTAAATTTTCCTCCTCCAAGAAACAACTTTAGCTTGTCCATCTTGTTGAGTAGCTGGGTTTTCTCATTTTCACTTTTATAATAGTAATCCATTCTGCCTCTAAGAAGTGATGTTGTTTCCTTTTGTTTTATATTTGCTATTTTCGTGCCTCTTTTGTATTTGATGGACATGGCTTTGTTTGAGTCCTCAACTCTTCACGCATTCGCTTCAGTGGAGGTTCATTATTATCAATATCCATGACTGTTTTAATATTATAATATTTCTTAATCCAAAAGACAAAGCAAGAGGTATGTTTAACACTGTGACAAGGCACAAAATGAAAATTTTGTGGAATTTTACGGGCCTGTTTCTATCACCAAATCAATTCATTTCAATTATCAACACTGTTGAGGTAATAATATAGGCAATTAGGAGGACTGTGAAAACAATACACCATCATGACAGGACTGTCAAAACAATACACTTTCATGGCATCAATTTCACTGATAAACTTGGGACACTATAACTGGCATAAATTTTGTAACCAGGTTTAATTCTTTGAAAAATTAGCATCAGAAAATAATGCATGTGGTGAGAAAAAGAGGTATGTAATTAGCAGGACAAAAGAACAAAGGATAAGGTAGTATACTTATTATGTGTCAGATAAAAAGTTTTTCACTTCATGAATTATTATCATTATAAATCAGTTTCATAAACAAAAAGGTGATAACAGCTTGACAATTACTTCCTAGAGGTAGTGATTGTGAATCTCTATAAGCTTACGCTTTTTCAGTAATTCTCGTCTGCTACAGCATGCCTTGTTGATGATAAACAAAACCACGTGCTAGTAATGTTTACATTCCTCTCTTATCTTGGGTTATGACCTCTAAGCTCCTCCCGGGAAATTCAAATTTTTGACAGTTGGGTTTAAACTTTTTTGGAAAGTATACTTCTTTGACTTTTTATTGAAAAAACTAAATGCACCAATAGAAATAGAATATTACAAAAATACACTTGTGCAAATTTTGAATTTTTTTACTTCTGTAGTTCTTTCAGGGTTTTAAAAAAGGGTTCTCTGATGTTAACCATGTACATTTTATATAGAAACCTGCCCCAGCGCCATCTTCTGGCTTTTATATCCCAGTTGGGGGTTTAAATCAAAAAATGTATTCTTCATACAATACATACATTCAGTTCAAAGCCAACATTTATACATTCAAACACATAATAGAAGATCAACAGAACTATTCTTTCGACAAACACATTTCAATCATAGGAGTCTCAAATATATTAGAAATAAGACAAAACAGTAGTAATTGTTAAAGGTCCATTACTAAGACCTTATTGAGTTTTCTTTTAAATCTGGAATTGTAACAGGGAACTACAGTTTGAAACTGGCTACTAAATCTTTACTGTATGAAATACTGCTGCAGAAAAATGAATGAATACTTTTGCATTTCCTTAGATTCACCTGGGTGGTCTTTTTGTCCTACTTTCGCTATATTGCATGTTGTAAACAGTCAGAGATATACGTTGCACCTCATTGGAAGTAAAATTCTTTCAACTACAATTCAAAATAGGCATCAACCTATTTACAGCCTCTTTCTAGGAGACTTCTGGAAAATTACAAAGAAATTTGAAAACTGGAAAACATATTTTCGTTTTTGAAAAGACAAAATAATTTTATCAACTCTTTTGTTAAACTCAATTTTCAACTCAATATGGTCACATTAGATGCAATTTGTCATATTTTTCCTTCCAAAAAGACGTCAATTACAATTCCAGATTTAAAAGAAATTTTAATTTGGTCTTAGTAATGGACGTTAAGAAACATTCACACTCATTTGAAACACTACAACATAATCGCAACATATTTCTTGTATTAACAAGTATGATAAAGTACAAATTATTGCTGCATGAGAAAATCCTTAAAAACGCATTAATGTGAACGTGTTCTTTATGCGCTGAAAACACGGTGTTAACGCTAACTGTCGTCTAATAGTTTGTATTAAATACATTTACACATAATTAACATGACGGTCTATACAGAAAAACAAATCAAATAAATTTAAATCTTTTATTGATCATGACACATGACATTTTGTTAGGTTTAGATTTGTTACATATCTTTAAGCACATTTTAACTTTGGACTATACATCGTGTAATCAGGTGTTGATCATTTGACATTGCTAAGGACAAGCAAAAGCAAAAATCGGTTGAAAGATATTTCCCATCCGCATATAAATCTTCCATGCACAAGTTCATTTTGAAAAAAAGAGAGTGATTTGATATAGTTTCATCGGGTAGGCAGGACTTGACTTGCATTCCTTTAAAACATCCGTGATATTTATCATACCGCTATTTGGTCTACAAAATGTATTTCTAAGTTTGACCGTTTCAAATTTAGTCTGGTACAGGTGTTATTGAAATGTATCATTCTTACATGTACATACACATAACTTCGGGACAATGGAAATGCCCCAACAGCACTTCCCTAAAGAAATCAGATTTAGGCAGTAACATCATATCATTAACTAAAAGTAAACTAAAATGCTTACATTTATAGGAATACACCAAGATTTTACATATATTTACTGTTTACATTTATGTGAATGTTGCACGTGGTTGCAGTTAGTATAGCGACTGGGAGAAAGTGATACGAATTGAGGGAGAAGTCATAGTGCAATATTATTGTTACGTCTACCAAATGCCAAATGACCCGATCGATTTCTCTCCATGCTCAACGAAAAACTTAGCATCTGTTTATACATTGTTCTACAATAAAGCAATTGCAATATGTATTGTATTTTATCACTTACAAAGTGCATTGTTAAATTTCCTGCAACTCTCCATAACATTGCAGTTTATAATAGCTTGCTGCATAAATACTCGGTCAGTACAGTCAGATTGCTTCCATGATTTTGATTTTATATTCGAGTAAGAAAAGTAATGTTTTCAACATGTCTATATCACGTGTTGTTTATTTCTTTAGATGTCATAATATTATAATATATGTAAAACTTTTTTTCTAAATGATTACATTATACACTTCATTTACGTCTGTCTACCTCTTTCTAATCGTCGAAGTGTTTTAAGTTTAATATTCTTTTAATTCAGCATTTATAGCATACAACAACAAAAATACCCGAAATGCCGACTGTGTTTGGAACTCAAGGAATCAACATTTATAGCATAGTTTTAGAAAGTGCGTGCTATTTACATCTGTTTCTTTTATATAAAAATTTGGAAGATTGTAATCTCTTTCAGTCACATTGTACATCGCTAACGTTCGTGAACATCTTTGTAATGATATCAGTTCCATATTACATGTAAATACCAAAAATAGAATAGGCTATCCCTTTAAAATTTGAAGCACATTTTGTTTGGTTACTTTGTCTTTTTTTCGGAAGTATTCGTGCTTTTGTACGGTCGTTGACTTGAAATTACTCGGATCAAACTTGTGTTTGTTAAGGACCATAACTCAGTAATGTATTCAAACTATTTTATTTTCCATTCCCTTTTTGTTACTGTAGGTTTCATTTTATATGCCTTTTAACAAAATTTAAATGATCATTTGAGAAGTCAATCATTATTGTAACACCCATTATTTCTGTGCAACACCCATTCATTTCACTGAGACTTAAGATATTACTGTTTCGTAAATGTAGGAAATAACGAAATATAATAAAAAAATAACTTAATAAATGGCATTTGCTATGTACAATCACATTGTAAAGGTCGTATGTCCTGTAAGGACCATTACTTGAAATTTAAACTGTGGTTTTCAAATAAAGCGATATTTATACTGGGAATATTTTTTTAAGATGAATGTACTAATGTGCGTAATTTGTTAGTTAAACTTAGACTGCCTCACAATAAAGCGCTGTGCTATATCCTACAGACATATGTTTTACTACACATTACGGAATATTGTGGTTATACAGTTCCGTATCAATCAATCAAAATATTAAATACATTTTAATATTGGTTAGCCAAAGGAGAAAAGCAAGTAAACGGTAGGTCCTTCGACCATAGTTAGGTAAATGAACTATTAAATGCTATTTTATAGGTGTAACGCAATTACTTTCGAAATTCTTACATATCATTTCACACGTTGTTGTGACGTCATGATTTGTATATCGTCGTATGTTTGTCATACAGCATGTATTAAAATGTCGGAATGTACATTTAGAAATGTTGAGCTGCTGTTTTCGAGTACATTAACAAATTATGTTACGAAGTACACAGTGGCGCATATGGAACCTACCTCACTATTTCTATAAGTACTAACCACAACTAAAACACTAGTAATTATTCACCTAAAATTGCTAAGTTGACGTTCACTTCTAAGTTATAATTTCTTATACTTATTCTTCTGTAACAACGATTTATCGTTTCGTCTCTAATAATTGCTTTACATCTGGGTTTTTTCGTCAGTTTTATGGTGTAGTCGTTGTTCTTATGCCCTCGTCATTTGAAGAATAGTAGAATTGCATTAAGTGTTAACCCTGTCCGTCAGCCCGTCCGTTCGTACAAATGGTGGTTTTTATCAATAACTTTTGAAGGGTTGCATGGATTAAATTCAGAATTTGCATGTAGATTTACGATCATAAAACACAGGTCAAGTTCAAGTTTATCACAGATTATGACAGGAGTTATGACCCCGTTTAGACTTAAATTTCTGTAAATTTGTGGATTTTGATCATTATCTCATAAAACGTTGGATAAATTTCACTGATAATTTACGAATTTACATAATATATACATATATAACGTTCTAGAACCATGGTCTTATTGCAGAGGTCAACGCCACTGTCCATATAATAACTTCAATTACACAAGCATATGAATTTTATACTTTCATTTTATTTTATACGAGGGGAAAACTAGAAAAGCCGCTTACTTTTCTCGAGTTCTTAAATCATGTTTAAGCACTCCGGTAAGAATGTATTTTTAAATCTCACAAAACACCGATTAAAATGATGTTAGAATTTGAGTCAGTAGTTCTATTGATTTTTGGTTATTTTTTGGATGACTTATCTTGGATTTATAAATGTTGAATTAAACCGAATAAATGGAGCATTTAGGATACTACACAGTATTTTAGTATAAACATTTAAAATACAATAGCGAACAACTACCAGGGCATATTTAATTGACTAGTGATTCGCATCATTTCAACATCCTGTGTCGACATCTAAAAACCTAAGAGTAATAACTACCTTAACATTTAGGCGTGGCATTTATGCAAACGTAATTGTATGACATTTTGTATCCTTCGGTCAGCTGTATTGATCCACACCTGTTAAACTTTAAATCCTGACTTTTGAATCAACCGAGCGGAGTTAATCTGCTTAAACATAAGCTAGCCGTCGTGTCGTATATAGAAATAAAAAATGAAATGTTTGTGGTGACAGGCCTTTATACTCCTACAGTACCTATCCTAATGTAGGTGTGTACTAATACAACGTTATGTATATATATACAAAATTTTATGTTTTATATTATATTATAATAGAGTATTGAATGTAACGTGTTACAGAAAAGTTTCATGTAAGCATTGTGATTTATTTCCGTTGAGGTATTTGTTTTCTTTTACTTTATTATTGTCCATTTCCATGTTATTATGATATTAAATTAGCTGTATGAAATAGATTCCTAAAGTACATATAACTGCTATTCAAGTAAGTTTGGTTAAAACTACAACATGACGACTCTGCCAAAGTGTTACATACTATAAAGTGCATGTTATAAGCTAGAGGTATTTTTGTACTCACACTAACAACAATTATTATTGTTACGTCTACTGTTTGCCAAAATCACCAATTTTGCACCTGTGTAAACAGTGTTCCACAAGAAAACATGTTGTCTGCCATATTTGTAAACAAAGTGAATACGTTTATTTATTTTTTCTGTGGTAATGACGGAAATGTATTCGCATGCCATTAGTCATGATTCCAGTTGATGCTTAAGAATATTCTAAAATGCTATAAAAGAGATGACTCTATTACTGTGTTATGATAGAGTAAACGATTAACCGCGGATAACAAAGATAAGACTTAAGTACATAAAATACATCAAAATGTCTAAGGGTGCTTGATTAATACAAGGATACCATGTAATCAATTAAGACACGGTCTTTTAATCGAATAATTCAGTTTTACTCCAATTTCAAAAGCTATTCAATTGTTATCAAACGGACATATTCCTTAAGACACAATATGATCTAGGCACACATTATTCGACATGTGTTAATGATATATGCACAAACGAATAAGCATACATTATTCACTACCTCAAACACTCTTCAAAGACCTTAACCATAATATAACATCCTTAAAGAAGTAAGTAAAATAACCAAAATCGTCTTAAATAACCTTTAGCGGAATCACCCATTTTAACATCTTCATCAGCATCAACGGAATAATCCATAACAACTTCAAGAGTTTATGCGGAAAGAAAATGCATATATGACAAACATAGCTACTTTGTTTTTTCTCAGATTAGACCGTTTTCGAATATACATTCTACGATCAGCATATATAGCTTAATAATGAATCTAAATCGATATATATCTTAAGCGCACAAGTAAGGCCCATTTCTGTCGACATGTGTTTAAAGAGTATGCATGCATAACACAGGAAGCAACGATTGTGACGCGTGCTTTTTCATCCAAAATGTTCAAAGTTTGAAGTTAATGAAACTACCTCATGACATGAATAGGCAAAGTAAATATATCCTCTACCTCTCTATTACATAATAATTCATAATAAATGATGATTTATCTTGTCAAAATCAGATGGGAAAATCAATTTCAGTTACATTGCAAAAACAAGAGTACATTGCAAATTATGCGTTAACCACATCTTGCACTTAACTATTTATTAGTGTGTTCTTTTAAATGAGTCTGTTATCTTCACATGCACCTGCATCTCATGCGTTGCTCTGTAACATGTGTGTTGCATATACACACAGATTGTATTGGGAAATGGTTATCATTTTATTTCTAGCTTGAAAAATGTTAACAGGAATAGTGATTACTTTAACATGCCTTTTCATGTGCGATTCATTTCTTTACATCAAAATGTAGTTGAACGTTTCGTCGTAATGAATACACCGTACATGTAATTAACATCTGCCATGTTCTCAAACGTATCTTATCTTCGACGTCTAGGAGAGTTATAGTGCTTCAAACGCATAAAACAGGTTTTATCATTGCTCGGAAATGAAAACAATTTTTCCCAAAGATCTGTTAAGTCAATGGTCATAATTATATTTGTATACGTTTGAGTTAATTCAAATACCTACACGTCAAACCACTAAGACCGTTTGTCTGCTCCCTCTTCTGGCCCTATTATCCAGTTGCGCTGTGCATAGGGATTAACGTGTCATTATGGGTAAGATGCATTAAGTGAAATGCCCAAAGAAGCGAAGAAGACCAATTTAACGTATGCATGTGTTGCATAATCAATTAAGTTAATATCCTAAAATACATTTATTACATTTTTCCGCACCAAATGGCATGTTACACAAACTGAACTACTTCATTACACTCCTTTTTGAACGAGCTACTGAGCTAGTTTATGTTTAAGTACTAGTATAATATGTGATGCATCCTAAGGCAAGATATGATTACAGTGGTTTGTATATACAATTAGCTCAATATGAAAAAATATCAATTATATTTCTGTCTATCGCTATTGTCCCTCTGCTTAAAGCCGACGTTGTCTTACATGATAACATTTTGTGACGTGCGTAATTGAATGTAAAAAATCCCGAAGTCCACAGTTTCAAGGAGCGAACCTGTCTGTTATGACAATACTATGTAAAGGCATCTTAGCTCAAGAGACCATCCCATTCATTTTTAACAAATGTTGTAAAACATGTGCTTTGGTTGATTTAATGATTTTGTAGATGATTTCGTTCTTACTTTTTCTCTTTAGCCGGTCTGGAAAAAATTATATTGAATGTTTCTCCGTTCATTCAAGAAAATAAATCTAAAAATTAATTTTCGTTCTTCTATTTCTGTTTTTATCTGCCTCTGCCGATTCGATAAAATGGCATGCATTTCCTATTCATAAATGAAGCAGACAAAAATAGCATTCTTTACATACAAGATAATATTTGCAATCTGACATGTCGTTTCATACGTGCCAGTGATGAGACAGGGTTCCTTTATATGTTCACAGTATTTTATATTTTAATAAAACAATATTAGAGTCATCTAAATTGCCGACATACAATCCTCATAATTTAGGTAACCACGTCAGGGCAGTTAGAGACGACTATGATAGAAGGCGCCTTTATAAGTAATGCACTTGAGGCCCTCACTGAATAACCAAGATATAATACAGACTCTTACAAATCGGAAATTAGGCAGCGAAGAATTTCACAGGGGTTATTAGCTGGGATATCAGTTATAATGATGAGTATCTCACGGGATAAGCTTTCTTGATCATTCATTACCGATAGAACATTCATACAACTACATAGAACACACGCGCTGTGCTGATTCTACTACAAAACGGCTAACTGAAAAATTATACGCAAGGTGAGTTTCCTATTTTTAAAGCACTGTGTGTATATCAACCTGTTTTGTTTAGTGAAGTTAGCGTTGAATACAATATTAGTTTCGTATTTGTTTTACCACTTTTTAAAAATTACTAAGTACATTTTAAATGTTTGTCATTCTTTAAGTTACTGAAAGCATTTCTATAGTTAAATTCAAAGATTTTAAATTGCAGAAAACCGCATAATTCAATAATCGCCATGCTATAACAACACAAGTCATTCAGAACAAATAGCTTAATTTCATTGGAATAAAACATGACGACTATCTGCACATGTCTAGTAATACCTAGTCTAAGATTAAACGAAAGCCCACGATTCTATTATAGAACAGTTACTTCTAAATGCTTGCAATTCTTATCATGCAGGAAGAATGTCATTAGCGGTATATATTTAATATTTATATGTTGATGATTAATGAATGGTACTATACAAAAAAGCATCTCATTATTGGAGTAATTAGATAACATTCTAGAACTGCATATGTATAATGCTTATGATATCTCATAATATTAAACCATAGGCTGACTCCGCACTGTCTACTTTCAACGATTTACATTATTTCTTTCATTAATTCTTATCTCATATATCTAATGGTATAAGATGTAATATCAACAACAACATATAACTATTAAAGTATCATGCTGATTGCGTACTATTCGTTTTGCTTTAAATATAAAATCAGTAATTATGGTGCTAAAATTTATGTCACCGTAGCAACATTATACTGCTGTGAAATTATGAAGGAATGGATTAACGTCGCTTATTCATAGTTTTGTCAAACTGCTATATTTAACTACCGGATTTCAATGTTATATTAATAAATACAAGTAATATACACATCTTAAATTGCATAACGCCAGTCTAACTTTGTATTTCCTTATATATATACATGTCTTAACCTAAGGACCGTTGAAATGTTCAATCCCCTTTTTTCCCGCTGCACATTCATGAATATTGAAAATTTGTCTTGATGACAATTTTATCATGTAAAATGTTATATTTTGTTTCAGCTGAGATCAGATCAAAGACTCGGTAGCGATAATATGCAAAACTTATGTTTATTAGGTCTTTAATTACCCATAAATCATATAAGGTGATGAATGTGCATTCCAACCGAGTGCACATTGAACATAAATACATGGTCTCACATAAAAATACTTAAACTTTCCCTTTTCATTGATTCACATGATGATACAACATACTGACACGCTACAAAAATTCGCAAATCGCACCTTTTTAAGCCAAGACGTAAGTTTACGTAAATCATTTGCGCGGCGCTATCATAAATGGACAAACGAAGCGTTAAGTACGTAAACCTGATGCTGCTGTTGGCAAATTAAATACAACTGTAGTAACTCAAGCTTATTTATACGTCCCGTTATTTCATTATTCAATCAGTTTTTATGAAACGGCGAGGGCAAACGTTAATGTAACTGTTCCTGGTGAATCTTCAGTAAACATAAAACACATGTTAGGCTTAGTAAAATGTGCTAAAGGAAAGAAAACAGGATAACAGGTATAAAGACATACAGTTTCGGTTAATTTGACAGAAGAGTTGGTAAATAATTTTGTGCAACATCGACTTTTAGGCTTAAGCTTAAGAGGGAAAATTTTTGTTTTCAGATATTCTAGAAAAGATAAAGATTGTTGGAGTTTCTTTCATATTAACATAAGCAAACATGGTTGTGACTATTGTACTTGTTTGCGTTGTTGTTGCCTTTGTGGTGCTGTGGACTTTAGCGGTCAGATCAAAAGAAAAAGAGCAAAGACCACCTCCTGGGCCTAGAGGACTTCCACTTGTTGGACAGGGGTTTAACCTGTCGGTAAACTCTGCGCATTTGCAATTTACACAATGGAGTAAGGAGTATGGTGATGTATTTATGTTCAGTGTCTTCGGTAATAACGTTTGTGTCCTGAATTCCCCAGATGTCATTCGGAAAACTTTCTACGAAAAACAGTTGTCAGAATTTACAAGTGACAGACCGGGTTCTTTTATTGGACAGTATATCGGTAATTCTTATAAGGACATCTTATTTAGAAGATATGATGAATTATGTAGGAAACTTAAATCAGTCACAATCAAAGCCATGTACTCTACTGGGAGCGGAAGTGACGTTTATATAACGCTACATCAAGCGGAAATAAACGAATATATCCGGGAAATAACGAGAGCTGAGGACAATGACGTCAACATCCTTGCACCGCTTGAATCAAGTTTGTGTAAATTGATAGGAACTCTGGTAAGTGCATTAAATAGTTGAGAAAACATTCATTAGAACATGTGGTGCCAGTCTAAACCATGATTAGCTGTCTCCAACTCATTTGCAGTTCATGCAATGTAGATAAAGAACATTATGGTTACTTGATAATTTTTTGTTCTTTTTCATTTTAAAGCTTTGAAGAAGTTATTAGTCGGCACAAGTTTGTAAACGCACGTTTTTATAATATTCAGCTATTTCCAGTTCAGCAAACGCGTTGGGAGTCCAAAGTGAAAAGAAAGATTTTACCAATCTCGCACCTAGTAGCAAACATTCAGTTTAAATAATTGTTCAGACAATCCCTCCTGATGCACTTTCTCTTGTAAGAAGCATGTCCGAATTTCTCATTTATGTCAAAAGTTTAAGGCCCTTTAAAACATGTGCTCTGGTGTTATGGATACCCGGGCTTCAACAGTTATAGCAATAATATATTCTGGCGTTTGTCTTAGGTTTACCTGCCAAGAATCTAAAACAATCAAGTTTCACACGACAAGCGACACAACGTCTTGTAAAATAAGTTTCATTACTGCTAAGGCTGCTTTGTAATTGTGATATAGGTATAACTTTTTTCTGAATAAAATCAATTGGCAGGTGTCAAGGAAAAAATATGTCATATCTTAAAATATAACCCATAACTCATATCTTATAATATTTTTTATCTATATGTATGACAAAACATTTCGACAACAATTATCAATGATATGATCAGTGCAAAGATACTAGTATTCAATCAAACACGAACTAAACGAGAAATAATTTCAGTACTTCAAAGTAAAGTAACCTAAGGTTTCTGGTAGGTTTTTATCAATTTAATTGCAACATAGCATATAAAGGGGGGAAAACAACGACATTTATAGCAAATGAAAATACTCTTAGCATATCAGGACGTAGAAGTTCGAAATATAGGACTGTATTTAAAATCCCAATTACTGTAAGATTTATTGAAATTTCAGCTAAGGCATGTTCAATGATTCACGGTTATTACACACAATAGGGCATATTTCGCTGAAGTTATATCTGGGAACCGAGAACTAATTATGCTAATAAAATTGATATAAATTATATATATATATAATATATTCTAATTCCAATTAGGTTTTGTATAATCTAGCCATATTTACATACTATGAACAGAGTCCGTATATTACATGTAATACACGGACCCTGCTAGGAAGTTGCATTATAATGCAGCTAGCTTATTTTTTCTCATTAAAGAGTCACTTACTAAATCTGTTCATAACAGGCATTATATTTTTCTTGGGACTTCTAAATTGCTCATATTTTGTTTTTCTTGCTTAAATGTGAAACTCATACAATAACATTACGATAATTTTGCAGAAGGGCCCTAATTCTAAAGTAAATCAATCCAAGATATAAACATATATACATTGTTAACAGGTTTATTTTATGTTCCAATCACTCGAAATTATATTAGAAAACTGCGTGACCAGCCTTACTTTTAACTTAGTTTGAAAGGCTATTCATAAACAAAAAACAGTTTCTTTTTTTCCCCAAATAATGCCATTGTTGCACATAACTTTTGACTTGTAAAATATCTCCTTCAAATGCGTTGCCATCCATCGACATTCCTTATGATCTCACCTCATTTTGTTACCGTTTGGGCAATAATTGTAAAGTAGAATATTGATGGAATTAATCTGAAGAATGTGTATTGCTAAATGCCTGAGCTGAGCAACTGCGCAGTGTTTTCAGTTCTTTATATATTTTTGGCAAATTTTATAGAATAAATAGGTTTAGATAATGGTGACTGTTTTCTGTCAAAGAATAGTATGACTCTCTCTGTTTGAACAGCTTTATGCATGTTTTGTTATACAAATTTTGTTTACTTTGAAAAGCCCATGAGGACCTGACAGTTCCTGAGGATTTGACTTTGTTATTGAACGAGCCCTGTTGCATCGGAGCTCGATAAAATTTCCAAAAATATTTACCTGTAAGTCAGTCCTGCATACAATTTTTCAACTTGTTTTCTAATGATCTGATATCTGTTGTGAAGAAACTTGTTCTTAATTGGTTTCAGCTAGAACGAGCAAATTTTCTAGCAGATTAAGCACCTGCGACACGTCCCATCTTATACTTTTCAATAGAAACATTTAACAAACGTAAAACAATAAATTTTAGTAAAACAACATGCATATTGTTTATGCCAATAAATATTTCGACTTCACAGATCAATACTAGTGACCGATCGAAAAGTTAGTAGCACTAATAATAAGTATGACAAGCGTGAAGATTTAACGAGCAGTAAACGAAACTCCCAAAAGCGCCAATAGCACTTAAATCGTAACAAAAACTAATAATGGATGTTTTGTTTAATATGTCGGGAAATAAACACTTACAGATAAACTATACATTGTAATTGGTTTATAAGTCCCATACATTCTTTCACAGTGTCAGTCTAGTTCTTTACTTATTTGACTTTATTTTAGATGGCAATTGAAATATTTTGACTAATAAGGAATGTTTTACTACGCTAAATATATACTTTAAAGGATAGCCTCGTTAGAGCTCAATTTCTAAAGAAAATGAGTATCAAAATCTGCCTCCAAGTTGCCAGTTTCAAATGTCCTTTGCGCAGATGTGTACAGAAGTAAACATTCCTTTCTCAAATATATTAGATTGAGGGAAGGCCGACAAAATTTATTACTTTCTTTAGCGAAATCAAAATCTATTGCAGCGACATTCAATCTAGAATTAAAGGTGAAGGATTTGTTTTTATTGAGTGTTATGTTTTCCCATCTTACATATTGACTTTTACAACACAAAAATGTTATAAAAGCATTCGAAAAATAGGAAGTAACCTTATAGCACAGAAATACTGTGCACGCGTGCATTAAATTATCAGCAATCTCAGGAGACGACGAGCTCAGGTGGCATATAACATGTTTAAATTGCTAAGATTTTAATTTATGTGCCCGGATGTAACAAAAAAAAACTTGATTGCTACATCTTCCGTATGTCTAAACTTTTAATATTATATTCGATTTTTACATTTATTATTTGCAGTATTATCATGTTAGAATATTTATTTTTTTTACTATGTGCAGAGCAGGAAAGATAGCTAGTTAAAAACAAAAATGATATCAAACAGGGAATGCCACGTACCAAAAACGCAGCCTCCCCAAAACGAGCCCCACAGCACCCAGAAGTGCACACCACCAACACACACACACACGCACACACACGCACGCACGCACGCACGCACGCACGCACGCACACGACATACACACACAAAAGACTTGTACTAAATGCTCCATCTTCGATACAAATAACATTACACAATATAAAGTGAAGTGAAGTTATAGGTAATTGACATAACAGTAATATTACTATATCAAACAATATGCACGATATAATTGGATGAAAATAACATTTAAATTTTACTCACCCGTGCTCAGATTTGAAACTTTGACAATTTTGATAGTGAAAGGCACTTACCAGTTTAGGATAAAATATATATTATGATTGACATGCATATGTAATACGTTTAATTGTTTCACTAGTTCAAATGATTTAGTCATATGTAACAGTTTGAAGAATTTATATGTCACGCTGCTGATAAGTACTTTGAAATCCGTAAACGAACGGACATGTAGAGAGTAATAATAGTCCCTACTTTTGAGCATCGACATTCGATCTTTTGTGATTAAGATGCTCTGATCCCTTCAGCATTTCACATACCACACGTATCATGCTTCATTATGATTTGATGTTTCTGTATTGGTCTAATGGGTTTACTGCGTATTATTGAAATCTCTATTTGTTCTTTTCAGTTCACAGGAGAGTTGATGGAGGATGCCGATCCGACATTAATGGCTATAGCGGATTTCGATCGAGACGGAAATGAGCTGATTACACCGTCTACCCATTTCGTTTTAAAATTACTTCCGGTTTTGCGATATTTGCCCGGTTACTATGGAGATCTCTACAGGAGAACAATAAGGAGCAGGGATAATCTAAGAACTGACTTATTAAATAAGATGAAGGTATAACAATTGCTGGAGAAAACAATTCTTCTTTTCTCAGATTATGTTGAAAATATCAATAAGAAACCAGTATTATTTTATACTAAACGTGAACATAGAAAAAAATGTTCACTTTCTCTTTGCCTTTCTCTCTCCCGTGGTTTAGTACATAAAGCGGTCGTAGGCCTACAGAGCGCAAACTAATCAATACAACGGCAGGTCTGTTGAACTGGGGTTCCGTCAAAAAATAGAAAGGAATTTACAGACAGTTAATTCTCGCAATTCTTAGGGATGGAATTTTTGTGAACGTATCTCATCTGCTATGAAAAATGACTTTTAGAATGTACTGGATGTTTTCTCAGCTGTAAAAGATAACATACAAGTCCCGTAATACGTTATAATGATTATACATTATGTGGTATTTATAACCACTTAGATGTAAGATTCGTATGTAATACTCCTTAAGATATATATCACGTTTTTGTTTGAACTATGGTTGGTGGTTAACTAAATTTCGTTTTACGAAATATAAGTTTAAATTAACTAGTTATTCATTTATTCAATTTAATCATTATTTAGCATAAATTTTCGCTTTTCTCGCTAAAATGTTCTTTTTCATAATTTGTTTGAATAATTAGCATGATTCATTTATTTAATTGAAGAAACATGGTTGTCTTACATTCTTTTTAGTGCATTTATTTGTTTAATTGTATTCAGTTTTGATTTACTATTCGATTGTCATGTTAGCTCACCTGGCACAAAGTGACAGGACGAGCTATTGGGACTGCTTGTTGTCTGACGTTCGTCGTTCGTTGCCAACTATTGCTTTAAACGACATCCTCTCGAAATGATGTTCCTTGTATGAACCTATTCCAAAGAAAAAACTTCGAAATCTTCATCTCTGAAACCGCTGATCAGAGTTTAATTTGATAAGGCATAAATGATCACCTGATGCCTTCTTCCAGAATTTCTAAAATGAAGTTGATTCATAAACAGCAGATTGAAAACTACAACTACTTTATTACTGAGCGACATATGTTTTAAAGTTGTTTTACGCAAAATTGTTCTTAATTTATATAAATTTTGAAATATACAAATAGTATTTCTGTTCAACATAAGAACCACAGAACCTTAGTTAATCCTAACAATGGAAAATACATATGTTTTAAAAAACGCTAAGCTGTATATACTTGTGTTTGTAATAAACAGCTAAAAACCAACTAATTTTGATACCGTAATAAACAGTTTTCTCTTTAAAAAGCTAATTAGTCTTTCGTGGTTTTGTGCTTAAAGGCTTTAGCCGTTCACTATAAACATCCTTATAGGTTTTGTCACCTGTCATTCATTTCCCCCGTTTGACTGTAGGTAATTTGCTGTATTCAGCATGACATTTCATTTGTTACAATACATCTTAATATCTGCAAAATTAAACGATAACAATTGAGTTTAAGTAATAGTTAGAGGCTAAATAGAGAAATTTATGCATTATAGAAACCCAAAGGAGGGAGCGCTAGCGACCGACTGGGTTTCTATGTTGGATAAATTTCTCTATTTTAGCCTCTAACTGACTTAGTGTTTGCCCTACATTTAGACTTTTTTTACAATTGTTTATTATTATTACATGTCTCTCTTATTGGTGTTGACAGCCTGCTTAAAATATATGGTTCATATCTGGCAGTATACACTGTGTGATGTAAAGTGTTTTGTTGTGTAAAACTGAAAATCCCCAAGCATTGCAGCAACCAATTTCTAAACTTAAAGCAAGACTTTTATCTCATTTAATGAAATATAACTTTTACACAACAGTTATCTCTATATTATAATCTTTTGACTGTTTTTGTAACACTCTGTGTCAAAAATGTTATCATTGAAAAAGATGCGAAAAATAGATATTAATACAATATTTGCAATCTTGTTTCAGAAGAAGATTTGATTAATTTTATGGTTCCAACGGAATTTTTTGTTTTTGTTGAACGGCATTTGCCCTTTATAATATTTGTTTTAATTTGGTCTGTCAGTATTAATAAGTGGGCTATATGCACATGCGCAATCAGGTCTATAGAGTCTCGCTCTATCAAGATAGAGTGATACATAGAACAACCTTATAGCAAATAGACAGGGAACATTTCAAATTTTTAGATATTTTCATTGGACAGAAATGCAGGGCAAACACTAAATTTGGTTCCAGTTGAACAGCGTACATTTTAAAATTATCAATATTTTGTTTTTACTTTTCTAGGTTGAGTTTAAAACAAAGAGACGAGATTGTTTGTTGCATGCACTATTCAGTATTCAAGAGGAAGAACATTGGCTGACGGATGATTTGATTCTTGGTGTTGTTATGGACCTGATAAATACATGTAAGTTTATGAAATTCTATGGCCTATGTGATGAAAGCAGCTTCCGCATTATTTTACAATCGATGACAAATTGGTCAGAAAGGTATACATGGCTCCCGCTGCATAAAACAATGATAAAATGCTGCAAACCTGTATAAACTTCTCAATTAACCGGCAACACAAGATTCAATGAAGTGCATATACAACGTATTTGACTATTGGTTCTGTTTATTGCTTGTTCACGGTATCTGTGTTGTTCCTTACTTTTCACAGTAGGCAAACATCCTGACATTGTATAATTTGCTATGATAGCTGCAGCGTGTGCATTGTCTTCTGCGCTTTTTATACTTGAATGATTCATTGTGTTGTGTATTATTTGTGTATTATTTGGTGTTTGGTTTGACATGTGGGTACCGTGTTAGATGTTACCAGTGAAAGTCCATTTTGCGGTTGATAGTAAAGGTTTCTTAGTCGGTGTTTCTTTATTTGTTTTTCGTTAAAGAATGTCATAGACAAGAGTATGATAATGCTATATCGTGTGCACGGGATCATTAGCTTCCTTAGCTTTATTTCGCCACGTGTTTTCAAAAAGCTTTTATATGGCGATTCCATTTCAACAAACTGCTAACATTTTTCTCATAATTTTCAGTGATTTGATAGTTACGAGCGTAAAATTAATCGACTATTTTAAATAATCTATTGCTGAGGCTTCTGTGACTAATTTACATATTAAAAATGAAAGAAGAACTTACAGCTTAAAAGCTTTTATCAATGTAATTTGATATTTTTCTATGGTCCAGTATTAATTGTGGTAATAAGGAGTGTCGTGAAATGGCCGCATTCAAAGTATATGATACAGGACATGCAAATGGTAATTCATAAACGTTACACGAGACTAAAATTAGCATAGATGACAGTAAATAGTTTTAAAATTTAGTATTCAATACATGAATGCTTGAGTGTTGAATCCATGCACAATCATCACAAACCTCATCAAAATATTCTCTATAAACAAATTCAATCCAGCTGAATTATGATTGATATACGTTGAAACTTTTCCCCAGTATTAATTGAATAATGCATACAGCGCTCTGTCTAAGGTTTTTTTTTTACAAGATTTGTTTAAACATTCAGAATATTAGCAGCACACGATGCATATCTAATTTAATTATACATCAAACTTGTATCTGGCAACATTTCTACACTGGCAAATAATAGTAGGAGCAAAAACAACATACATGCCAGATACACAATTCTAACGTAGGGACCAGTGTTTGCCCTCACACATAGTTGAAATTGCCTCTGCCTTTTGGTTAATAACAATGGTGTTTTCTTTTTCAGCTACTTTGACTTCGCGTGGTGTTCTATCTGGAATATATTTCCTACTTGTACATTTTCAAAATGTACAGGAGAAAATCCGCCGAGAGATTGATGACGTCATAGGACAGGAACGTCAACCGTCACCATGTGACATACAGAATATGCCGTACACGCATGCGTGTATTCTAGAAACCTTGCGATACCAATCACATCTTGGCCTGACTGCCACACACACAAATACGACTTCTGATATAACTGTTAACGATTATGTGATACCAAAAGGAACCTCGGTGAGTACTAAATTGCATGAACTGTTGGTTAATTAGTCTTGCAACAATAAATAATAGTATTAATGACTTTCGGCTAGATTCGCCATAATATGTATACGACAAATTTGAATAATTACTTCCTGAGTGGCATAATAACAATAATGACAATTGGTACATATCACAGTTAGTTTTGTTCGATATTGTTTTTTATTTTTATTTTTGATGTTGTCAGTAAAAGTATGTTGCTGAATTGGATAATGAATGAAAGACCTTTATCTTGCAAATTTAATATAATTGGTTTGATAAATGTAAGCCATCCTAATATACATATCGAAAACTTCAAGAAACATTTATTTTGCTTATGAAGCACACTTTTGTTTTACTTTGGATCACGTTAATATGCTTTTACATGAAACAGCTTTATGGCAATCAATGGTGTGTGCATCACGACGAGAAATTCTGGGAGAACCCATGGGATTTCAAACCTGAAAGATTTTTGCAAGAAAACGGCACAGTATTTCCCGTAGACCATGAACTTAGAAACAGGTAAATAACATGAACTATACGCCCAATTCTGAAGAGGTACCTCGTTTTAAAACACGCTTTATTCATAATGCTGTCAAGTTATCTGAGGGCACTGAAGGAAAAACTAGTGATGCTTGCACTAAATGTAAATGCTGGATTTGTGGGTTCGAAGACTGTTCTACACAAATACTTTATCTCCTACATTTTCAAGATAACCCACTAGCATTTAATACAGCTTAGAGGTCTGTACAAATGTAAATGAACCGTAATTGACATTTTTTCATATTTTTCTTTCAGATATTTTATGCCGTTTGGGATTGGTAACCGATCTTGTATGGGAGTAACCTCGACATTTCATCGCATGTTTTTGTTTGTCACGATGTTATTACAAAAGCATAGACTCACCATGCCATCTAGTGGAAAACTACCGCCTCATGATCCAAGGGAGCTAATTCCAGGAACAGTATTACAAGCGCCAGAGTTTGTTTGCAGAGTTGTGCCCCGCTAATCCTAGATAGTGCAAAATGTGCCAAAAACATTCAGTGCAATCTGTTATTATATTATTTTTTGTGTTTTAAAGTGTGAATAAAGTATTAATTTTAATTCATTCTTAAAGCTTCTACTGTGCATCTTGGTCTTTCAGCTACCGAACTAAGTTTCATTTAGAAATAGTTTTTGACACGCAATGAAAATCCTACACGGCTACCTTTACAGTCCTTTGTCTCTATAAAATGCGTGGGTAGTTGCGTTAACGGCTCAACTTCCAATAACAATTTGTATCGGGCGCTTTTATCTCAATTTGAAAACAATATTGTCATAGTCGATTGGATTTGATGGGAAGTGGGAAGGAGAACATATAAGTTAGCAAAAGTTTGCCAAACGAAAGAAATGCCAATTACAAAACCAAACCAAAAATACAACTCAGATAGCCTAAATAATGTGCTGTAAATTATAAAAAAAATATACTTAAAGATGCACTATTTAAAGTGACATTATGCGCATTTTTTCAAGTAAAAATCCAGTTTAAAATGGTGTGTATACAAAAGGTAGAGGAAATAATAGCATTAACCCAATACACCAAACTCTTCCCGCTACCAGTATGAAAAACACTTTCCAAATATTGATTTTCTTTATTTGACTGGGAGAGTCAATTTAAGAAAAGAACAACTGCATGCGGAGTTGCTTCCCTTCCACTGCCGAAATCTCTACCAGCATCAATAACGACACAATCAACTATCATTTTATCAGTCCGATTTTTTTATATCTAAAGCACCAACTTCAAATACTAATGCAGCATAATCATTAATTTAACACATTTAAATGCACAGCAACCAAAATTGCTTTTATAAAAACTGTCACCAAAAATACACTATGTGCAGTAAGATGCGCATAATGTCACTTTAAAAACCAAAATGTTACTTCTTTTTACTTTCGAGACGGGACATTCCTCCTACACACACTCTGTATAAGCGCCTGTCTCTTCACGTCCTGTATTCGATGACGTTCCTCCTACACACACTATGTATCAGCCCCTGTCCCTTCATGTCCTGTATTCGATGACATTCCTCCTACACACACTATGTATCAGCCCCTGTCCCTTCATGTCCTGTATTCGATGACATTCCTCCTACACACACTCTGTATCAGCCCCTGTCTCTACATGTCCTGTTTTCGATGACAAACATGCGTGTGTGTTGTTTCTGCAGCAACTTTCCTCAGCAGCTGTATTTTGTGTCGTTTAGAATTATCTTATTTATTTACAAATCGGATATCATTAGGAACAATTTATTTTACCTCTTACGTATATCAGTTTGTTTTAATTTTCCGTCTAGAAGAAATAAAGAGGAAACGAGGCAAGCAATTGAAAATCGTATATGAGCTTGAACCATCCACCTGTAAGTAAAATTGATATCTTCTTTGCTTAGTTTTACCACATTATCACCTTTGCAGAATTCGCATAACAAAAAATTGTTAAATTTAAAGCAAGGCTGGAGTGAACTATTTTACTAGTACAAAATAACATGTAACCTTGTAATAACACCATGGAATATCAAATAAAACCAGGGAATCGACTTAGTACGGTTAAGAAAAGTTTACTATAAGTAGATGAATAATTTTGTCAAGATGAGATCATTTTTTGCAAACCACGTTAGAGTACAAGTATTGGTTTCTGAAGATATGACATATGCTATGATAAAATCACGTATTAAAAACTTGATTTACTGCTGCGTAAATATAAGAGAAGAAACACGAGCCGGCACCATCTTGAGAAACCATGTTGATACGTGTTACAATTTGATATATATATCAAATTAAAAAAGTTTAATATTTTTTTCATGTAAATCGTCTTTGTCATTTCATTAGAAAATACTGATGAACATGTCAGTTTCTAATTTGAAAGCCATATAGAATATAACTTATGGTAAGTCACCACACCTGTATCGTAGAATATAATCATATATTTCACGGGGATATTCATCCTGAATATTACACCAAATACACTAACTTGACCTCGGAATATTAGTTATGCGGGTATTTGCTTTGTATCCTGTATGCACTACAATGTCACCAGATGCATCATAGAGACCTAACTTTAAACAAATTTCTTATTTTCATAAACAGCTATCTACTTATACACTGCTGGATATAATATTCAAATATTTCTCACAGCCGTCAATCTGATTTGGCGAGAACTTTTATATATTGACTTATTTTTAACAAGGTATGATCAAAATTTTGCATCTTTACATTTAGCAGAGAGGAGCTGATCCTGGTTCAATGACTTTTCAAACCTGTGCAGCGTTTTATTTATATAAAGGAATGTTTTTCTTTAACATCAGTAGATGTTCTGGCTGGCCGTCGTATTGCATTGTCTGATCATCAAGTGTTCAAATGGGTTGTGGACGCTCCTGAGAACAACTCTATCCCCTGTTTATATTTGCACAATTACAATAGATAGATAGATACTATTGCGCTTCAATATTCTGGCTTAAGTTTTCCGTTTTTCAAGTAATAGGTACCGAATGAAAGTGACATTTACTGCTCATAGTGTATTTTTGGTGACAGTTTTATAAAAGCAATGTTTGGTTGCTGTGCATTTAAATATGTTAATTTAAGGATAATGCCGAATTAGTATTTGAAGTTGGTGCTTTAGAAATAAAGAAATCGGACTGATAAAAAATGGTTCCTTTCTTCGCAGTGATCTCCCTTGTGTTGTTGTTGTGCATGCAGTTGGCTTTTTTACTAAAAAGACTCTCCCAGTCAAAATAAGATTAGTAGTATTTGGAAAGTTCTTATTTCGTACTGGTAGCGGATAGAGTTTGGTGTATTGGGTTTCAAAGCTATCATTTCCTCTACCCTTTTGTACACACACTTATTTCAGCTAGATTTTTACTTTAAAACATTGCGCATAATTCCACTTTAAAGTAACAAACAAACGGAATACAGCACTCCTGATTTTATTATGTTTTCCACTTACGACGAACCTTAGGTTTTCAAGTTGGTATAGTAAAAAATACACAACTGTTTTGTTTGCGTTTAATCCTCGTTTTAAAGACACTTAGGGTGAGTGCCTTGTGTTTATAGACTCTACTAATTTTGAAACAGCTGTAATGTTCATAATGCATATCAAACTGCTCTGAATTCGCACAAAATAGCAATCGGTTGTAGTCTTTTTTTTCTTCAACTTCTTCAATATATTTAGCTGGGTTCCTAATACAGCATATGTAGCTCAACGTAACCAGGGCTTGTGGTGGTGAAAAGAACATTAAAACTTTTTACAGACGTCATGACCGGAAAAGAAAATAACAGGTTACTCAGTGAGGAGAGAAATGCCTGACGTCATCCACTAAACTTCCCGGAAGGGGTTCGCAAATATCTGGTCTGTGAAAACCAGTTGTAGAATTGTGCATATTTGGTGAAAGTCATTAGATCTAGGTTCTAGTTGTACATTTGTCAAGAGCTATTATATATGCGGTAAGTTTGTGTCCATTTTCACCTTTTGGGGAACCTACAAACCTGTCTGAAACAGATAGCAGCGGGCTCGATCAAAAGTATTCACCTGTGGCATTTGGCTACTTAATTCATGTGTGTCTAATACAAAATTGGTTAATGTGTGGACAGGTGGACACAGAACGATCTTTAAACACTTCCGAAATAGCTCCTTCAGGTTTGTAATTAATTAAAGTTGTCTCATCGAGAAATGATATATTTGTAATATTTTCATGAGCGCGAGTTAAAACGTGAAAATTGTATCACTTTTAGTTTAGATATATATGTATTCCATATAGTCATTTTCATGGAGCGACAATTACTACAAGAATAAATACTTTTGTACCGGACGGGGAGACAAAACTGTGCAGACTTCTTGCGTTTTAGGTCAAATGTGGAACAAGATAATAAAGTTTTACATTGGAACACAGTTGTATCGTATAAACATTTCAAACATGTTTTTGTTGTAGTGAATGTAAAAGCGTGGTTCGAAACAGGTTCAAATTTTAAAACATTAAATTATGCTTACCTAGTAGAATTACAAACATTGTCATGAACAATAATCTTTTAGAAAGCTAACAGAGAAAGGATTAAAAGGCGTTATATCCCATGGTCAACTGCTGTCAATTGGTCTAGTGGTTTAGGCATCCGTCTTGGGAGCGGGAGGTCGAAGGTTCGAATCCAAGCAGGGGTCCGATCTATTATGGCCGGTTGGTGGGCCGCCAGATATAATTATGGTTTCCGTATGCCTACCTGCCTGGTGCCTAGCATTAAAAAGGATAGGATTCGGGATGTAAATATGCCCAGAAAGAAGGTATCTCATTAGTCAGATATGACTGGCCCTTTCAGTAGGAGTGACACTATAATAAACAAACAGACACTGTGAAGAACATGTAAAACCTGTCTAATGTTTACCTTTTAGCTACAGAACAAGAACTATCTTTAAAAAATATGATCGGCACTATTTTAAATATATGGAAGAAATAGGTTGCTAGATTTCATAGTAAACAATTATATGTAGTAAGAAGGCACCAATGTCACAGGGTGTCAAAAATGTGAACCCTAACCGGAACGCTAACTAATGCACTCCCGACGGAGCTAATCGGTCACTTGAACATCCCGCCCCAATTGTGAATAAGTCCGTATCGTGACATTTGCATCAGTAACACAACCTTAACCCTTGTTTTTCTTATCAAATATGTTACACGAAATATTGATCTTTATTCACAGGCCGAGATAATATAATAACTCTACACTCATAATCAAATAAGTTTAGTGGTAACAGCATAACGTTGATAGATAAGAACTATTAAAATTATAAAACTTTTCATAAAAGACAGAAACCGCAAATGTACTTTATTGAGCTTTTTAATGCAGTATTAGCCTTGCAGAGTTTTTTTTCAATCAAAATAAATGCTATTTATTCTACTTGTCATTTCATTGGCCGTTGAAAGGTTACCAACATACAATCAAAATCGAGCTTAATACGGATGCGCTGAAAAAAAGCAATTTATGAACAAATTCAGACATCGTTATTAGTATTTGTGGTTAGTTAATAGAACATGGTGCTAGAATATTAAATATTCAATTTAGATTATCAACTGCTATCATAACATTTCTTTTTATGTTCATGACATAGTAAATTGGAAAAAAATGATGGAAAATGGATTTAATTGTTTGACAATCATTTGAGCAAGAAACTTCTAACTTGGTAATGGGGTGAGGGTGTAAAGCCAATGTTTGACCCCTATTTGTTTTTAAGGCTTTAAGTCTCACCTAGGGGAGATCCCAAAGCGTCTGTGAAGTTACACTCAGTTATTTAACCAAAATATTTTTCGCAGCAGGACAAGAACTGTCAAAAGGTGACTCGAAACAAATGTATGATTTTATTATGTTGCATCATATAAAATATTTACCAAAAGAAACCTAAATTCTAAAAGTTACAAACTGGTAGGAATACTTGTTCATGTTATGTGTATTTCAAACATATTTCAGAGACTGTATATCATTAATATATTACCTAAGCTAGCCAGCTCGCGAAAACAAATCGTGCTAACTTGGTGATTATCGTGGTTGCAATAAATTTAACTGTAAAAGTTTTATATCAATGGAAGACATTAACTCGAAAGTACCAAGAACTGTCATCAACGAACTTATTTTCATCTTAAAAGTATTTATAGTTTAATGAAATAAGATTTCTTTATCAATTAATTCTGAGAAACGGTGTTTTGGCTCGTGTTATTTTCAAATTTAAAGGTTAAAACGCCAAGAGTTGTGGTGACAGTAAGTAATACAATAACTGAAAAGTACGTAAGATTCTCCTAGATGTTTAGTAACTAACCAAATAACTGTTTAACTGAATTCAAAGATATCCCAATCCCTCGTAGAAATGAAGTTACGTAGTGACCGTTTTTGTAACTCTGTTGGGATTTGAAAAAAAAAAACATTCAATATGATCTCCCCTACCGTTTGGAGCAATAAATAAAGAAGTGTGTACACATTTATGGTATGGTAAAGTTAATACAATGATAATGCCAGAAGAACACGAATGACACAGTTCATACACTTTTGCTTATTTATACATATGGCAATATAAATGCAGCTATATAAAACCAAGGTATAAGACTTAAGTGTGACCTTGACATTGAGAGAAGGTGGCTGGGTTTTGCAACACATCCTTATGGTATAGATAATAATTGTGGGACTAATGCCCATGCATGTACACGCTACAGGGAGGGCAGGAAGTATTGCTACATAAAATATGAATGGGTGTGAGCCTTTAGTGTGATGTTAATCTCTAGAGTAAGTGGCTGTGTGTTATGTATTAGACATCTGCATCACATGACTAACGATCCTGTGATAGAATCTAGAATAAACAAAACAGCGCAAACCTTTAGTCCCCGAACTGTTATGATCATACAAAATACATCAAGAAAAATTGTTTTAAACAATCAATTCCATTTTCACATGCTGTTAAAAGGCCTTTACATTATTTCATACCAATTACTTGTTGAGACATCGAAGGTATATAATATATAAATGATTTGAAATTCAATTTATTTATGTTTAGTTATAAATTGAATCTCTTTATTTAGACTGTTGATAGCCTTCATCTAAAAATTGTTAGATATCAAACCGATTTTTCCCCTTTTCTCAACTCTTGTCTTTTGACAGTTTTTATTAACTATTGTTAAACATTTTAATTGTGCCTTTTTACCACTCTAGAACACTTAGAATAAGGTTTTACATATATTTTACATAATGTTTTTTACATATTTTTTTTTAACGTTGAGCTTTTTCATAGATATAAGCTGTAGAATCTAGTCCAATTCTAGGCGAATGTCCTGGTTTTTTTTTTTTGTTATAAAGACTTTGTGAACGTTATTCAATTTCATATTTTTATAATATATCATCAAAATCTGGGTCTAGCTTTTTAAAGAGTTCCATAACTTCGTCCATGTCATCTGCACCTCTACGGTTTTCTGAAATTAAAAAGACATTAGTCGTCAGAAACAGTCTAATAATTGTTTCATAAACCTCATAGATGAATTGTAACGTCATAGTTACTTGTGACGTCAACGATGAATTATGCCAGAATCAAATCATGTGGAAAGACAGTAATCTTGCAGAACAAAACCCGAACATTTTCAGTAAGATTAATGATTACATAGGGGTGACTGTAATCTTGGTAAAAATAAAATTTTATTTATAATACACACACGCATGTGCGGGCGCCCGCGCGAGCCCACAAACTTTGACATGAAATTTGTTTTAATGATCGGAACTTTGGTAAAGAGATGGTAAATTGCATTTATTTTGAATATCATTGACATTACTGTACTTTCTTACTATAGCACGAAGCTTAAGTATTTCAGGACAAACCGATAGCAAATTTATGCCAACAAACGACAGCGCAATGAAATCATAATGTCCCCTACCTTAAATTTGACCAATCTGTTCCAGTTTAAACAGGATTCTACATGATACTTTATAAAACCACCCATACAAGGGGTTTATGTAAATTAATCGGATATTTGGTTACTTGAAATCGAAGATGTTTGTTATGATTTGACCAAATGCTATGTTACTAGGATTATTCATGCTACGATGTTCCATATTTTACAAAAGCATTGGTGCGAGATTGCGCTGAGCGATTTAGTTTATATTCAGTATCGGCGTTTACTTATTTATTGTTCTTTTATATTTTACGATTTAATTTAGTTTTAGAATGAGTTTCTCTCAGCGTTAAAGTAAAGGAATCTGCTATTATGATTTAAAAACACGTCGGTCTGTGTTTGTAAAATGGAAATGTACAACAAAATTATATTTACATAATTTCTTCTGTGCAAATTTAAATGAGATCATGATCTTTTGTGATGCTTTTGTCTTTCATTTCAAGAAACATTTCTCTTTTCTTTCAGTTTTCCTTTCTATCATACAATAAATGCTATACATTGAAAGTGTTGCACGAACTTTTTGCCTGGCCAACACTGATTCATGTGTTTAAGATAGAGTAAATTTCAACTTGACATGTAAAAAGGCAAATAGTAAGATTAGATATCCTTATTATTCTGAAACGCGCATTTTGTTCATCGTTGTCTGTTACTTTTTTATCACGTTCATACGCAAGTATATTACATATGTATACTTTTGTTACGACTGTCTTGAACCGAGCGACATCCTCTCATTGCTTGTATGTATTGGGAATACATAAATTACCGTATGATAACTTCTCCACATACGTGTATCAAAAACAGTCAAACCTACAAAATGAAATATTTTTAAACTTTAAAATGTTCATACCTTTAATTCCTGCTCGTTCCCGCTGTACCTCGAACAACACTGGCAGTTGAATTCCAAATGTCTTGTCCCTTTCCGATCTACCAAACAAAGTTGAAACTTTTTCATTTATACCCCAAGAACGTCCTGGAATTCCAGAGCCCAAAGCTTTAGTCCGATCTTGTTCTTGTTTATTTGTGTCTAAATATTTCGGATATGAAGTTTCACCCTTTAACACTTGATAAAGTTCTAGTCGCTTTCCAATTCTTGGGTAGTCATTTTCACGGCTGTTTGTGTAGAACAGAGATGAGCAGATTGGAGAGCATGCCACAACTAATAAAAATTGTAGAGATGTACCTTTTGTAATCATAGTTCAAATACCTGAAAAAAAATGTCATTGCAGATAAAGAAGATCACTGGTAAGGTTTTGGATTTTTGCACTTCCGGAATGTAATAATTTAACTGTAAAAAAATATATAACAAGTTATACAGTAACAAACTTAGACGCAATATGAATATTTTAGTGCAAAGAGATTGAACACTTGATAAAAAAAATGCCCTCACTATTTTTGACTAAATTGACAAATTTTGCCATACGTCAAGCAAGCAAAATGTTATATTTTGCAGCGCAGTAAATTAATTTTTTTTGGATAAATTACTTCGTAATTTTGTCATTGATAACTCATGGTCAATTAGGCGATTTTTATTTATATTTATACATTGTAATATTTTTTATGTAAAAGTTGTTGCTCTTTGTTGCTGTTAACTATAACTCTGTAGAAAGTTATTGCCACTTTAATAGAAACACACATCGTTAGACACTTTCATCAAACAAACTTATCATATACGACTTACAATGATTATTGTCTAAATTTTAAGGAAAATGACCCTCGAAAGTTTCCATTTATATGTAACTGTGGTTTCATAATCATTTGAAAGTTCATTAAATTATTGACTTTGAGTTATCCACAAGGAAGGCTTGAAGCTATTGTTATAAAAACTTATGACTTAGAAAACATTGATATTGCGTTACAGGTATAATTTATGATGGTAGATTCCATCATATTAATACAAGTTTTTTTCATTATGATAACATAAATTTAATGTTTATCAGGTCTGTTACAAATATTATCCAATTTTATGGTACTTTTTTCTATGATATATGGATATAAAACGAGTAAATCACTGCCTACATAACCACAGTACACTGGGCAAATCATCTAGGATAGGCGGCAACAAGATTAAAACTAGTGTAACATAGGTTACATACTAATGTGTACAAAAACTAAATTTTAGTTTGCGGCACAGCCAGACTGGGATTTTTATACTATAACATGACCTTTTCATGACAAGTGATTAAGATAAATTAATCAATGATACACGTATTTTAATTACCAAGTTATATTTTGGTAATGACCGTAGAGCTTGTCATTGCTTAACCTCCAAACTTAGTTGAAACTTTTTCAGTCAAGTTGCTCTGTAACAGTTTTTTTCAGTCAAGTTGCTCTGTAACAGTTGTTTTCAGTCAAGTTGCTCTGTAACAGTTGTTTTCAGTCAAGTTGCTCTGTAACAGTTGTTTTCAGTCAAGTTGCTCTGTAACAGTTGTTTTCAAACAGTCTTTGGATATTTATATAGATTTATTTCTACATCTCTACATCCTCTTTATAAGTTTCATTTGAATATAGTCTTGATTCTTAAGATAACGTATATATAGTCGCAACGATCAGTAATTATCGAATTTGACACCATAGTGCACTAGAATACGGCAAACCCTATGGTGAGTTTGATTGTTGCCAATATATACAGGTTTTAATGGTTGCGACTTCTTGCGACCATTAAAAAACGTATATACAGTCGCAAATACCAAAATTATAAAACAGTCGACCCTTTTAGAACGAAATTAACATTTTCATTATTAAAAAAGTATCTACCAGACATCACTCCACCACATCAATATATAATAATCCATTTCGCTAGAGATAGGACCGATGGGCCTTCTAACATCTTTTTCCTTCATTCTTGTAAATCCCTCATGAACAATATTTGAAGAGTTTGATTTCTTTAAGGTCAATGTAACAATAAAAGCTTAAGTTTTGTATTCGACATTCTTAATATGTTTTCTAGATGTCTGTATAATTTTCAGTGTCAACCATCTTTTGTCATGGCTTTAAAGAAGCTCTCCTTGAGAAAGGTCAATAAATAGTTCTTATATAGAATATCATAAAGAAGATTAATTAAGAAATAATAAATGCCTCCCTGTATTTTATCGTTGAATAAAATATAGTCAGGAATTTGGACGCGTAGTAATTAAATCACGAGTGCGTAGCAGATTTTCTATTCGAATTTTTATGTAGACTGTGCAAGATTATATCATTAGTTTTGATATATGTCACCAGATCAAGGTTACTTTCTTTTATATGCTATGCAGAAGGTTATTCCTGCTACCATTAAACTCCTTAAATTCAGAAAAAAAGTTCGTCAAACAGTCACCAAGCAGATTTTTGGCATAAAGCATTAACCCTAGTTGGAGCCTTTTTCATAAATTGATTGAAGACAGGTCAGAGATTTCATTATATTTTATTACCTATTTGTTTTGTTGTCATGCGTACCATATATTTTTATCGTCTGTGATTATAAGCTGTAAAGGCATATCCAAAAATGTATATAAATTACAAACCTTTTACTAAACTAATGAGAAAGATAAAACGTGTTCTGTAATATACGCAGCAAGTACTATCTAAAAGCTCTATTAAATATTTAGAAATATTGTAACCCACCATTCAAGCTCATATTTGTATATCATAGCTATGTTCGATGCGTAAAAAGACCCATTTATAATTTATTTATAAACAAATGGTTTTATGTAGAACATATCTGGATAAAACTTACATAACCATTTAAGTATTTATAGAAATGATACTGCATTGTTATTAACGAAATACATAATGGTACTCTCACTTACGTGTCAAAAATGTATTCCTTGAAGAAAAAAACGATCCTGGTGAATTAGTATTTTTGTCGAGAAAATGAAATGAAATAAAGATATTTTTTCGCATAGAAGTTGGTAAAAACTATACTTCTTGGCCATCTGAGATTTAAATAATTAATGGCACACTCCCCCCGTCATATCAAAAGAATTCTTTACATTCTCGTCTTAAATTGGCCAACTCATATATACTACATAAACATAATTAGAGAAACTTATTATCTTTCACAAAAGAATTATTGCAATAAACCGGATAATACGTAGCAAAATGGAAGCAGCTCGATAGATCTGTATTTACAATGAGGATGTTATTACTGTAAAGACTTGAGATGACGTGCAAAAATATGGTATAAATGTATTTACACAGTAATAAATAAGATAGTTTTGATTTTATTCCTTTTCAATTACGGTTCTCGTTATTACAAAAAAGTATCTCTTTCTGACAGACGTCATTCTGTATCGTTTCATTGGCGTTCGCTTTAACTACCTTTTCCGTACATCACCTCATTAGTATTGCGATTGAAAACATGTTTGGATGAAAAGCATTCAAAGTTACTATATGTAGAGCAGTTACTAAAATTGATCAAATGTCACCAGCTCGTAATTAACCGGTTTGTCCACCAGCCATTTCATTTTGTAAAGCAGGTTTTTGAATTTACCGAAAAAGGTTAGATAATTGGTGTTTCAGGAACAAATACTCTAGTGGTATTCGAGTACGATGTTTATTTGCTAATGGTCGTTGCAGTATCTAGAGTCTGTGTTAGAATGAATAAATACTAAATTGCACCACTTTAAACCACGCTTCCGGTCAATATAGCAAACGACTGCGCCCCTTAATGATAAAAGTGTGATACATGTAGTACTTTTGATATGGTATATACTTTTTGGCACGCAATAACGGCTCTTTTGTATGTAATATTATGTATATCAATGACGTCACCGTTCAATTCAATTAAGGCAAACAATATGTCATTTCCATGAATCTTTTTTTATTCTAATTACATACCAATTCTGTAATACAAATTGAAAGAAAAATGTCTAACGCTAACGCTAACTCTAGGTTTGGTGTTGCCCTTTTCTCCGATCAAGATCCATAGAATTATCAAAATTGAAAATGATTACACGGACAGTAACTTTCTACTAAGTGTATGCTACATATTAAGTTATTTCATGATTACTGACATGGGTGTAGTTTTCCAAGAAAACAGAATAACAATTTGGAAAATAAAGATTGGGTGCCCTTTCCTTTGTAAAATATGAAATCCTTGTTCACATCATTTCGACAACTATGCGACAGGCCAATGTACCCAATTATATCTAAGCAAGTTATTAAGATCAACATCTTTTTGATACCACAGGTGGTTTTCCGTAGGCGTGATATAAAAAAGTTAGAATAATGGATTGTACACTCTATAAATCTTGATACGGGTTTTTGTCAGTGTAAAAACTGCACTATTTTCATTCCGGGGTCACCAGATGAGTGTGAAATTGACACGAAATGTTTGAACAAGAAAATGTACGTCTAAACCAATGATTTATGGAACTAAATGTATATGTATTCATTTTTTTTCACATAGACATAATTTAGAAAATGATATTCCATTCAAATGTCAATATTATCGTAAAAGGTCCATCTATTTGTTTGATCATTTGTTTGTATGTTAATATCTTGACTTTTTAATCAGTGCACTGTAAAGACCTCTTACTTAGTAGGATGGGTAGTGACACGAAACGTTTAGTTTAGGAAGATATTACCCTTCAAATTGACCATCATGATGTTAAGTATATTAACATTAATAACTAATTTTTTATACTTGAAACTGAATATTTCTTGAAAAGTCTCTTGAAGATTCGTGGTTGTCAGACGCAGACTTCCAAAATCAATTTAAAAATGCATTTGTCTGATCGTTATATTAATCAACTCGTCATGATAAGTAAAACAGACAATAAATACTTGAAGATAAGCAATCCATCGAAATAAGAGCGACCTTAAGATATATAAATATCGCATGTGCATGACGCACCCACTGCCGTCTGCTTTGAATCAAAATTAATTTTCTGAACGATGAATAAATCCAATTTTTGCATACATTGAAGAACTACGAGGGCTGCTCAAAAATTAATCGGAGTATTGCTTTATTCATTTAATTACTCAATATTTCTATTTGATATTTGTACAAACATTAATTCATCAGACAAGTTTTCACAAAATGATAACTGGAAAGCAATGTTATTTCTTGTGTTTCTAATCTGAAAAATTTGTCGCGTTGCTTCAAAGTCATTTATCGCCCTTGCATCAAATAGTCATTTTACCAAATATCACCGTCATTCTCGTTTCTATTTTAAAAAAAGTATGCACCAATTTGCAAAGAATTGCCAAAAATAGTGTTGTAAGAATCACAGGAAATTCCCACTTTTATTAAATTTTACTACAAATTTGGGAACTCAATTTTTGAAACGTAAGAGACGATACAAAGACATCTGCAGAATAGTCCCAGCCCCTTTCATAATTAGTTTGTCCGACACAACGTTTGTTAAAGCAATCAAGAATGTTGATAGTGACAAGCGGGTCAATATGCGAGATATTTGGAGATTTGCAGTCAAACTGGGTATACTTATGGGACATGGCATGGTATATTGAACATTTCAAAAACTGTTTCTCATAAAACATTAGCACCAGGTGGATTCCACGCGTGTTAATAAAAAAGAAAGTCGTTTACCGAGCACAACGCCAACAAACGTCATTCTGAGTTTGGCGACGTACCTCATCTTAAATTGCTGTTATGGGACATGGCATGGTATATTGAACATTTCAAAGGGGAGCGGTGGTGTAGAGGTTTAGGTGTCTGCCGCTCATCCCGGAGGTTGCGGGTTCGAGCCCCACCAAGATCACGACCGTACCTCCTCATATGACACCAGTACTGGTTTTTCCAGGAAACGGACTCGAGAGTGACTCGATAAGCTACAAGCTTTCTTCACAATCGAGCTAAAATAAATTACATGTAGTATAAACTAAATTGCTGTTATACGTTTGTTACTATTGTATATATATTGAATGTTCAAGTGTGTACAAATGGATGGTGAAATATAGATTTAATATCGAATTGTATCTTGCTACTGCAACCTATATCATAGTAACAGAAACAATCCGGTAAATTCTGGATCATCCCTCGAAAAAATGTATTGTAAGCTCAGACTAACTGATGACATGCTGAAAGGCGACTTTCATGCCGAATTGCGTGATTCGGATATAGTTTCAAGACATAATAAAAAACAAGTACACAAATTAATCTAGAAATCAAAAGATTACGTAAATAATCATCCACAACATATATCAAAGATATTTTGCAAGTAATATTACCCTTCTCAGTGGTCATACCATTTGACTAGGATAGTCAAAAAAGACTTTTTACAGTCTGTCTCTATTTTCAATGGGAATTGAACGATTGTACAGCTTGGCTCCGATTTCACGAAAATAATTAAGTAATTACTCAGTAACATCTCAAGTTATTTTAACTCTTATCAGCCCCTTAGATGTTTATTTATCTAAAGAATCAAGTAAGTCAGAATCGTATTTACCCAATAGCATTTGTTACATTTATACTCACTTATGTCAGTATTTTTGCAAAACATGTTGTTATTATCAACAAATTTATATAATGGGCAAACGACTGGCTGGTTGACTTTAATCCTGGTAAAACTGAATCCCTCTTGATCTCTCGAAAAATCAATAAAATCAATCACCCCCCTCTCACAATGAATGGTACGCAGATTAAAGAAGTAAAATCACACAAACACTTAGGAGTTACTTTTTCAAAAGATGGGTCGTGCCACGAACATATAGAGAGTATCAAGAAAAAAGCATGGCAAAGAATTAACATCATGAGAAGCTTAAAATTTGTACTGGACCGGAAATCTTTAGAAACCATCTACATTTCTTTTATAAGGCCTCTACTTGAATATTCTGACATTGTATTGGATAACATTTCCACTCAAGAAGAATTCGAACTTGAGAAGATTCAACTAGAAGCACTTAGAATTATATCTGGAACAACCAAACTTGTTTCTTTCCATAATCTTTATAAAGAAACAAGATTCCAACCTCTGAAAGATAGAAGGAAGAAGCACAGATTAATTCTGTTCTATAAAATGTCCTACGGTCTTTCTCCTTCATATCTGTTATCCATGATGCCTGATCCAGTTGGGAACATTTCCACATATAATCTAAGGAATGCAAATGACCTCAGAACCATACAATGTAATACACATCTCTACTCAAACTCCTTTATGCCCCAGACCATCTCAGACTGGAATGAACTACCTCTTGAACACAGACATTCTCAAAGCCTAAATATCTTTAAATGCAGATTGAACTCAGACATCGAAAAGGTCCCTAGCTATTACTACGTAGGTGATCGTAAACATCAGATCTTACACACCCGACTTAGAACGCACTGCAGCTCATTGAACGAACATCTCTATTCAAAAAATATTATTGACAGCCCGCTGTGTATATGCGGAGAAACAGAGACTACTCACCACTTTCTTTTTCAGTGCCATCGTTATCAGAGGGAACGTGTTGAACTTATAAACAGAATAAGCTCAATTGATCCCGATTATATTACTGCATCGCTTCTCTTAAATGGAGATCGAAGCAAGACTGATGCCACCAATATTGCTGTCTTCTTACAGGTGCACAAATACATACAGAACACAAGGCGTTTCATATAATACTCCACATAGTTTAAAGATGTATCCCACTACACCAGACACCAAGGCAACCAAATCTCTCTCTTTCTCTCTCTTTCTGTCTCTCCCTCTCTCTCTCTCCCTCTCTATCTCCCCCTCTCAACCTCTCTTATTCTGCATTATAATACATACAAAACACACCTGATACATAAGATTTTTCGAATAGTTAACTTTAACCTATGAGTTGTAAGTTTATGCACTTCTGACATTTGATTTTACACGGCATGAAATTCTATGATGAAAACTTCTTAAGGTAGTACAACCCTAATAAAAACCTCCATTTGAAACTCTTCAATTTTAATGAGCTAGCCTATGTTGTTAAGCATTGGACTGAAGATCTTTTGACGTTTTTGGGGCATAGGTTCGAATCCAGCCGGAACCAAAATTTTTTTTTACTTTTTCTTCTTTTGTTTTCATTATTTTGCCTTTTCTTCATATGTTTATATTGTTTTTAGACTAAAAAGAAATTAAAATTTTTTTACAAATTAGTATTAGCTTATTTGAAGATTTTATTACTTGTAGACACGTCTAAAATTGTCGATAGAGATTTTCAAAATCAAATTATTTTAAATAGAGACGGTAAAACTTGTGAATTTTTGGCTGCTGCTCCCAAAATGTTTAGATAATTTTTAATATACAAAAAGACATGCCCCATTTCTAGAAAATGTTGTTTTTCCTAAAAACTTTGATGTTCAAAATTGAACATGGCCAAAAAGTACATGAAAATTGTAATATTATCTGATTATTTCATAAAAGTTTTATAAAACTTATTGATTATATAGTAAATGGTGTGTAATTTCTGAAAGAAAACATAGTTCTTGTTATTCTGATACCAAATCTGTACCAAATTATTGAATAATAAATGAAATACATGTATTTTCTTTCTCTTGTGTGATGTCTTTTATAGATAATTCCAAAATGGGGTGGGTTATTCAAATTCCTATAACTTTTTTTTTCACGGTAAAATTCTTTTAAATGTGTTTTTAAATCCAGGAATGTACAGATTAGAAAATTAAACCTTTAATGATTTGAATAGGTGCCCATTAGGGGTCTACTACCTTAACATAGTTATCTGTTTCAGTTATGTATGTTTGTAAAAAGAATAAACTGCAAGCAAACATAACAATTTGTCTAATTTACATATTTATTGTTACTGAAAATGAGTTCATAAATGTAATAATCAGGAAAGAGATTCATATAAGCTGTATAGCTTTCTTCTCAATCCTGGATGCTGTTTATAAATGTATTGTATTTGTTCATGCTTTGATAAACGAATAAATAATGTTTAAACTAAATTTATATAAGTAAATTCTTAAATTTCTTAAGTTGTACTCAAATGAATATTTCGCTATATGTTACTTGCAGTAAGTATTGTTCATCATTTTTTTCTTTCCACATGTTAATTTCATTAAAAAAGACTACCATTAAAAATGACAACAAGAAATATCCTTATTTTTTAGTGACAATTAGACTTTATAATAACTTACTCAGCTGAGCAATTACTTAAGTATTTTCGTGAAATCGGGGCCAGATGTATACTGTTTGGTGATATCAATGGCAATGCTCATTATGATAAAGGAAAAAATTTCGATGATTTATGTCTTTCTTAAATGGTGCTTAGTAAGAACGGTAATATTACTGTATATACCTTTCAACATTCACATGAATATTTCATGATTGGTTTAATTAAATTATTTAGACACGCATCATGTTATAAGAAATACATTGGAACAAATATAACTACTCAAAAACTTCAAACGACACCACTTCAGCAGAGAAGCTTTGACAGAATCCCGCCTCCTGAGCCACCAAGATGACTAGGTCAGGTGTTCCGACAAGTATAAAGCTGAATGACTAGTACCACTGGCTATCTTCTCAAACTGACCAAGATTTCTTACTTTTGTAAAAATAAGTATCGAGACGACTATAACATTTGCTTGATTTTAACAGACACACTTTAGAAAACTGGCATGCTATATATGCAATAAAATACTTTTTGTCATATTATAGAATCGCGACTTGAAATGCTAGCACTTGTGTATGAAAATATCATTTGTTCAATTCTACATGTATGATGGACTCTTTGCTAATGTGATACAACTATTGTCTCCGTTTCGTTCATGGATGTTATGGACCAGGTTCGTCATTCCCCCTTATAAAGACTATTTCTGAATTTAAGAGATATTTCCCTATTTTAAGAGATACCTCTTTTTGTTTATTAAATACGATGTTTCTTTTACTTACTATTTTTACGAGACATCTCTCAAAGTTACATAGATATCTGTTATATCTCTATCTTAAACATATATTTGCTTTTTATGTCAGAGAGATATCTCTGCACGATAGTGATTTAATAATGATATAATGCTACTTCTCAGAGACCGAGATTTTCATTGTTGTTTTTAGAATGATCTGTCTGACAACTGTAAATAATTTTGATAAAGAATTCTCACAGACGGTGTGAATTACAGTCTATAGATTTCGTTTTTTCTCGAACTTGAGGATTTTCTTGGTAATTTAAATTGTGCAGGGTATCTAGAAATAAATAATTTTCCATTTAAAATAAGTTCGACCGATAGAAAGCTAACTACTATTAATTTAAAACTGATACAACTCCGTCTGTAAAAGAAAAAAATATGTTGCAAATGATTGATTTGTCCGGGATAAAACAATATACTTACACACACTTGCAGTGGAATTGCTGTGAAAGATTATGTAATATGTCAGCACCTAGGTCCAATGCAATTCATTACTAGTTTTCAAATTACAATTTAATTGCAAAGGTAGCTAGGATGAGAAAATTACAAAGACAAAGCGTTGATAGAAACAAAATCAATAATCTTGCATATAATTCATAGAACTGCTGTATAAATAGAAAGCTTCGTTGAGGTCTCGTCCGCAAATACAAGCTAATATAATTGCTCTTATGGACGGACCTTTATAAAATTTGATTGTTATTTTCGCATTATTGTTATTATATAACGAAAATGCGTAATATTGAATCATCATTAGTATATGAAATAAGCAGTAACAGTTCTTATTTTCGCAACAAGTTTCCTCGAAAAACATTTCGCTTTAACTAAATGTACTATATATCTATCCGAACTGTATGTTTCATGCTTTGTTAATACGAACCACATTTCGTAATAACATTTTTTTGATTTGATTCTTGATAGTCCTAGCTCACCCTAGGGTTTCTCCTCAGGTAAAACTACCAAGACTCCCGACAGGCGCAAGATGCAGATACAAGAGAACATAGCTCTTTTACGAATGAATCCCGGTCTTTTACGTGACCGATGTATATGGCACCGATCTCAGGGCTTCTAATAAGTTAATCTCTAGATGGGTAGGAAACATTGAAAAGTGTCTCTGAAATTTTTAGTGCCCCTGCAGGGATTCGAATAGAAAAATGGTAATCAATTGAAATGTCTGGGTGGCATGAAAAACCGGCTAATTTTTATGGTTCACGTGTTCAACATGGATATCAAGCCAATTAAGGTAGTTAACGATATTTTATTTTCTTTCTTTCTTTTTGTATAAATCTACTCAAATGCACTCAGTCCTGTTTACATTACCCTATTTACTTCCAAAACTAGCTGGGTTTTTTTCAGCAACAGGCATTTGAAACATTAGGAACCAATCAAAACGCTTTAACAAGGAACGTTCAGAAGTTATTGTCTTTTAAGAAGGTTCACGATAAATGTTTTGAAGACTTCCGAGTCTAAAATATATTTGAATTTTTGCAATCAGAATGGTTGGTGCTAACGATACAGATAGAGTAATATATTTCTGCTTGTTGTAGTTGATCAACAAGCACCATTCTGCTGATTCGCTTTCATACGAATATTTTACAATGCGTCAATATTTCTTGGCATGAATAGTGTAATTGTTCTGTAGTTATAAACACCCCTTGACCATCAACTCACCCTGCCAAAGATATCTTCTTTTTTTTCAATCTTAATGTTACAAATATATAACAATACCAATACAACCGTTTATACTATTCTCATTACATCCTAAATACGTGTTTACGCACTTTCATTGAAAAAGTATAAGTAGTTTATATATATATACATACTTTTCTTTATGCATGCTATTGAAATGTAGATTATAAAATAATAAAAGAATAAGTTATTTATACTTAATTCTGACAAATCTTATGCTCTTTTGTTCTGTTAATAAAGAAGGATTACTGGATATGAAATATGATTGACAATAATATCTTTTATACTGATAGTTCATTTTTTGTTACTGAAAATGTTTTACAGCTCAGGCAGTTATTGAAATGTTAATTTTTCATACGACTGTACGTCTAAATGTAATCAGAAAACCTTTTTTGTACATTACTTTATTTAATCATTTTGTTGTCTTTGAAAAGAATCACCAATGACTCAATGTTAAAATACTAATATATTATGAATATAAGAAATACTCAGTACAGTTAAAACGCATAAAGCACACTCTATCAAATCGATTTCATATATCGAATTCAAAATAAAATGTTGCACGATGATAATTTCATGTTTACATCAACAATATACATGTGTTTTAAGCATAGACACTCTGCTGCAAGCATGACTTCCTATTCCGATATCGAAATGAAACCGCCAAAAATTTAGGCCAAAACTGTCTTAAGCTATATAAACTTCATTATATATTTAATTAATATATCAATTCAAAGAAACTATTGGAATCGCCCCTAAGAATTTTAAATTATCTAAAACATCTCTGCAGATTAAATAATTATTTTAATTAGTTGTATTTCTGACATAAATAAAATATCAAAACTATATAAACTGTATGTATGTAAAAATATGACACAAAATTACCTGTAATTATTGCTCCTCCTTTCTGTAATTCTCTAGAATATTAAGAGTTGTCTCTGTATTTTTTATTTGATTCAGCCTTTAAATATATTTTAAATTGAAACACCGATTGGCTCTTTCTGCATATCAGATAATCATATTCATGATATGAATAATAGACGTTAAGACGGATCCTTATTTAATTTCTGTTGATGTTTGAAGTCTACGTCTATCTCGTCGTATATATATTTGGTATTACACCTATATATCACTGCCCAGTTTTAATACATATTTATAGTCGATATTAAAACGGTATATCACTAACCAGCTTTTCCCCGTGAAATAAAAAATATACTTAGCGTGGAATTCGAGACAATACGATTTATAAATGTTTTTGATATGCACACTCCCTTGTTTAGAGGACAATAATTTTGATAGGTTGTCTTAAATCCTTCACACAGATTAAGTGACATAATAAAGCTTATGCTATTGTAGTTTTTATTCATATATCATCTTTTACTTCTAATTTGCTAGTATGAGCAATTAAATGGCTTTTATCAGTTAAAATGTTCAAAATTTAAATTTTATAGTAACTGTTATCGTTTGAAGGTATTTTTGGAAAGGGTCCGGATTTTGCTCGTTTTGTCCCACAAAAGGGTATTTAGATCTTTGTTTTTTTTTCATTAAAACAGTTGAACATTTTGTCATATACATTCAGTACTAGGCAAGTTTTCAATGTATCTATATTTTGTAAAGTACGTTAATATGAAACATTCCTCAATAAATACCATGTGTATAGATTTAATGTCATTGTTGTTAACTGTGATTTGATGTTAAATAATTATCATCTTTAAACTATTTTAGTAATTTCGATTTTCAATAGAGATACCATATAGAATGTGATATTATAATATTCACGACTTCTACACACCCGGTTTGCTTGTTGACAACTTTTACGTTCCTTAGCAACAGGCAAGTCGGTTTAGTGCATGCACAATCTACGTAGGACAAGATTATTGAAAAGTTACGGCATAACTTAGCCATAAAAACTTACTTATGGTCATAAAACTGATGAAAATCGACGAAATTGACGGGAAATATTTTATTCAAACCGCTTTAAATAGTGACTGTCATGTTTTTGTTGTTTATAGAATTTCGACTAACCTTAATTTCAGTTGAAGCTCGAATTTTTCCTCTTTCTTGTCACATTTATATTTGATATTAAACCTATATATCACTAATCATATTTCATTGTAATATTCTGTCCTACAGTTTTTATTTAACAGCAAAATGAATGTACACGTACATCCCCCTGTCCTCAACAATTAAAGTTACATTACCCTTCAAAATGACAGTTTTAGAAATATTCGTTATTCAGGAAATAGATTTTACTTTTGAGTGATATACCAGTTAGTCTATCACGGTGTAGAGTTTACATGTATAGTAATGTATTTATGAAGCATCTGAAAGACAAACCGTAATATACTTACCGTTAAAACCCGAGCCGTTTGACTGGTAATTAATATATCTACATACACCACACCAAAACCCAATAAAGAATTTTATAACCCTCCCTTGTCTTAAGTTTACAAAAATAAAAAGAATTTAAACGTATTGTATGTACCCGCATTGTGCATCATTGCCACTAAATGACATCACTAAATGGAGTTGAAATCAGCACGTAAGGTGCTTGAAGCTATTGATGAAGGATATTTTTTCATTACATTTCAAGTATGTGGCGTGATTAATGATTCGTAGGTGAAATAGAGCGTCAAAAGGACAGAACTTATTGTTGTTGTTCTTTACCGAAATGTACACGCATCCAACATGGTTGATATAGCGTACAAAAAATTGAAACGACTGGTACATTAATATCAACTTCTTTTTGTGGATCAATGACCAATCAAATGGTTGGATTTTTTTGCAAAGGTAATAAAGAAATATGGCTAAGTTCTGGCTTTAAATTAGAGGTTAGTTTTCTTACTTACAGATATAAATCAATGAAAATATACTTAACAGGAAGGGTAGATTTTCAATTTTTGACTAGGATAGTCAAAAACAGATTTGTACAGATTTTCTGTAATAATGATTAACATATTGTGGTAATAATTATGGCAATGTTCATTATTCCTAGATTATAAATCAGTGATTAATGTTTTTATTGAGATTATGATAGTCACTCTGAACGGTAATATAACTTTAGAATGTCGTTATTAATTGTAAATCTGTTTTCATTATTCACTTGTGTATTCCTACGTATATTTTATTTATCTATTTTTATCCATGAATAAATTATTATTCATTTTCATTTTATTCATCACATAATCCAGTTCAGAGCTTTGAATGGGCTTCATTTTATAAGAAAAACACATGAAACATGAAATAAAAAGGGCAGATGCTTAGCATTTAGCACGCTTTTGTCATAAAATGTCTCCTTTATCAATTTTGCATAGCAAGTACTAATGTTTACATAGTTTTTGCATAACAAGTACAAATGTTTTACATAGTTATTGCATAACAAGTACAAATGTTTACATAGTTTTTGCATAACAAGTACTAATGTTTACATAGTTTTTGCATAACAAGTATTAATGTTTACATAGTTTTTTTCTCAAACAAACCATTTGGATGACTTTGAACTAAATACTGACACATTACTGTTCAATTAGTTTGACAGTATTGTTATAATTTCAAATAATTATTTAAAAATCTGACAAGGTAACGATTTGTTCAAGAAATGAAGTTAATACTAGTAGTTCTGTACACTTCTTATTTCGCTTTGTAACAACGTTTGGTCTTGCTTAACTAATTAAGAGAAGGAATGAACTATAAATAGCCTACCCCTTCAGCGACTGCCATCCTGACATGTTTAAGATACGCCTCGTACTGCATGGTTGATAACGCCAGAAAACTTAAAAGTTAAAATGCTGTTTCTATTGTTCACAGACAAAAGTTAAAGATTAATTATATATTTATCAATTTCCAAACATATTTTTAAAAAGTTTTATATAGAAGTATTAAACATTTTGATGTGAACAATGTTCAAAAGAACAACTCTAAAATACAGCTTGATCATAAGACCTAACATAAACAATGTAATATAAATAATACTGACACAATTTTAAGAAAATTTAAATAGTCATACAGAAAAAATAACACTCACCATACATGAAGAAATTGCAATCAGTTGGTCAGTTGACAGTTTATCTACTTCAATTCTAATAGTAGGAAAAGAATTTCTTGTACCTTTCTTTACAGACATAATCAATATCACAATATATACAGCTTCATTTCCAAATAGATTCAAAGAAGCACAAGTCACCTCAATTTTAAATAAAATAAACGAAATCGTTAGTTCATGGGAAACTATAGATCAAAGTGCCCACAGGGCTCATTATTAGAACCTCTCCTATTTGATATTTTCATAAGTGACATGTCTTACTTTATCAAGAAAAGTAACCTCGTCAACTATGCTGATGAAAATACCCTCCCTTTCTGCTCTACAAATTTTGACCATAATGGAAACCTAACAATCTTAAAGTGATGTCATTTTACATTGGTTTCAAATCTAATGTATGTATGCAAACCAGGATAAGCTTCAGGCAATTACAGAAGGCAAACAGACAATTTAACATTGGTAACACTGTAACTATGTTTGAAGACGAGGTGAAACTGTTAAGTATTGGCATTGATTTTTACTTAAACTTGATAGTTGTATCAATTTATCTGTTCCAAGGCAGTTAAGTAACTTAGTATTTTAAAATGGATAGGTAAAACTCTTGGGAAATTAAACAGGCTAACAATTTTTCACATATTCATACTTTCAAACTTTAATTTTTGTCCACCCTCTTGGCACTTTTGTTAAATTTAATATACAAAGAAAGCTGGGAAAATTCAAGAACGAGCTCTGAGAAATGTTTATGAGATTATAGTCTATCACATTTAGAATTATCAAGTAAAGTTGAATTATCGTTTTTATATCTAAAACGAATGAGGACAATGGCAGTAGAAATTTACGAAATATTACTTATTTTAGCACCGTCAGTATCATCTGCTCGCGTTACTAAAAAATTGGTATCTTACAATTTTCGATATTCCAACATTCTTCAGGTACCTCAAGTCCGAACTACAATCAAATTACGGTATCTTGCTTTCTATTGTCTCCCAGTTTGCATGTAGACAGTCAAGTTTTAGTTTACCTGTTTTTTTATTATTTTTCTTCTTCTTTTGTTTGATCTCAATAAAATAGCAAATGGCTTTTTTATTTTCTATCCTTTATTTTACCTCATCCTAAGTGAAAGCTTCTGGTCAGTTCAATCGAAATCTTATTAGTGAAGCTGTATCTGCATCTGCAATGATAGAGTACGAAAAAGAAACCAACGCTGTCACATAACTTCGGGGAGGTTTGTGCGCTTCAGTAACGAGTCTGAATAGTAGTCTTAAATGTATCGGGTGTTTGGGCGCAGTCAGTGCTGTCTTCAAGTTTGTTCCAATTCACCACAGTTCAAGTAAAGCCTGAAAGAGTGTGTACTGTTCACTGTTCGCGGTTCTATATGAAAACAATATGGACTGTTTGTGACTTGACTATCAAGAATGTTTTTCTTGTGACACAGTAATGTTACACAGTCACTGGTTTGACTTTACGTCGACATTTTAGCCTGACTAAGTAGTCACGGATGTATATTGCCGGAAATACAATACAATACAATGCAATACAATACAATACAATACAATACAATACAATACAATACAATATTTATTTATTGTCGAAAAAGTAGTAAACATTTAAACACAAGCTGTATATAGTTGTTGTCCGATTTAATAACACGTACATTTGAAACAAATAACACAATATACAATAAAAGAGATTAATCAGCATTGAGATATATATAATCTGTTGCAGACACAAATAATAAATAAAGCTATGCATGATTAATTACAAAACAGTCGACCTAAAGAATCACACTATGTTAAAAGAGAAACATATACAGTTTAGTAACTGAGCTGTTGGTGCTAATCTTGCAACAGTGCACCAGATAAGAGTAATTAAAAGACACATCATTTTGAATTAGATTCGATGTGACCTGATTAGCACCAACCTCTCCCGCAGCAAGTTATCTTGTCATAATTCTACAGAGACTATGCAAATGAACGTAATCTAAAAGCACATGAAAGCAAATAAAAACCTTAATGGAACACTGCACTATAGTAAAATAAAGCACGGGTAGCAAACTATGGAATCAGAAACAAACATACAAATTGTATAGTAAAACCATTCAAGAGAAGAGTCAGTAAAGGCTTAGACAACTGACAAAAAGCGAAAATGTATCGAAACGAAACTTGGCAGCCAAAGCCCCATACTGACATACTGACAAAAAAACTAAAACAAGATGAACATGCTAAAGAAAATAAATGCCTAGGTCACAAACTCAGAGATCAAAAACGGAAAAAAGCAGCTCCTGCGTTTTTGGTACGTGGCATTCCCTGTTTGATATTATTATTTTTTTTTTTTTTACTTTACAGCTACCACATTTCCAACTGAAATAATCTTTTCTCTCGTACCCGAACTGAAAAGCAGCTTTTGACAAAGTGGCACACGAAAGGTTATTAAAAAAAGTCTGGGCCTATGGAATAAGGGGGCAACTGTTAGAATGGATCAGGGATTTTTTGCATGGGAGAACTCAGAGAGTAGTGGTTAATGGAAAAATATCAAACTGGGGGTTGGTAAAAAGTGGTGTACCACAAGGCTCAGTATTAGGGCCTATACTTTTTCTCCTCTTCATAAATGATATGCCAGATGTCATCAAAAGCACATTAAAATTATTTGCAGACGACAGCAAACTCTATACAACCACATCTGAAAATGACAACCCCATCAATCTTCAGGATGATATTTTTGATGCTTGTGACTGGGCAAAAAAATGGAACCTTGTGTTTAACGTAAATAAGTGTAAATCTATGCACATTGGAAGAGGTCAATCAGATTCTTATTTTATAAAAGATAAAGATAACAAAATTCAGAAAATTGAGCAGGTACGTCACAAGCCAACGCGATTTCGGAGTTCTAATTGATAATGAACTAAAGTTTACAATACATGTTAGCAATAAAGTAAAAAAAGCCAACCAAATTCTAGGTTTAATAAGTAAAACCTTTTCATACATGTCCAAAGAAATGTTTTTACAGCTCTTTAAAGCACTAGTAAGACCACATCTTGAGTATGCCTCCCCAGTCTGGTCACCAAGGCTAAAAAAGGACCAGATAGTCCTAGAAAATGTCCAGCGAAGAGCCTCAAGAATGGTCCAGGGGTTAAATCATTTGACATACTCAGAAAGAATAAAAACACTGGGACTTCCAAGCCTGGAATACAGACGTGAACGTGCAGACATGCTCCAAGTCTATAAGATACTTGAAGGAAAGGACATTGCTAGTGGGGGCAGTTATTTCCCTCAGAGAGATAATCCAGGATTGTCTAACTCACTCAGACGGGCAAATTCCCGTCAGATCTGCAAAAAAAGATAAAAAAAAAACCACACTGAACTTAAAAGTTCCTTTTTTAGTCAAAGAGTGGTTAACACCCGGAACAAAATCCCAGAACAGGTGGTTTCTGCGCCCTCCATAAATGCCTTCAAGTGTAGACTCAATAAACACTGGGTCCAAGAATCTAAATTTGAACCTTTATGCTACAAATAGACAGTATAGCAACTTGTAAATAATTTGTTTTTAATTTGTCCATTCTGATGATAATTATTCATATTATCTTCATCAGTACACATAGTACTGTTACCACTGCTAAATGTTTAGCACCCAATTAAATGATAGTAATTAATTTACTATTTAACCATGAACAGTAGCTCATACTGTTACTATTGTGCTAAATATCAGCACCTTGATTTTAGAAAGTTTAATAGTTATTTTTGATCTGCAATGATCATTACCAACAGGGAAAACACTTACATAGGCCTAACAAGCTATATGCTGATATGTGTAACATATTCGGCCTCAAACTATCTATCTATCTATCTATCTTCCATACAGTCAAACCCCTGCTGGGGACCTAGACTTGACGCGCGTCAACTGACAAGAATGTTAGTAAAAGAGCTGAAATAAAGAATATAAAAGTAATGGAAATGAGTATATTGTTAAAAACAGGTTAAAAATAGAGAAGGTATTTTAGGGAGACGTATGTTCAATCCGGCTTACAGCCAGACTGAACTCGGGGCCAGACAAGTTTATGATATCAGGTGGTAAAGCATTCCAGTGGACTATTGTTCTTGGGAAAAATGAATATTTATAGTAATCAGTTTTAGTTTGGACTTGTTGGAATGCATGGGGATGGGATGTTCTAGATGATCTTGTAAGAGGGATGATATATTTTGGGAAAGGGATAGCCACCTGGTCATGCAAGATGTTGTGAAACATGACCAGGCGTTGGTCAATACGCCGAAGGTCAAGGCGCCTCCATTGAAGGGAAGTCAACATGTCAGTGACACTTGACATGCGGCCAAAGTCATGTTTGACCCACCTAGCAGCCCTTCTCTGGACGGACTCTATCTGGTCAATGAGAGTTCCTGTGTAGGGGGACCAGACCGTGGAGCTGTACTCAAGCTGGGGCCTGACAAGTGTCTTGTATGCAGTTGACTTTAACCTTTCTGAATGAACTTTGATGTTTCGGCGTAGAAAACCAAGTGTTTGATTCGCCTTTGTTGTGATGTTGTTTATGTGTTTGTTCCATGTTAGATCATTTGATATTGTAATGCCAAGGTATTTTGCAGATGGAACTGTTTCTAATGTGGTGTTATGTAGAAGGTATTGTGTTGGAATGGCTGTTTTTCGTTTTGTGATTTGGATAACCTGGCATTTTGATGGATTAAATTGCATGTCCCATTTTGTCTCCCATTGTTCAAGTTGGTGTAAGTCATGTTGCAGTAAGCTAGAATGAGAAGCGACAGTCAGAGATAGATAGATGGCCGTGTCATCAGCAAATAGGCGGACTTTAGAGGATTGGACATGTTCAGGAAGGTCATTGATGTATATAAGAAATAAAAGAGGTCCGAGGACCGAGCCCTGGGGAACACCGGAGGAGACTGGTATGGAGCTGGATGTGGAGCCATTTACCACCACGGACTGTGACCTGTTATCAAGAAAACCTTTGATCCATTTAAGAGTTTGACCCCTTATACCGTAGAAATGCAGCTTATACAGAAGTTTTTCATGGTTGACCATATCAAAAGCCTTAGAGAAGTCAAGAAGGATTAAGTCTACTTGGCTTCTCTGATTTACTGACTGTAGGATATCATCTATAAGCATTAATAATTGGGATTGACATGACCTTTTTTCTCGGAAACCATGCTGCAATTCATAGAACAAGTTTGATCTAGTAAAGTGCTTTGTTATACTGGAGGAGACAATGTGTTCCAGGGTTTTACACAAGATACAAGTAAGAGAGATAGGGCGATAGTTGGCTGGGTCTGACTTGCTACCTTTTTTAAAGACAGGGGCGACATTTGCCATTTTCCAGATGTCTGGTAGAGTGCTGGACTGCAGTGATTTCTGGAAAAGTTTGGACACTATAGGGGCTAATTCTTTACTGGTATTTTTGAGCACAATGGGTCTAATTTGATCAGGTCCTGCAGCCTTATGGGGGTTGAGGTTTTTTAAAAGCTTCTCAACACCTTTTACAGAGATATCAATATCACGCATATAACTATGTGAACTATGTGAACTATGTGAATATTTACAGTCTCAAAATACTACTGTACGTGCTGCAATTTTTTCTATATTAATTAACAGTACATTTTGTCAAAAGTGGGCTTTCTTGGACTGGGCCTTTTTGGCACTAGGTCTTTCTGGACCAAACTGTCGGCTCAAAATATAATCCTCATAGTACTCGATTAAACCCATGGAACAAATCATTACTATTTCAATCAAGCATATCGCATATGTTTACATTTTTGTCGAAGACAGACTACTTTTGCGTGTGTAACTGCGTTTCTTTTATCGCTTGTTAAACATTGCTATAAGAAATGAGTTCAGAGCCAAAAGAAAATGAAAATGATCCGGTTGCAAGTAGAAGTGGTTTGTATTTACGAACAGTTTTATTTATTTTTTGCCCCCCCCACCATTAAATCGCCTAAAACCACGGCAAGATTCTCATAAATCAGAAATGTTATGGATAAGGGTTGGACACCTTCCAGACTTTATAAATCATTATATAGGATCTGAGAGAAATTTCGCCTTATTAATTTGGCGTTGCAGTAGTCTCACTATTTCCACTTAGAAGGCAGACCGATTTTACAGGTAGTCTCACTATTTCCACTTCGAAGGCAGACCGATTTTACAGGTTGATATTTTACAGTTGTCCGCCTTCTACGTCTCACTTTGAAGTGCCAATAGCTAGGAACACATCCCCAACGAAATTTTGTTGGGCACTTATAAACCCAATAAAATCCAATATTTAAATGTATTTATCAATTTTATGATTTAATATGATAGGATTAAGTTTTAAAATGATGCTAACACAATTCTAACTTACATTTACCTAACTACACACCTGCATCAATCGGTGTAATATGAAAATAAACGGCATATCATGCCTAATGTGTAAACTTGCATGTTTAGGTTTAAACATTCAGATTTTTATAAAGTGGTGAGATTTTTCATAAAATTTTAGGTTTTCATTTAAAGTGATATTTAATTCATCATTTCAGTCCGGAAAATTGTTTTTAGAAGTAGGTAAATTGTGTATTATGCGCCGGCTGTACCTAATATGGAAACTACACTTTCTGCCTAATATGCAGCACATTAAAATTAGGCGTAGAGGTGTGACAGTTATAAAATATCAGATCTGTGAAAGGGGTCACACTGAAACGCCAAATTGATTAGGCTATTTTACAGGTTGATGTTGTCCGCCTTCTACGTCTCACTTTGAAGTGCCAATAGCTAGGAACACATCCCCAACGAAATTCTGTTGGGCACTTATAAACCCAATAAAATCCAATATTTAAATGTATTTATCAATTTTATGATTTAATATGATAGGATTAAGTTTTAAAATGATGCTAACACAATTCTAACTTACATTTACCTAACTACACACCTGCATCAATCGGTGTAATATGAAAATAAACGGCATATCATGCCTAATGTGTAAACTTGCATGTTCATTCAGATTTTTATAAAGTGGTGAGATTTTTCATAAAATTTTAGGTTTTCATTTAAAGTGATATTTTATTCATCATTTCAGTCCGGAAAATTGTTTTTAGAAGTAGGTAAATTGTGTATTATGCGCCGGCTGTACCTAATATTGAAACTACACTTTCTGCCTAATATGCAGCACATTAAAATTAGGCGTAGAGGTGTGACAGTTATAAAATATCAGATCTGTGAAAGGGGTCATACTGAAACGCCAAATTAATTAGGCTAGCGTTGCAGTAGTTAGGGCGTTTGATAGCTGCATGGTTAAAGCGTTTGCCTTAGTCTCAATAATAAGACTTCAAACGCAGACCCATTTTACATACGGACATTTTATAAATATCTGCGCTTCTGAGGCTGGATAGCGACTAGCAGAAGATATAACAATATTCACCCGATGAGAACAATTATTTGGACTAGCGTTTGCGTCTGGAACGGGTAGTCCCGGGCTGATTGAAGGGTGCCGACCCATTTCGGACCATGGACACTTCGGACCATCACTTCGGACCACATTTTACGGACACTTCGGACCAGATTTATAGACACTCCGGACCATGAAAATATATCGTCGCAAACTCTGATATGACACTTCGGACCATGAAAATATTATAGCAAAATATTATGTGACACTTGGACCATGAAATCGTAATGATTTTAACTAATATTATTTATAATTTTCTCATATTGGCACCGCCACTAACGATACTTATAGACACTTCGGACCAGATTTATAGACACTTTGGACCATGAAAATATATTGTCGCAAACTCTGATATGACGCTGGACCATGAAAATATTATAGCAAAATATTATGTGACACTTCGGACCATGAAATCATAATGATTTTAACTAATATTATTTATAATTTTCTCATATTGGCACAGCCACTAACGATACTTATAGACATTTCGGACCAGATTTATAGACACTTTGAGGGATGGCATATCCTCCTTAACCGCCGTGCGAAAAAGGGAAACCTGCCATTTTATCTACTGGTTGAGCTGCTGTTCAAGGAGGCCAAAGATATACCGATCCAATGCAGTCTTGTTCGTGAAGGAAAGCTACGCCGACACCAGAAAAAGGCCACTGCATACACACAGGGTAAATTGATGAAACTGTGGGCGGAATACGCGGAAAACAAACGATCCACAAGCAGTTTATTGAGATCATGTGCAAGCCTTCTAGTCTAAACAAATAAACGTGAGACATTTCGATCGTGATTGTGCAGTGAATGTATTTTATCCATGTATAGAATTTTTTTGTTCTTGTTTGTGTTTTTGTGTCTATGTCCATTTGTTTATTTATTTTATTTGGTGTTGGCATATGTGTGCATTCGTTCATTATAATGTAATCATGTAAATAAATTATCAAACCTTCATAATTGTTGCTTTCGAACTGTTTTCCTTCAGGGTAAATAAAATCAGTACAGGCCATTTAATTGTCTCTTATATATATTTGGTATGGTATATTAGAGTTTTATCGTTGGCACCGGTTTCCCATATGACCAACGCCCCCAGAAGAGTTTAGTTATTTTAGGTTTCGGGGGATAGTGCAAGATACAGAAAGCGTCCCAATTCCAGAGACACCCCTGGTTCTTTATCATGCCAGGTTTTCACCCATACATGGGACCTCGGTTTAAGTCTCATCCGAAAGACTGTTAGTAATTTTAGTTGGTCAGCCCTGGGAATCGAACCCACAACCCCGAGATTACAAGTCTCATGCTCTACCTACTGAGCTATCCGGCCTGACATTTAATTGTCTCGTATGAAAGACCTGCTTAAATACTTTATACAGAGACAGCACATGAATACTTTTTTATGTTACCATTATTCCCATACATTAGAAAACGCCAATAGAAAGTTTAAAAAATCTAGAAATAACACCATTTTACACAATCTTTTCATAATTACCTTGTTAATTTGACACTACACAATGCTCTTTTAAAAAGGTGCGAGACAGTGACCGAACGTGTCAATTGTTAAAACAACAACTTGTTACAATGTTGGCAAATTACAGCCGCAACTTAGGATATAAACAGTATGCTATCAAAACATCGACATACCCAAAGTTTTTAATGAATTTTAACATGTTACACCCCTAATTAAACGATTTATTAACTTAAAAATTATAACATTTTAAATAAAGATATATATAATATGAAATTAATTTCGTTTTATTTTTATGATTTATAATGATTACAAATCTGGTCCGAAGTGTCCATAAATCTGGTCCGAAGTGTCTACAAATCTGGTCCGAAGTGTCCATAAATCTGGTCCGAAGTGTCTGGTCCGAAATGTCCATGGTCCGAAGTGTCCGTAATTCGATTGAAGCCATGAGGTGTGTTCTTGGGCTAAGACTCTAATGCCACATCCTATTCAAATCATAACTTTTCCACTAATATTAGTCTAATTAATTTGATGTTGAAGCCGACAAGATTTTTGGATGGACACTTCCTTCAGAGGTTTGACAAAGTTCTATAAAAATATCAGATAAAAAAACGAGTCAAACAGATGAACCAAATGAATTGGGCTAATCTAATATTAAAAATTAAATATCATTTTCCCTAAAAACCTAAAGGTTTATGAAAGTCTCACCACTAATGAAAAGATTAGAGATATATGATTAAACTTACGCATGCAATTTTAGAAGTACTTATGCGTGTCAATAAAACTGACCTTTAACACCTATCGTAGAGTTCCAATTGTTACATCAATTAAAATATTTCATATCTTTGATATATTACCAATTGATCAGAGTGTAGATAGGTAATATATTAACATCATTATTATACTTAACCCTATTATATAAAATCATAATTTATTAAACACTGGATTATCTTGCATTTGCAAGTGCCCAACGAATATCTGTTTGAGATGGTTACAACAGGTATGAATTTGCACATCACAGTGAGTAGTAGAAGGCAAACAACCCTAAAATGACAGCCTGTAAAATTGGTTTGCCTACAAAATGGAAATGGTGATATTTGGACTAGGGAAAACTCTTATGCATGCAGAGGGTGGCGGTCTGACAGGTGTCTGATACTGCTCAGAATCCATTCATTGATAAAAGCCGGTGGCAAGTGTCAACCTGATGGCCGGTAACTTTCTAATTTAAAAGCAATGGCCTTTGCTTTGATTAGAACGTTATCACAGCCAGATATCGTACCTGCCTGTTGATTGTCAAAAATTCTTGAAGTCTGTCATCCAGTCAGTGATTGGTCATAACGGGAGGGGGTAATACGGTGTGTTATGGTAGGCAACTTCCTTGGAAAAACTTTCTACCAGCCTCAATACCAAACAAGAAGTAGCTTTAAAAAAATGGTTGGCGAGATTTTGAGTAGGCATATATGAAACAGATAAGTAGCCAGACTTAATAATAATAATTCCTGTCGAATGTTTTCATAATGCAGTAAGAGGTTTAGAAGTTGGAGCGAGGCAAATACATTCAACAGGTCCATGTGACCTTTAGCTTTGACAGATAGTTACCAGACTTCATTATACTGACGCTTCCTTGCAAGTTTTACTAAAATTCAGCAAGGTTTTTAGGAAATTCAGTAACATGTAGACAAACTTCAACAATTATTTCACAAGGACCCCTACATAGTCCCATAAGCAGCAGTCAAGGTTGCTGTTATTTTGCGACTTAACTAAGGTAGGCTCTCCAAATCATGGTCATTCTCATCAATCTTAGCTGCAAAATATGCTACTGCCCATCAGGGAACTGGAACTCTGGTCTCCCACATCATGACAGGTGGGGATACTTACCAATTGTTGATAACCTAAATTAGCAAGCTGCTGTGTGCACCATCGAGTTGAAAACAAAATCCTTGTAAATTATGTTACTAGAAATATTGACCGTTCTTCACTGGTCAAGAAAGTATAATTACTCTATACTCCTGGGGAGGTTACAACATATTAAGTCAAAGTTCATGTATATGAGCTAGGTACATCGTAGAATTATAAAACCATTAATGAAAGACTGAAAACGCGATAATATTTTTATTCAACCTTTTCATGCTTTACACAAATTTCTTTGAACAGACACTCAGCCTACAGTCAATTCATCTGCTTCCTTTGAGCCGCATTCCTTGAAATTTCCGAAGTACCTACCTAGAGATGGAGATGATACTTTCAAAAATCTTGCCGATACATTCTACCAACGGACACTTCAGGGGAGAAAAGAGATATCAGCTCCATACAAACAGGCGACATATCCCATAGAGCAGATAGAAGACAACCAGTATTTTGAACGGCAGTTGAGCACAAGGTAATAAATGGGAGGCAGCTTCGCAATTTGGCCGTGTGATATGTATTATATTCAGTAACAGTTTTGGTTCCAGAACTGTATTTGTTCTGTATTGTGTTATTGTGGGGCAGGTAAGGATTGGAATTTGCTCCCTGACCCCTATCAGTGATTCACACCATTGATGGGGATATGAAATCAGATCGCTTTGATGAGGGAATCTGAAGCCTTACAAAACCTTTATTACTCTTGCATTAACTTAGCTTAATATTCTAGGAATTTAATCTTAATTTACCCAACTTGAGCTGTACATTGAAATCCCCACACCAGATTTGATTATTGAGAATTGACCGTAAACTGTCAAAAGTCCATCTTTATTTCATGTTACAACAGTTTGTGGTACTGGTAAACCCTCTAAATTTGTCTGGGTTGAGATTTATCCAACTTGGTAGCTTCACAACTTTTCACTTACTTCATTCTTTTAAGCAATTGCCAGTGTAGCAGGCATAATTAACAAGCTGATGTTGTAAATATCAGATAATGGAAATTTGCACCTTGAGATTGTGTGGTTCTCATGGGTCACCTTGGCAACAGTGATAAGTTTTTCTCAACTCAGATAAGCTTAAACATTTTTATCATCATGTATCATTTTACAGAAAGTACTCTGCAGAAAATTTATATGCCTTTGCTAACTTTGGTATATAGATTTAATTACCTGTTTTATCATTGGTAAGGTTTTTTTCCTGATGAATTGAAAAATTCTGTGGAATTGGTAATTCTATAATGTTGCAGTATTGAACCAATAATCAATGATGAGTACTTAGCCCATTTCTACAATTAGTTTACCATGTTTTACCATAGAAATACCATTTTTGTCTCAGATATTGTATATTTGCAGTAATTTTGTCATAGCTAGTTGTGAGAATCAGAATTTTAGTGAAAAATTGGATATTTCACAGGTTATTTTTAAGTGAAGCCTTAATTGTTAGTTCTTGACACTTGTATTATCATGTCTCTGTTTGCCATAACTATGTTTTATTGATGAAAATTAGTCTGAAATATGGACATTTCTTGGAAATGTTTAGACAAGTAAGTAAATATATAAATGCTGGTACAGTAGGTGTATATGGACATGCAAAAGGAACATTTTTCTGTTAAAATGCATGTTTTGTTTTAGTTGATTTAACAACAACTTGCTCAAACGCATTTTTTTGACATCTACCTTCAATGTTTTTGTTGTTATCAATTGTACATGAACATCCTGTGTTTTGTCTCAAAGAACTTATTTTCCCAGTCACAGAGCCCATTTCAGCCAAACTCCACTGAAACAGGAATGTTCCTAATGGTGGCCCTCTACTGACAGTGTACAAAGAATTGTGTTACACACAGAGCTGTGGTTGTCATGGCAACTGACAAGAATATTCTTACTAAAAACTACAAGACTGTGTCCTGTTAAATTTTTTTTTCTATCAAGATTATTTAACTATTGCCATGGCAGTTGAAAACTGCCCTGCCCAAGGGACGGAGTTAACACATTTAATAATAAGTATACAGGGGGCAAATTAGAAAATTTCCCTATAAATCCCATTGGTTGAATACGGGTTTTTCACAGACTTATCGTTCTTGCGTACTCTTCAGCGTTAAAGAGCACAAACGGTTATCGATTAGCGAATTTAGGGGGCAGTTTCGGTCCGATAACGAAAGCGTACGAGGGGTGTTCCAAAAATAATGTCATTTGTGCATTATCTCGTGAATATCGTGTGCTATGTACTATAAACCACTTCGGACCGATAGAATAATCACTGAAGCATTACACAGGTGAAAATCTCGTTCACAATTTCACTGACCTTGATACAGTGTACATTGCTTTATAGTGTATTCATTACACTATACATGAAATGACTGGTAGAAGAGCTAAAGATGTGCTTGAAATTAGGGCTTATATAAAAGGTCGGACATTACTCGGCATAAAGCCTGTAGATAAATTCACCGTGAGCCCTGCAACAACAACGACAAAAAGCAACATAGAAAAAATCAGGAATATGCTGAACAAAGATGCCCGATACACTGTGAGGGATTTAGCACGGTTGACGAACTTGTCTTTAGCACGAGTTCATGGTATTTTAAAGAAACATCTTCAACTTCGGAAAATAAATGCAAGATGGATACCCCATTTGCTAACAGATGAACAAAAGAGAACCCGTGTTGCAAATGCAAAAAAGCTTTTCAAAATGTATCCCAAATATAACAAAAAGGCTTTCCACAACTTCGTTACTGGTGATGAGACATGGGTTTACTATTTTGAGCCAAAGCGGAAATGTTCAAATAGAATTTGGGCCACTAAAAATGCAAAACGTCCAAGTATTGCCAAGCGCCAACGCACTGTTAAGAAAGTTTTGTATGTGATTTTCTTTGATAATAAGGGACCAGTAATGCAAATTCAGAACGGTAACAGCAAAGTTCTACAAAAATGTTGTTCTGAAAAATTTAAAGTCCTGCTACAAACGCCGCCGCCCAAGCACAGGAATCAAGTACCTCCGGCTTTTGCATGATAATGCCCCCGCTCATAAGGCTAGGCTTGTGACCGAGTTTTTGGCATCAGAAAAAGTTACTGTCCATCCACATCCTCCATATTCACCAGACTTGGCCCCTTGTGACTTTTTCTTGTTTCCAAAACTCAAATTCCAACTGTCTGGAAAGAGATACAAGTCGAGAAATGCCCTTGGGTCTGCTGTTTATCAGTACCTAATGAGTGTCCCCATTAAAGAGTATGAACTCTGCTTTCAAAGTTGGATTGAGCGACTCAAACGGTGTGTTCAGGTAGGTGGGGAGTATTTTGAGGGCCAGAGAAATTTAAAATGATGAAAATACTTTTAGTTTAGGAAAACAAAGGCAAATGACATTATTTTTGGAACACCCCTCGTATTACTGTTTTGATGTATCTTGAATAAATAATCCTATGATTAGCGTGTATTTTGCTAAATAATTAACTTATTTCTACTATAGATTATATCCTTACTTGAATAAGTTTATTTTGGTAACTTTAATTGTAGAAAATGATGAAATTATAATATGGAGAAAAGACAAGAATCGCCAGCAAAGGCTTCATTTACAATTTCATGAATGTGCCTAAATGATTACAGAAATTAATAAAACTGTACATTCAGCATTTCAACAAAATATTAGTAATGTATTTCTTAATAAGTTAAGTAAATTAGTACTTGTATTAGAAAATATAAAATAAAGCAAAATATGTGGTAAGGGAGTTTTCTTTCTTCAAACAGAAACACTTCTACAGCGGATTTTGTGTATCAACTATTAATATATACGGTTAACTGTAAATTACTTTAAATTACTTTATTATCTTAACATAACAATAAAGAAGTTATGAATTTATAAAAATTTCAATAAAACATTTTGAAAAATGTCAAAGCGAACTTGAAAATGGAAGCAAATAATGATACATAGTACATGTAATGGCAAATATGGCATGAGAGGTTTTTTCCGTTACTCAATTTCTTCGGACACAGACCTATACTAAAGATTATTTTACGATATCAGCAACATATTATATATAATTCTAAAGAAAGCAAATTAATATAAATAGTTAGAAATTGTTAGAAAAACGGACCCGTGTACATCTGCGCGTGTACATAGTTCTGCAATCAGTTTGAAAACGGATGATGAAAAAACGGGTGAAAAAAATTTTAATAATAAAAATTGGAAAGTGTTGCCATAATACTTAGAGGTAAGTGAAAAGAGAGAAAAAGCTTTAAAAATGCTAACATACTTCTATAACTTGAAGTATATAAACGGGTGTACAGGCAGTTTTCATTCATTTATTCTTCTACTTTTCCGGGAAAAAGTATATATTGATCATTAAGAATATCAGTTCATAACGCTGCTGTTGCTTGTACACAAAATGATTTCTTTTTAAGAAACATGAAAATAATTCTCATAGCTTTAAATGTGTTATCATAGTATCAAATAATGGTATTCATATGAAGATACAAATAAATGAAAAATCCGACGCGGTCGTTTTCTTTCTTCTGACATGATTAATACTGTACAGATCTGTAAAAATATAAATGAATATCTATTAATTTCAACATTATATCTTATGTTAACTAAAAGTTTAACATCGTCATACTATTTAAAAGATATTTAGACAGAAAACAAAAAAAAAGACCGCTGTGCATGCAGTTTTATTTCAGTTAATATGGACCATATGTGTATTTAGGTCCGTGCAGTAAATATATATTAAAACTATTAGTCGTTGCAGAGATTATTAAATTTTTAAAATCATATCCCCATTTATAGAAAAAAGGGAGACATTAAAAAGGTTTAAGTAAAACAGATGTAAAACTGTCACCGTACCATTTTATGAAAGAAAATAACCATCAGGTGGATGTGTCTGTCGTTTACTTTTTTCATTGATCATTCTTAATAATAATTTTAAATATATTTGAATGATTAAAAGAATGATTTATTATTAAACATCAGTAAATGGCTTTTAACAATCTCGTTAAAGTGTTTTATAAAACTAATATAAATGAGAGATCAATATATCAGTATGTATTGCTTATGCAGTGGCGTGTAACTGCCCCCTCAATTGCTAATACGGTCGATAGTCATTAATGTCGCGCACGCGCAGAGGTCTGTGAAAAACCCGTATTTCAAGTATTTTTGTGCCCCCGAGGTGTGGCATATTAATATCGCACTGTCCGTCAGCTGTTTGTGCGTCCGCCCTTACATTTTTTCGTGTCCGGACTGTAACTTTGTCATGCATTGAAAGCTTTTGAAATAACTTGGCACAAATGTTCATCACATCAAGACGGTGTGTCATGTGCAAGACCTATGTCCCTACCTGGAAAGTCAAGGTCACACTTTGAGTTTGAAGGTAATAGAATCCTCTCTCTATATATATGCACACATTTGTTTCCAGACTTTAACTTTGTCATGCATTGATTGATTTTAAAATAACTTTGCACAACTGTTCAGCACATCAAGACAATGTGTTGTCTGCAAGACTCGCGTCCCTACCTCAAAGGTTTTGGTCACATTAGTGTTTAAAAGTAATGGGATACTGTATGCATGGTAACTCTGTCATGCATGGAAGGATTTTGAAATTACATGGCACAATTATTTGAGAGGACACAGACTGTGAGACACCTTCGGGGGCATTTTGTCACTTGTGAGGGACAGCTCTTGCTTTAGAAGTGTTTCTTGAGTGAATCTCTACCAAGATTATTCAAATCATGTTGATTTGTAAAAAAAAATCCCTTAAGTGACCCTTACAGATACTTAACAGATGTTAATTTCTCAAAGAAAGTGGCAGGCATTGGATAGGGCTATCTCCCATTATATGTTTATGTATGTAAATTAAATAAAACTGTTGTGGAACTTGAAATGATAAAGAGCCATCATGGCCTTCTTGTTTGATCTTTGTTTTCAGGTATAAGTATTTTTTATTTAATGCAATCTTTCTATTGAATTTGGATTATGGCAGTGTTGCATTGACCATATTTATAAACATGTCTTTCTTCAAAATGTGAAATGTAAAGAATGTTTCAGTTACTAACACTGTGTAGACATTATCAGTGTTTACTCCGTACCCTGGTGGGCTTTTACTGATGAAAATTTTAATAACTCTATGTTGACATTATATGAAACACCAAACATTTTGTATTCTCATTTTTTAGCTCACCTGAGCTGGCTCAGGGTGAGCTATTAGGATCGATGAATGTCCGTCGTCCGTCCACATTTAGTTCGTTAACGCTCTAGTGGTCACATTTTTTCCTCAATTGTCACGAAACTTGGTCAGGATGTTTGTCCCAGTAATTACTCGGACGAGTTCGAATATGGGTCATCTGGGGTCAAAAACTAGGTCACAGAGCCCAAAAATAGAAAAATCTTGTTAAGGCTCTAGAGGCTACTGTTTCAGTCCAAATATCCTGGCAATTTGTCAGAAAGGTTGTTTCTATGATTTCTAGCTCAAGTTTTAATATGGGTCACCTGGGGTCAAAAACTAGGTCACACAGCCCAAATATGGAAAAACCTTGTTAACACTCTAGAGGTAACATTTTCAGCCCAAATATCTTGGAAATTTGTCAGAAAGGTTGTTAAGTTGATTTCTAGCCCAAGTTCGAATATGGGTCATCTGGGGTCAAAAACTAGGTCACAGCCCAAATATGGAAAAACCTTGTTAACACTCTAGATGTTACATTTTCAGCCCAGATATCCTTGAAATTTGTCAGAAAGTGCAGATCATGATCAGACAGCAAAATAATGAAAGTGCAGATCATGATCAGACAGCTAAATTATGAAAGTGCAGATCATGATCAGACAGCTAAATAATGCATAGCAAACAGTGCAGATCATGATCAGACAGCAAAAAATAAAAAGCTGACAGTGCAGATCATTACCAGCCAACATACAATGAATAGCTTACAGTGCAGATCATGATCAGACAGCACAAAAATGAATAGCCAACAGTGCAGATCATGATCAGACAGCAAAATAATGAGGCCTAGAGCTTAGATATTCAGCATGTGGCAATAATTGACTCTCTACCAAGATTGTTCAAATCCTGACCTCAGGGTCAAAATTAACCCTGCCTGGGGGGGGGGGTCTTTTGATTTTACATAGGCTTATTAAGAGGATATCATGAGCCAAAGGTAAAAATTGATCCTTTCTGCTATTAATAACCTTTTTATTTTTGCCAATGGTAGACAGGTGAGCGATACAGGGCCATCATGGCCCTCTTGTCTTGTTTAAATAAGCCGTGCTGTGCTGAGCAGTATTTTAGCATTGTTACCTGTAAAGATACAGATTTGTCTATAGGTACTTACCTACATACAATGTACAGTGTCAATAAACCATACTTGTCCCAATCTATCACAGAGACCTAGTTTCACATGATAGATCCGGTTATATAAATGTAAGTCTCTTTACATAGTGATAATTTCATTGTGCTATGCTACCGCTGTATTTTGACAGTGGCGTCACTTTTTATTTACAATTTTAGGCTGAAACAAGAGTAAATAGGTATTTCTCTCTCAACGCGATCAATACAGAGGTATAGCTTACAAATGTATAAAGTGGTTAACAGCATAGCAGAAGCTGAACATTTTAATGTTTGAATCCCGATAGTTACTTAATACACTAATATTTTTTTATTTTAATGCAAATTTGGCTTTACTTAAATTTTAACTGTCTTTACTGTCAGTAATAATTATATACAAAGTTTTCTTTTTATATTTTACTTCTATTTTATGTGAAATTGTTTGTGCATGTGATATTTTCATCTAAGATGAACCTGACAAACATGTTTCACAGCAATACATTTTTAAAAAACAAAGGAAAAAATACTGTACCTGTGACAAGATTCGAATCTGCACAGTTTGTGCAGAAATAATGATGGATGAACCCTTGCTATGACATTACATCCACTGGCTGACTGTCGGTGTCAAAACATAACTGTTACTGAATTAGTTGTATCAAGATAATTATACAATCGAAATGAATATGGGGGGTATATAGGAGTCACTGAAAAGTCATTGAAAAAGCAGTCTTAAGGGGGTATTAATCACATTTAGTGATAGTTCTAGTTTAGTAAAGATTTGTTAACAGATGTTTAAGTCACCCTCTAAATTCAGCAGTAGGTCAGTTTCTGTACATTTCATGTGTTTAACGCAAAACAGTCTTAAGTTATATGAAAAAAAAGATTGACTTGCGACTGTTTCGCATTTAGCCCTCAATTTGAATGTTGGTACAGAATATTTAGGATAGTGTGACAGTGATACAGTAGATGTGTCCAATATGTTTGTGTAAATATATCAGCCATTTTAAAGGATTGAATGCATGTTCTTTTGTAAACATGCTGTACCTGATTATGCAACAGTTGTGTCCTTTTTTGTACACAGATACGTGTTAGTTCCCTGTTACATTATCCTAAATTCACTTAGTTTGGTTTTTGTACAGCAGAGCTCAAATGATAACTTATCCACAAAAACCTGTAATACAATGTGCCCTTAACTATCTATTATAACATATCTATGTTCCTTTCAGACCAGCACCTTTAATAGCAGAAACCCTTAGTCCAGTTCATGATGAATCTGCGTGAGTGACATGTACATAATCAGCACGCTTGTCTTCTGTTTCAGAATTATAAAAACAATCAGTCAAATCTGTGATAACTTTTTTGCCATTCTTCTAAATATTCTGTTGTTTTTTTTACAAGATTTATGGCCCATTCTTAAAGAAAATGAAAAAAAAAGTTTAATATATACATTCCTGTAATGTTGTTTTATTGTGTGTGTCAGTTTTCTACATTATTTATGAATATTTACAATATTACAGTCAGACTATGTGTGAGAGATTGGTTTAGAGGAAACCTGACAGACTGTCATTTTGGTCAGATAAATAAAATGTCACCAGTAAAATTATGTCATAACTTTGACTGAAGGTTTAGTATAATTATGTGGGTGTATGAAATTAAATATATATATATGTTATGGGTAGACAAGTTAGATACATATATGCATGGTGTATTGGCCGCATGATACATACCTTTTCTAGTATGCAATGTGTTGTCTTCTATATATTTCTAATTTGTCAGTTTGTATGTCAATAGGCTATTATTTAATAAATACTGATTATATTCTTAAAAACCTTGCATAATAAAGAAAATGTTTGTAGAAAAGATTATATTTGAACTTGTATCCAGATATTGTAATATTTATGTTATTATAAGACTTCAAAATGACCTGGTCCTGCATTAGATCAGTGAAGATTTTAAATACACAATGATTGCTTTGAAAGTCATGTCACATGTGATAGAAACAATAACTGTTATGCGTATTCATACATATTTACTATAAACTTTGGTATGGCAAAAAAAATGTGTGTTCCCGGTCTTCCTACCAACTTTAACTTTTTACTGCCAACCTTGATCTTTTTTATGAGAAGGTGATAAAAAAAAGAATTTTCAAGTGTTTCAGATCAAAAAAGGCAAAATAAAAAAGAAAACAATAAACGTGCCAACTGGCTAACCAGCCGCCGACCTTAAATGTGTTTGCAGGAAGACTGAAAACACAAACCTTTTTTTGTTTGGCCTAATCATATATTCGGTGCTAAATGCCCTTCTTACAATTATGATTGTCACTTTGAACAAGAGTAGGTTTTATTTGTATGCATTTTGTAAACCATATTGCACCCAGGCATGCATGCCCTCTTAATAGTGATCAGAATGTCTTATTTCAGTGAACTAGAGACCCTAGCTGTTTGCAGTAAATCTTCCTTGTAAGGTTGCATGACCAGTTTTCTGTTAATGTGATGTTGAGTTTAAGGCACTGCTCTGATACAGAGTTTGTTGTTCCTTCTTCAGTTTGTATTTTCTTTGAAGTTGTTTTTACATACACCAAGGTTAATTCAGGGAGATATTTATGCCTTTGTGACTAATGTAGGATGTACATGTAACCTCTAACCTGCCAATCACACTAATTCTATTTGTTTGAATTTCAAAGTTTCAGGTTTGATAACTCCATTTTAGCTCGACTATTTGGAAAATACGGAGAGCTCCCACAATAGTCGAGCGTGCTGTCTTATATACAGCTCTTGTAAAAACATAAATTAAGCCTTATGCAGCTAAATTTTCTGTAATGGACTTTTCTATCATTCAATTTGAACAGTGCCATTAATTTTTTTTAATGAATTTGCTAGCAAACTGTGCAGATCATGATCAGACTGCATTAATGAGCAGGTTAGTTATGATCTTCACTAGTCACAAAGGCAGACTCACCGACAGCACAGTAAGGGTTCAGCAATAATTGTTTGGAGTTGTTTGTCAGTCCCCAACTGATCAGAGATCATTTGGGGTTATAGGTTTGCACTGTTCTGTCTGTCTGTCAGCATTTTGTGTCCAGGCAGTAACTTCTACATGTATATACATGGATTGAATTTCAAGTAACTTCACAAAGTTGTTGCCCTAAAATTAGTACAAGGGTGAGTCATGCAGCACACACAGGGATCTACCTTAAAGGTCAATGGTCACACTCGGGGCTAAAAATCTGAACTGTAGCGTTATATACCAGTACTTCGTGTCCTGGCTGTAACTTCTACATGCATTGACTGTTTTTGAAATGACTACAGTTGTTGTCCACACTACAAGGGTGTATTGCAGCACACTTGGAGAGCTACCTTTGAGGTCAATGTCACACTGAGAGCTCAAAATTTGATACAGAGTTATATACCAGTATTCCATGTTAGACCTGTAACTAAAGGTTGACTGATTCTGAAATAATTTCACACAGTTGTTACGAAGGTGTGTCATGCACAATGTCTAGGGAGCTACCTTGACGGTCATGTCATACTTAGGGCTCAAACTTGTAATTATGTATTATATTCTGATATTTTGTGACTGGGTTGTAACTTCTACAGACAAAGACCAATTTTGAAATAATTTCTCTCAGTTGCTTACTCAAGGTTAAGGTCGCATTTGTGTTCATTTGTCAAAAGACTATATCTCTTCATCCTCTTGGAAGATTTGTTTTAGATTTTAGTTAGATGTTCACCTCATAGAGGCAACATGCACTATCAATGTTTCAACCAATCCTGCTCATTAGGTCAGTCACCATTAAGGTCAAAGGTAAAATACAAGATCTGCTTAACCCTTTGAATGATTTTCATCAAAATTGCGTCAAATGTTAATATCATGATAAAAGAGGTGAAGATTACTTTTGGGGCCAAAGGTCATTTGACTAATATTATTTTTCAAACCTCTTGATCTTTAGTCATATGTTTATTTCATCCCGTCGTATTTGGTTGGGGACTTTGTATTGTAGGACAATACTCTAAGACCAGGGCACAATTCACTTGTTTAAATGAGCTTTTAAACAGTAATGTTTTGTCGTAGTAAATGAAAATTCTAGCTACTTCATTGTTCAGTGTTTTCTTTCAATGTCATAATGATCTTAGCTTGGCATGTGCAAAGCTCTTACAAATGTATTATGGTCTTGGATATATTTTATTCCAAAGTAATGGTGTTAATCCTCACATACATGTGACCTGAATATACCTTCTCGATCTGTGCACATATATAGAGAGATGATTTTACCTTCTCGATCTGTGCACTTTTATAGAGATATGATTTTGTACAGAGAGATGATTTATTCCAGAGCTCCTGAGAAAGTAGTGACAACAAACATTTACCTTTAATACAGTATCCGGCATCTGGCCACCTGTGACTTTACAGCAGAATTATAATTAAAATGCCTATTCAAACCACTTAATTAGTTCATCTATTTTATAGCATTATGTTTGTTTATTCTAAGAATTATTTACTTAAAGATTCAGACTATTGCTAGGTTTACCTGACAACTGTTTTCCTCAACAAAACATACAGTTCTTGTATATTTTAGGGAATTATGTTCAAGGGACATCCAGTTTATGGAACAGCCAGTATCTTAAAAGCTAGACATTTACAGCACATCAATGGCATTCATTCATTCATTCAATACAATTACAGAATATAATATATTATATGTCTCAATAAAAATTACTGTTGTATGAAGATAAATTTGATTCTCGGAGTTTTGTAAGCATGAACATTTCAGACATGTTTGCATGTTTATCTTAAAACATTGAGAGACTCTGGCAATATTATTCCCATGTCCATGCACTTTTATGCAGTTTCTATGACATGCCTTTCTGGTTGTCTTAAGTACAAAGAGGTCATGGTGAGTTACCATGATCAACCAGTGTCTGTAGTCATTCATCATGCATGCTTCAGGTTATGTATCATCAACATTTTATGTGCCATCAACATTTTACTTAAAACAATATCCTATTAACCGCTTGGTCAGTTTCAACCAAACTGCATTGAAATGCTAATTCCTTTGGTAATCTTTCCATTCCATACAGAAATAACCAGACCCAGACTGAATGTATTGCATTGTAAAGTTTGTACAAATTATGTACTTGGCCATGTCCAGGGTCTTGACAACTTTTTCCCTTAATCCGTTTTCTGTACTTTTGAATCTACTGAAATCTGTAGGTCACATTTTTAAAACGGCCTGACACTTTCTTAATTTGGCCTCAGAAAAACATGGCAGGGTTTGGGTAGAGCAGTTTCTATGAAATGCATGTAGATGGACATACTGATACAGAAACATCATGGCCCTCTTGTACAGTCAAACTTGTGAACAACGGCCGATCAAGGGAAACCATGAAAATGGCCGTTGTTCACAGGTGACCTTTGTTCGGAGGTGTGGGCAGTAAATATATTTTTATCATACTAAACATTGTTTATCAAGTTCCATCACCACTTGTCAGATAAACATGCTATAAGCATTAACCGAATAACGATTTATCCATTGATTTCGTGCATATGGTTTAATTTTGCAAACGGTCGCACATGACACATCAAATACAAAATGATTTTGTATCGGATCAACAATGGCAGAATTTAGTTAATAGGCCTTAAAAGCTTTAATAAGCCAGAAACTGTGACGCTGATCACTTTTTGAAACAGGAAACGATCATTTAATTAACGTGGATTACGCCCCATTGCCGTTGTTTGATTTCATTGCCGATTGTGAATATTACAATACAACGGCTAATTTACGAGATTAAAGTGTGTGTTTTTCAGTTTAATTGTAATAAATCAAACAATTACTAAACGTGATTGCATTAATTAGCTGAAATAAACAATTATTATTTATTTGCACAAACAATGAAAACTGCGACTCCAAATTGCGAAGATGTTCTGCATCAAATAAACAATCAAGCAATTTTGGCAATTACGGACAGTTTGAACGGATTAATTTTACGTGTGACAATTAAATGTTAGCACTTCTTTTCATCACCAAAAACATCTTTGATTATTTGCCCGTCGTTTGAGGTGCAAACAACTTTACAAGAAACAAAATGCTTGATTCAGCCAGCTTTAAAAATTCCAGTGGCCGTTGTTATAGGACCCGATGACGGGAAGCTTTTACTGGCCGCGACGGGGCAGGTGGCCGGCTATTCCCGGCCCTTTTTAGAGCAAATTTGGACGGGGTAATTCAGACTGGCCGTTGTCCCCGGGGGGCCCTAGTAACGGTGGCCGTGCACAAGTTTGACTGTACATGTTTTAGTTTTATATATACTTTAACACTAAACAATGAATATTATAGATCTGTAGAACATTGCAATTTGCCTCTTTGCAAATATTTGAGTATAAATTGCAATATTTTGTATATTGTAACCAATCTTAGATGATGATTTTTACATAGCGTGTACAGGTTTTGTATTCTCTAACACTTTACTCTGGCTGATATATTAGTCTAGTCTGCAGGTTCCCATGTAATCTCACATAAAAGAAGTTTTTTGCAATCATATATATTTGATTATATTGTCTGTTAGTAAATTTTATATCCCAGAATCATAACATTTGTGTAGAAATAATATTCAGAGTTCATATGGATATAGGGAAAAAACTGCTTGATATATCTAATAATTACAGCAACTATGGGAACTTTTATTTCATTTCAACCCTAAATAGATGACAAAAGTGCTTGTAATGGTATGTTGTTGTTAGTTTCAATACAAACTTTCATTGTCAAGCTGTTTTTTTTAAGGAAGAATGAAGGAATTACATTAGAAGAGGATCTTCTGCTTACAAAAACTTTGTAAGCTTGGGAAATAATAAGAGAAAAACTCTCTACATTATTTTTGTATAGCAAGCATTTTTTGGCACTTCCATCCTGTACTGATGATTTATCCAGATTCCTCTCAGAAAACAAATAAACATGTAAATAAGACAGATGAGTAGAGATGATAAGCAGTGACTTTTTACAACATGATAAGAGCCTATTATTTCTTCCAAACACTTGCTGTCTCTAAAAAAAATAATTCTAGCTTGCATGGAGACAAAATCATGTTATCCCGGCACAATATAAATACTACTTCACAACTTATAAGCTTAATGAGTTAAATTAAAGAGTGCAATAAAAGATATGACCTTAGAATATCTTGTTGAGGGTTTACAATCATACCACTGTATGCTATACAATGTCACATCATATAGTCAAGTAAGAATATAGTGATAACTGTATTAGATAAATAGATCACACTCCCAAAGGTTTGTTAAGATTCACTATTGAATCTTCAACACATTGATATTATACATAAAACATTTTATATATTTGACAGTTCTGGAAGTTTTCGTACGTCTGGCGCTGATAGAGAAAATGGGCACAGTCATCTTGAGCGGTTTCCTAGTCAGATTGAGGATGAATTTGATGAAATACAAGAGGTGATTGAGGAATACGATAATGCTCCACTGTTCCAGAGAATTCATGTTAGTGGCGAGGACACTGCAGGGGTAAGTATAGACGAGACATGTATATATTAATTGCCACAAACATTCTCGCCTTCTGATTGGTTAATCAGTTGAAGCCTAAAGGCTTCGGCGACATAAAGTGCAAACAGGATACACAGAAAATACTAGTATGACTGGTAATGTAACAGCTACAGAAGAGTGGAACTGTTACTGGTTATGATATAAGAGCCAGTAAAACTGTTTAAGAGTTTCTTTCTCATTTTAAAGGGCACTTGTTCTATATGTTCAATCATACAGTAGTGTGTTACTCAGATGGGGGGTCCTGGGTTTAAGTTGGCAACTGACCTGACTCTGTATTGCGACAGTTGGCAATTGCAGGATGTGAGTGAGATACTGGTCCTTTCCAAGAATGTAGGGCTAGGTAAACTGAACTGTTGCATTGCTCTGCTGCACAAGTTTTGTTCTTGTGCTTAGCACTGCTTCTACCTATACTCCCGACTATTTACATGTAGTTTTCTGCAACATTTACAGAAATCTGTTCTCTTTTCATGCTTGGCTCTTACTTGTCTGACTGGCTATATTCTTATAGAGAACTGTTTTGGTACCATGTGTGCTGCTTCTACATTCAGATTAATGTACTGCAGATCTGATCATGGTACCCGGCACACCTGTACCTGGCTTTGCTGGTTCATGTACAGTATTACCATAAAGAGCAGTCTGGAAATGCTGATACACATAATAAAAAAATATTACAATTTTCTGGTTTAGCTTACAGTGCTGTACAGGTGAATTGCCCAAGAGCACTGTTATAGGTTGTTGGTATTTAAATGATGTGGCAGCTATATATTGGGTGTTGGTATAATTGATCTTTCAGATATGATTGATCATGCATGTCACTTTTCATTTTTGTATGCAAAGGGACATGATCAATCTCACATAGTGTCTCCATTCTTTAACTTACTATTTTCATGCTGCATGCATAAGTACTCTCAGTGTTTTTTTTCAGTCTGAGGGGAAAGGTGGCGGGGCCCGTCAGGAGGGGAATTTTTAGTCATTTTGCTAGAAAAGGGGAATTTTTTAGGAAATGTATAAAATATACTGTTTACTAATGTAATTAAGAACAAAACTATCAAGCATGTTAATGACATTATTCTTTTGCCAAATATAAACAGAAGACATAGGAAATAAACATAACAAAATTTTATATAAAAATACTGGTGTCAGGAACATAACTTAGCAGCATTGGTGTTTAAACACATGTGAACAATAAGTAATAATGCTATTTTCAATTGAAAACATTGTATTGGTATCTTTTTTAATCTTTGGAACACCGTTTTCATTGAAAAAATAACAAAAATCGGGGTCGCGAAAATAGGTGACAAACGAAAAATCGGCGATTTTCGGCCGACTATTTCACATGTAAGGTATCAAATTATTGCAAGAAATTATTCTGAACCGTTTAAATTTATGAAATCATGTTTTTATAACAAGTTTGGCCATCTCTTGATTAAATAAATCAAAGATTTTTTCAACATTTTTAGGGAATTTTTTGTCAAAAGGGGAAAAATATATATTAATTTTGGAGGGGAATGGGGCCGAATTTCGGCCCCAAAAAGGCCCCAAGAAAAACACTGACTCTGGGGGTTTCACTTGCATTTTACTGTATTTATTGCTCTTTTTTTTAGCTCACCTGGCACAAAGTAAGCTATTAGGACCTCTGGCATCCATCATACCTAATACGTCATCTGGCCGTCCACCATTTCCTTCAAACTACATCTCCTTTAAAACCACTTGGCCAATGTTGATAAAACTTTGCAGGGGTGTCCCTTGCATGAAGCTCTAGCAAAGGTGTACAAAGAATTCTATTCCATGCAGAACTTTAGATGCCATGGCAATAGAAAGGAAAATCTTTCAAAACCTTCTTCTAAAAAGCCAGAAGACCTTTACCAAGATGTTCAAAATTGACCCTGCCCCGAGGGTTCTCTTGATTTCACATATAAGGCTTATATAGAGAAAATACAAAATTCTTCTTGCCTCAAACCGCAAGGCCCAGAGCTTAGGTATTTGGAATGTTGTATTGTGTAGTGGACCCATGGGTCAAAATTCCTCAGTAGAACTTTACCAAGCTTGTTCAAAATTGACCATGCCCAGGGGGGGGTCACTTGATTTCACATAGACCTAAAAAATCTTCTTGTCTAAAGCCACAAGGGCCAGAGCTTAGATATTCAGACTGCAGCATTGTATAGTTTTAAACTCTATCAAGATTGTTCAGATCATGACCCCTTGGGTCAAATTTACCCTGTTCCGACGTCACCAGTTTTTAGCTGTACTGGATAAAGTCCAGTAGAGCTTATAAAATGGTGGTTTGTTCATCTTCCGTCTGTCCATAAATGTTTCCTTGATAATGCTCTTCAGGTTGCAATTTTGATTTGACTTTGCTGATAAGTGTCCCTGCAGCTTGTAGATATCCCTATTGTTTTTGGGGTCAGAGGGTCAAAAGTCAAGGTCACAGTGACCTCCATTAGATTTCCTTGATAATGCTCTACAGGTCACCGATTTCATTCAACTTTCATCAAACTTGCTCAGGAGGTTCCCTGAAAAATGTAGATGATTCCTATTGTTTTTGGAGTCAGTGGGTCAAAGGTCAATGTTACAGTGACCCAAACTTTGAAAATTTTTACTGCTCAATATCTTGTGATCTATCTGACCCACAGTCTTCAAACGTCATTGGATGATTGCTCTTACTGAGTAGAATGATCCATACTGTTTTAGGGGTCAGTGGGTAAAGGGCACAGCAAACTCTGTTAGCTTTTCCTTGATAAAATTGCAAAAGCTTTTCACAAGACTTACTCCAAACAGTTCAGTCAGCCCTTTTGGACCTCTTGTTACATGCTATACTAATGTAAGAAAATCTTTAAATTTGCTTGTCTCAAACTAAAAGGCATAGAGCTTAGATATTTGTCAGATAGCATTGCCTAAAATTTCTCAGCTAAGATTGTTAAAACCATGAGCCTGGCCTAGTGCTCACTTGATTTTGCATTGAGATACATGTATAAAGGAAAATCTTTCGAAATCTTTTTGTCTCAGACCACAAGGCCCAGAGCTTAATATTCATCATGTAGCATTACTTAGTGGTCCTCCACCAAGATTGTTCAAATCATACCCCTTGGGTCTAAGTTGGACCGGCCCGGGGGTCACTTTGCGACAGACCTAATTTCTTGTTTTTTTAAACCACAGCAATAAACTGTATTGGATAGTTTTGCATGCAGATTTCAACTTGACCATGACCTACTGACTTACCTTCTACTTCAATGAAATTTTGACCATGTACAGTAAAACCTCGAAATTCCGGTCGGCCTTCGGCAGGGGAATATCGGCTGGATTTTTTAGGTGACCGGATATTCAGGGGACCAGACTTTATAATTTTCATTACTATGGTCTTACCTGTATACGGGATATACATTTATATGAATCACGTGGGTTCCTTTGCAAACATGACAGTCTTTATTAAAATTCATATTAAACATCTAAATTCACGTCTTAGTTTGTAAAATATAAAATCATTAAGATCTGCAAAATGTCGGCATGATTCAGTGCGTAATAATAAAATGCCGTGAAGTCTAAAATCCAAGTAAATATTTGTTTAAAGTAAAACTGATATTTCACTTCATAAACGTTGTCCCGTGCTTTCTGTTTCCTTTTCCTGTCTTTTCTTTTTACCAAGTTGTGAATTATCTTTTTAATATCGATCAATTTAAAAAGTGAAACAATCAAGAGATGAAAGCAAATTCCCAATACATTTGTTATACAGTGCATTGTTACTCTAATTATCACTAATCCTCTGTGACAGTCTGTAAAAATTAGATAATCGCCGACAAACATATTCACGCCTTCAGCACATCAGACAGCACACAAGACAGCAACCGTATTATTGAGAGTCATATTAATACACAATGTCATATTTGGGCCAAAAATATCAGCTGGAATTGGGAATATTGAGTGACAGGATTTTTTTGGATATTTCAACGTTAATGTTAATGGAGAGAAAAGGGCAGAGAAAAAACTGTCGTATTTTTGAGGTGGCCGGATTTTTAGGGGTCCGGAATTTTGGGAGTCTACTGTATACAGTTTTGCCAGTAGATGTCAACTTCAACATATGCTGACCTTGACCTACTGATCCACTTTCTTGTTTTTGAAGCTACAGCAATGAAATTTGGACTTGCAGATTTTAACTTTGAATTTCGCCTACCTTGACCTACAGACCTTTTTGTTTCGTAGCTATATCAATGAAATTTGGACCATATATATACAGTTTTGCATGTAGAAGTCAACTTCATCATTGGCTGACCTGGACCTTTTGACTATGTTTTTGTTTTTCAAGCTAGAAAGATGTAATTTTGACTAGTTGTGCATTTTTTCAAACTAATTTCCAAAATTCCTTTAACTCAGACCTTGATTATGACCATTTTACCTGCTTCCTTGTTTTAAAGTACAATGCATGATACTCAGGTGAGCAATATAGTACCATCGTGACCCTCTTCTATATACATTGCTATCATTTTCATAATATTTTTATAAAACAATTTTCTGTGTATTTCTACTTTCATTTTATTTGTTCATGCAGATAATTACTGTTGGGCCGGTAAGTGGGGTTTGAGCCCTTGGTGAAAGTTGCTGTCCCTTGTTTTGAATACTGGTTGCTGTAATGTTATCCAGTTTGAGCTTATTGGATAGATTTTCAAGCATGATTTTGACCAATATTTTACATTCTCTGTTTCTACCAACTAACTAAGGGTTATCCCTGACAAATTTTAATTTAGAAGTTTTAGTGTCTTTTTTTTGTCAGCAACTGCTTATGCTTTTTACCACTTGAATACTGTGTGGCAGATCGTGGTTCTCCCATATATGTTTGCTCCTCGGAATATGTCTGAATTTAAGGGTAAACTTGTGCCATATCTAGAAGCTAAACAGCTGGCTTGGGGATAGCAGTTCTGCTCCAAGTTGAAATAAGATACTTTTATTTATCATGACAGATCATACAGAGCTTAACTCATTACATGAGTTTGCTTATGCAGGTTATGAAATTCTATCTTTTGTCAATTACTACTTTAAGTTCATTGTGCAGACTCTAAATCAAGACGATTTGCAAAATTTTATACAGCCATACTTAGCCAAGCCTGAAGTCATTTTCAAAGGTAAATGAGAAATTGATTTTAAATCAGAAAGTCAGTAATGGTTCAGTTGATGACCAGTTCTTTCAAACTTTTGAAGATGCTAGAGGGTGCATTGCTATATTCTTGATTTTGAACATTTGGAATTTATAGATACTGTATATGAAAAACAAATTATAACACTGTATTCTAATATGCCTATGGTATATTTCTATAGTCAATTCGAGTGCTTTAATATGATTAAAGCACTCGGAAAAGTAGGCGGAGTTTCGGACATGGAAGTAGCTCCTTCCGACTTTTCTAATTTACTCCCGCGCAGAAAAATAAAATATAGATTCTGAATTAGAAATAATATCTGTATAAATACATCAGTTGCACAAAATAGTTGGTTAAGAACCTTAATATTATTTTTGGTTGCCACAGTTTAAGCATTAGAATACCTTCACCTTGTTTTCCTTTAAAAAGGCCAAGAAATTCAGGATTAACCATCACGCAGTCTTTTGATTCCGGGTGACAAAAGAATGAATGAAAACGTTTACGTCATCACACTGACGTCATTACTCCACATTAAAACGTTGTACAGATCAGTTGAGCGATACGCATTTAAATTGATTGTCTGCTTTGTTAGGTTCTAAAATCTGACGTCTTCTGCATAATGTCACAGTACGATATTTTATATATTCTATGTATTAGATGATAAAACTGAAATAAGTTTGGATAATAATGCTATGTATGATATCTTGAACAGTTGCCCGAATATGGGAGTGAATTCAAACAGCCACTATTTATGCCATTTTACACATGACCGCCGATCTGAAAAAAGGACCGCGTAGTACTTGCGATAGTTTTCATAAATTCGGCTTATAAGAATCGAAATAATCTATGGCTTGCAATGCTTTATCGAAATTGAAGCATTTCACGTCGGTAATGTGCTTCGCCCTCGTGAATTATTCCGCCAGACACATCACCTCCAGGTAATGCTTCAATTTCGATAAAGCACTCCAAGTCATAGATTATTTATCCCCTCGCCAAAGGCGAAGGGGATATTAGAAATGGTCTTCGACCCCCGTGCTCGCCAAACCGCCCGTCCGCCTGCATCCGTCCCCCTCCCCCTTTTGCCGGAGCATAACTCCAAAAAAGTACTTGAGCGATTTTCTTCAAACTTCATACACTGACAGAGACATTGGGAGGAAGTGCAGTGTGTAAGAACAATAACTCTACCTTGCCTACTTTTAGAGTTATTCCCCTTTTATCAGATTTACTTGAAAAACTTTGTCCGGAGCATAACTCCAAAAGTACTTGAGGGATTTTCTTCAAACTTAATACACTGACATAGCTCATTGGTAGGAAGTGAAGTGTGCAAGAACAATAACTCTACCTTGCCTACTTTTAGAGTTATTCCCCTTTATCAGATTTACTTTAAAAGTTTTGTCCAGAGCATAACTCCAAAAAGTACTTGAGGGATTTACTTCAAACTTAATACACTGACATGCACATTGGTAGGAAGTGCAGTGTGCAAGAACAATACTCTACCTTGCCTACTTTAAGAGTTATTCCCCTTTATCAGATTTACTTGTCCGAAGTCCATAACTCCAAAAAGTACTTGAGGGATTTTCTTCAAACTTATTACACTGACAAAGCACATTGGTAGGAAGTGCAGTGTGCAAGAACAATAACTCTACCTTGTCTACTTTTGGAGTTATTCCCTTCCCTTCCCTATCAGATTTACTTTTAAAAGTTTTGTCCAGAGCATAACTCCAAAAGTACTTGAGGGATTTACTTCAAACTTAATACACTAACAGAGCACATTGGGAGGAAGTGCAGTGTGCAAGAACAATAACTTTACCTTGCCTACTTTTTAGAGTTATTCCCCTTTATCAGATTTACTTGTCCAGCATAACTCCAAAAGTACTTGAGGGATATTCTTCAAACTTAATACACTGACAGAGCACATTGGTAGGAAGTGCAGTGTGCAAGAACAATAACTCTACCTTGCCTACTTTTAGAGTAATTCCCCTTTATCAAATTTACTTGTCCGAAGCATAACTCCAAAAAGTACTTGAGGGATTTTCTTCAAACTTAATAACTGACATAGCTCATTGGTAGGAAGTGAAGTGTGCAAGAACAATAACTCTACCTTGCCTACTTTTAGAGTTATTCCCCTTTATCAGATTTACTTTAAAAGTTTTGTCCAGAGCATAACTCCAAAAGTACTTGAGGGATTTACTTCAAACTTAATACACTGACATAGCACATTGGTAGGAAGTGCAGTGTGCAAGAACAATACTCTACCTTGCCTACTTTAAGAGTTATTCCCCTTTATCAGATTTACTTGTCCGAAGCATAACTCCAAAAAGTACTTGAGGGATTTTCTTCAAACTTATTACACTGACATAGCACATTGGTAGGAAGTGCAGTGTGCAAGAACAATAACTCTACCTTGCCTACTTTTGGAGTTATTCCCCTTTATCAGATTTACTTTAAAAGTTTTGTCCAGAGCATAACTCCAAAAGTACTTGAGGGATTTACTTCAAACTTAATACACTGACAGAGCACATTTGGAGGAAGTGCAGTGTGCAAGAACAATAACTTTACCCTGCCTACTTTTAGAGTTATTCCCCTTTATCAGATTTACTTGTCCGAAGCATAACTCCAAAAGTACTTGAGGGATTTTCTTCAAACTTAATACACTGACATAGCTCATTGGTAGGAAGTGCAGTGTGCAAGAACAATAACTCTACCTTGCCTACTTTTAGAGTTATTCCCCTTTATCAGATTTACTTTAACAGTTTTGTCCAGAGCATAACTCCAAAAGTACTTGAGGGATTTACTTCAAACTTAATACACTGACATAGCACATTGGTAGGAAGTGCAGTGTGCAAGAATAATACTCTACCTTGCCTACTTTAAGAGTTATTCCCCTTTATCAGATTTACTTGTCCGAAGCATAACTCCAAAAGTACTTGAGGGATTTTCTTCAAACTTATTACACTGACATAGCACATTGGTAGGAAGTGCAGTGTGCAAGAACAATAACTCTACCTTGCCTACTTTTAGAGTTATTCCCCTTTATCAGATTTACTTTAACAGTTTTGTCCAGAGCATAACTCCAAAAGTACTTGAGGGATTTACTTCAAACTTAATACACTGACAGAGCACATTGGGAGGAAGTGCAGTGTGCAAGAACAATAACTTTACCTTGCCTACTTTTAGAGTTATTCCCCTTTATCAGATTTACTTGTCCGAAGCATAACTCCAAAAGTACTTGAGGGATATTCTTCAAACTTAATACACTGACAGAGCACATTGGTAGGAAGTGCAGTGTGCAAGAACAATAACTCTACCTTGCCTACTTTTAGAGTAATTCCCCTTTATCAAATTTACTTGTCCGAAGCATAACTCCAAAAGTACTTGAGGGATTTTCTTCAAACTTAATACACTGACATAGCTCATTGGTAGGAAGTGAAGTGTGCAAGAACAATAACTCTACCTTGCCTACTTTTAGAGTTATTCCCCTTTATCAGATTTACTTTAAAAGTTTTGTCCAGAGCATAACTCCAAAAGTACTTGAGCGATTTACTTCAAACTTAATACACTGACATAGCACATTGGTAGGAAGTGCAGTGTGCAAGAACAATACTCTACCTTGCCTACTTTAAGAGTTATTCCCCTTTATCAGATTTACTTGTCCGAAGCATAACTCCAAAAGTACTTGAGGGATTTGCTTCAAACTTAATACACTGACAGAGCACATTGGTAGGAAGTGCAGTGTGCAAGAACAATAACTCTACCTTGCCTACTTTTAGAGTTATTCCCCTTTATCAGATTTACTTTAAAAGTTTTGTCCAGAGCATAACTCCAAAAGTACTTGAGGGATTTACTTCAAACTTAATACACTGACAGAGCACATTGGGAGGAAGTGCAGTGTGCAAGAACAATAACTTTACCTTGCCTACTTTTTAGAGTTATTCCCCTTTATCAGATTTACTTGTCGAAGCATAACTCCAAAAGTACTTGAGGGATATTCTTCAAACTTAATACACTGACAGAGCACATTGGTAGGAAGTGCAGTGTGCAAGAACAATAACTCTACCTTGCCTACTTTTAGAGTTATTCCCCTTTATCAAATTTACTTGTCCGAAGCATAACTCCAAAAGTACTTGAGGGATTTTCTTCAAACTTAATACACTAACATAGCACATTGGTAGGAAGTGCAGTGTGTAAGAACAATAACTCGACCTTGCCTACTTTTTAGAGTTATTCCCCTTTATCAGGTTTACTTGAAAAAAAAATTCGGAGCATAACTCCAAAAAGTACTTGAGGGATTTTCTTCAAACTTAATACACTGACATAGCACATTGGTAGGAAGTGCAGTGTGCAAGAACAATAACTCTACCTTGCCTACTTTTAGTCAAATAGAAAAATATCATACCTATACTGATAATGAACATTAATATAATTTTGCAAACCTTCTCTTCATTGCCTTATTCTTTTTCCACTTACTTGAAAACTGTACTCAGCATGGCCATAACTATACAGCTTTTTAAGGATTTCCTTTCACCAAGTAAAATGTAAGAAAGTACAACCTTCAGGTAACTTCTTCCTGGCAGGGGGATTAACCATGTGTAACATGGCTCTTGTTTCTTAATTAAAACTGGCATACATGCTGCCAAAATGAAAATTTAATAGTTTTATGTTCAGATACAAAAAGGACACTTTTATTCGAATCAGTGAAACAAACGTGTGCCTGCTGAGACTGATCATAAAACAGAACGTGATTCTAGCCGCTTTTCTGATTCAGACAACTGTTTTTAAAGAATTACACAGAAACTTCCTAGCTCTACCTGCTATTCAGGGAATTTCATTTGGTGAAATTGCCTTTGACTGACCAGATACACACATGGTACATGTATATAAATTGTATCAAATTAACCAATTGTTGGAACTTATCTGCATGCATTTCCTATGAATTTTGGATTATCCCCATTGTATCTTAGCAGTTCTGTTGGAATTTATTTGTCAATAACCATGTTTATTTTGAGGGTTACATTTTTCTTTTGAAAGATTCCTTTGGAAGTAGGAACTTACTTGAGTTGTTACAGTTTTGTCCATCATTCAATATTTTTCTTGTTAACAGGAAAAAAAAACTGTACCTTGTACTGAATCCTTTTGAAACTGCCATAACAAAATTTGGCTTAGGATTGAAATTGGGCTATATGGGACCAACACTTTGGTCAAAATCTAGAAAAAAACTTGTTGTAGCTGAGGCTGTGAGCTGTTGCAACAGTGTTATCTGGGTGAAAACATTGGTCATGCATTGAGAAAAAGAGGGGAAACATTATTACCATTAGAGCAAATCTTCTAAAATCTATGTTAGAACACTTACTTAATTGACTGCAATGATAAAATCTAGGATAGGATGGGAACTGGACCACCAATGATCAAACAGTAGGTGATATAGTAATGAAGAAGGTCCTTAACTTTGTTAGACTCACTGGACCCATGCTCGCTCAAAAAAGACATTAATTTTATAATTTATCCATGAAACAACATATGATTCGAAGTTTTTCCCACTTGTCTTGTAGCTGGACACTAACGTGTGTAAAATAACCCAATTTGAAAGAAAACATTTACATCCGGGCATTTTATTGCAGGTTTCACACCACTATATTGACAGTGGTAAAATGTCAAGTGACCAGACCCATGCTCACCCACCTGCATTTTTCGGAAACAAAACATCTGTTGCAAAATGAAATACATCATACTGCTAGACAAATATTTAAATATTGCATAATTATAAACATTTACAATGTTGGGAGAAATTTAGTGGAGTGTAACCTAGGCTAATTATAGTAATCTGATTTTCATTTAAAGAACGGCCAAAAAATATATTTTTAAGCTGCATTATTCATATATTCATTCTGAAATATCAAACTATTGTAATTGTAAGACAAAAATACCTAAAATGTTTGAATACAAGAGAAAATGAGAGAAAAGTATCCGTATGTTATGCTGGGCCTGGAACCAGCATTTGGAAAAACAATTTTGACAGTAGAGACCAGTGACAATTATCGGCTATAAATCCATTATTTTGCGGATAATATTGTAATAAAGTTTACAAAAAGGAAGAACTATGATTAACTGTTCACTCATTAACTGTTTATATTTATGTTCTTTTGAATTTAAATAGTTTCTACATGTTTTTTCTTACAAACTTTCACTTCCGGTTACATTTGTCCTTTTACTTTCGTCTGCTGACGACGTTCGTCCCAACCGAAAAAACTCTTCAAAATGAGAACAGGAAGTAGGATATATGAGGCATCAAGAACCAACAACACATATTCATGATCAGTTATATTTTCTTTGGTAATATCTCTAACATATACAGTTGGGCGAGCATGGGCCTGAGCGAGCATAGGTACAGTGACTCTACATGTAGCAGCTTTTGTAATCATCTTATCACCTTGAAACTTGGTCAGAATATTGATCTTGATCAGTTCTTGTTCTCATGGAAACTCAGGGTCTTCTGGGATTAAAAAAGAAAAAGATTCACCAGGTCAGGTGATTTGATTTTCTGAACCAGAAGTAGGAAATTAAAATAATTTTGTCTTTTATAAACACAGAATTACAATTAGGATTCTGGTGATATAAGGTGGGCAGTTTTGGACCATGGTGGCCATGTTGCTTACATTTGTATAGTTTGATTTAATCTTTTCATGACATTTCCAAATATCAGATCTAAGTTTTTATTTCTTATTGAGTCTAGAATTACCATTAGAAAATAAATCGGTTTCTGTCTAGTCCAGGTTCAATATTGACTATACACTTATCTTTTACATTAATTTTTTAGTCTTAAAAAAAAGTACAGACCATTGTGTTAGGGTAAGATATATAAATGTATGTTAGAGTCACTTAGTGACCTTTTTCGACTTGATCGCACCAGGTTCCACAGAAGGATCTTGAAATGGCCTCTCAAAGTCTTGTCAAAGCCTTGATGATACGAGAGAAGTATATGGCGATGGCCCAGCAGACATTCCCGAAGATCACCGCAAGGTTTCTACAGTGTCTAGAAGATAAAGAAGAGTTCCAGGGCCTCACAGAGGGTATAAACATGGCTGATAAAAAGGTCCTAGAAGGTAAAGTTATACAAGCATGGGTATTTGCATATAGATGTGGGCAAAGCATTGAACAGTGCATTTTAGCTCGGTGAAAATCAATGTCTGTATGCAGTCATAGTTAATACATATAAACTAGTCGTAGCAAAGTTGAAAAACTATATACCATGAAATTTTGGAATAGAAGCACCCATGGTTGTGACAGTCTCCAAATTTTTTTATTTCAGTTTGATACTATACTGAGAGGAAAATGTTTACTCGGTAATTTAGGTTTGTGATATAGCGATTTCAAGCTAAATGGAGCCTATGCTTCTCTTTTCAATCACTTTCCTCGGCAAAAAAAAGACAAACAATAATGCTTTTTACAGTATTCACACAGTTAATGGCTCTCTGTTAAACAGCATTTCAGCCAATTTCTGAAATTTTGCATATCCTACTTTGATCATTTTTTGTGTAGAGGAGTAAACAATTGAATAGGTGTACAGTAGCATAATGCAGCCACGCATGCGTAACTTTTATCAAGATTGGCTTGGTATCTCCAGAGTTACTGCCCTTTAATTATTATTTTCTTCTATATTCAATATGAAAACATTAAAATTTTATTTTTCTGCAACAGGTTATCAAAATTTTATTGTGATTGGCTCAAATAATTTAATGATCACTCTTTCTAATATCCACACCTTACCCTTGGATTTTTTTGTAGAAATGATACCTTCAAGGAGTGTAGCCCTTTTCTAAAATATTCTTGAGAAACTTAAGAATTTTTGTTTTTCTGAAACTTATAGTCCTGATTTAATTTAACTTACAACAGCTGCTGAGTTCTGTATGTCTTTAACATGCAGAAAAAAGAATTATCGCTCATAGACAAGGCCCAAATATGGTGGTAAAATTTAAAAAATGCTCCTTTTTATGAAAAGACTTGATATAGTGCTTTTCTTACATAACTATTCCATGTAGAAGCTTAAAGTGACATTATGCGCATCTTATTGCACAAAGAATATTTTTGGTGACAGTTTTATAAAAGCAATTTTTGGTTGCTGTGCATTTAAATGTGTTAAATTAATGATTATGCTGCATTAGTATTTGAAGTTGGTGCTTTAGATATAAAAAAATCGGACTGATAAAATGATAGTTGATTGTGTCGTTGTTGATGTTGGTAGAGATTTCGGCAGTGGAAGGGAAGCAACTCCTGCATGCAGTTGTTCTTTTCTTAAATTGACTCTCCCAGTCAAATAAGAAAATCAATATTTGGAAAGTTATTTTTTCATACTGGTAGCGGGAAGAGTTTGGTGTATTGGGTTAATTAAAAGCTATTATTTCCTCTACACTTTTGTATACACACCATTTTCAACTGGATTTTCACTTGAAAAAAATACGCATAATGTCACTTTAAAAATTCTTTTTGTCTTGAACTAATAGTAATAGTAGAACAATTTACTTACAACTAAGTAAATCTTTGTGTCTGTAACTTGAAGAAAAAATTATATCCCCAGAGATGAGGCCCCAGTGGGATGGAGAAATAATATTTTTCTGAAACAGACAGACCAATACATTTTCCCATTTTTCTTTTTTTATGGATTTGTTTTATTTGGTGAGGGATATAAATTCACTGAATTTGCTAGTTTATTCAGAGTACAAGACTGTTAATTTCACCCGTCATTGATTAACATGTCTGTCATGACCCTTTAATTTGTATCTAAGTAACATATAGCTAGTGTCAATCAAGATTTTAGTGTCTTGAAGACAATTTCCACATGTGGGCTCTAGTTTTTATAAAAATCTAGGTAGATATTGAGGAATGGCTATTTTTCATTGGCAATTTGTAGTTTGTTTTTAGAAATTGTACAGTGAATACTGCCAAAAAGTCTTGCATAGTGATTTGTTGTCTGTAACAAAGATTTTTGCACAATAATTTTTATTACAGAAATGAAACGACAGTCAGGTATATAGTTTCACAGGGTTACCAACCATTGCACATTATAAAACTGACTTTTTCACAGTTGTAGGTTTTCCAGCATTGTATCAGGTTCAAAGTGTGTTCATCTTTTTGTCCTTTTTGGTTTAGTCAAGGGCAGTCTTACACATTATAAGTCAAGTCTCTTGTTAAACAGATCTTTTTGCTCGATTTCAATTTGTTTTTAATGCCTTATTAACCAAGTAAAGTTTTATATTAGAGCTGGATGAGAGTGCTGCTTCGATGCCTGAAAACCTGTTGTCATAGTTTATATTTTAGCAGTGAAGTACATGGTGTAACAGTTATTTGTGAAGAAAAAAAATTTCCTGCTGAAATATTAAGTTTAGTGGCTTTAGATTTTGCTTTAATGCTTAAATAAGAAGAGTTAGTTTGAATAAAGATACTGATTTAAGATCATTTTAGGTTCGAAGTAGATTTTCAATGTGTATTATAAACATCTAAATAAATGGTGCTGTAATGAGAAATTTTGTTTTTTATGTATTATTTTTTTGTCGTAAAAAATCTGCTTTTAGCAAATCGGCATATAATTGTCTGAAGACAAGTTGTAAAGTGACAAAAAATTATATAATATCAAATTGTCATGCTGATAATGTACTTTAAATAAAGATCATTCAGTTTTGCCATGATTTACAAGTTAATAAGGATTTTTTTATTCACAATTTTCTCTCATTTTAGAGCATACAAGTTCAGATTTCATGTTTCAATAACTTTGGATGCTAGTCAGACAAAGCAGTCACATTTCCAAGAACTTTCAAAATGTTTTCTTGATTGAACGTAACGTTAGCTCACCTAAACACAGAGTGCTCATAGTGAGCTGTTCTGTCCAATTCATCTTTTTGAAACTATATTTTGGAACAGATCATCATGAAACTTTTGTCAGAATGTTTTCTTGATGATGTTAAACTCACCTGGGGTCAAACACTAAGTCACAAGGTCAAATTAAAGAAAAAAAGCTTGTGAAAACTGTATATGAGATTTTAAATGTGCACCATATTTGTATTCTGATAGTAGTTCCCTTGTAATTTGCAAATCTGGCAAGATTTGCAGATGTTATCCATTATACAGGGAAGCAAAGTAGGGATGTCTTGATCCTCTTATTCCCATTTCACAGTCTACCCATCTATGTAATGTAGAACATATACACTGCAACTTCCTTAGGCACTTTTGGATTATTGCCCTTGAATTATCAAAAAATGATGAAATAAGCTTTCTCAGCTCTATAGTTTAAACAGGTGAATTAGTCTTGTCTGCTCTATAGTTCTAGCATGTTTTACAAAACCAATGAACTGCCAGATACTGAGTTATGCCTCCTTGACAGGCATATTTTGTGACAGTTTGACACTCTTGTTGCAATTTTAGAATAAAAAGGGAGATGACTTCATGAACAGTAAATTTTGGTGATCTTGGTAAATTGACCTATGAAAAATAAGTGTTAGGTTTTGTTCTGTAGGAATATTCACCATTAGTCATTGTGGAGCTTTGTGTAGTGGTTTAACATAGTTAGAAGAATCTAGTATTTCAACTATGAAATCCCTTCAAAGCATTGAGTATGAGGGGCCGCTATTGATAAGACTTATGTAAGGTCTGTTTAACCTCATTTTACTAGAAATGACTATATGAAACAATTAGTATTTGACAACATTATAGTATATATATATTATTACAATACAATTACAAATCTAGATTAGAGAAACATCAGCTATATCTGGCTTATGATTATTATCAACACTGGAAATTTTTTTTTTTAATCTAATTCACAATTACACATGTACTTCCAACAATAACTTTAAGTATGGTTGGTTACTCTGAGGATATTTTATTGTGTTGATTATTTGACCCCAAATACTTGAATTAATATGTGGACTATTTCATTCAGAAATGGGTAGGAATTTTCATCCATCTGGGTTGCATTTTTATTTTCCAGATAAGATGTTATGTAACAAATTTGAGAGATTAATATGAAGGGTATTATGATGTTGGATTCAAATTATTCTTGGGATCTGTCGTCCAAATAAACAGAACAGTATTTTTTGTGAACAAAAACAGAGATGCATGATGTAAACCACTTGCCTATTATCTGAATGCATTTGACCATTATGAATTATTCATACATATGGGGTCAAATAACCAGGACGATATACTGTTGGTACTTTGGAGTTTGGAGTGACATTGATTTGCGTTTTAAAACTTTCATTAACACAGATACTTATAAAGCAGTTGGCTTAATTCTTGCCTAGAAAAGACTTATTCTGTATAGCAGTTTACACCCACACTCATGTAAGGGCTGTAGCCTCTGCTGCAACAGTGATAGTTGAAATATTTAAGCATTTTTTAAAAACAATTTGCAAGTAGAATATCAAAATATTACTTTTTAACGCCTACAAGCGTACATTGTTTGCATAGAGTACTAGATATGAGAAGCATTGTATGGAAATTTACTGTTATCAGTTTTGATCCAGGTCTAGCTGACTGAACTATTGTGGCAAAAGATTTTGCCTTTGCCACCAGTGTAGACCAATTATAGGAAACACTGTAAATCTTGCACATGATCAAACTGTATATCTGTGCTGCCTGATCATGGTCTACACTTGTCATTATACCCCCAAAACGAAGTTTAGGGGGGTATAAGTAGAGGCCCCCCCGGTGCGGCCTGGTCGTGGTCGGGTCGGTCGGGCCGGCCGGGGGGGGGGGGGGGGGGGGGGGGGGGGGGGGGGGGGGGGGGGGGCTCGTGTGCATTCCTTCCTTGTCCCAGCCCATAACTCTGAAAACTACTAGTTGGAATTCAATACAACTTCATACAATGGTCAAGCACATTGAGAGGAAGTGCAGTGCACAAGAACTATAACTCCATCTTCACTAATTACAGAGTTATTGCCCTTTGTTACTTTTCCTTGTCCGGGGCATAACTGAAAACTACTTGTTGGAATTCAAACAACTTCATACAATGGTCAAGCACATTGAGAGGAAGTGCAGTGCACAAGAACTATAACTCCATCTTGACTAATTACAGAGTTATTGCCCTTTGTTACTTTTCCTTGTCCGGGGGCATAACTTGAAAACTACTTGTTGGAATTCAATACAACTTCATACAATGATCAAGCACACTCAGAGGAAGTGCAGTGTACAAGAACTATAACTCTATCTTGAGTATTTACTGAGTTATTGCCCTTTGTTACTTTTACTTGTCCGGAGCATAACTTGAAAACTACTGGTTGGAATTCAATACAACTTCATACAATGATCAAGCACATTGAGAGGAAGTGCAGTGCACAAGAACTATAACTCCATCTTGACTAATTAGAGTTATTGCCCTTTGTTACTTTTCCTTGTCCGGAGCATAACTTGAAAACTACTGGTTGGAATTCAATACAACTTCATACAATGATCAAGCACACTCAGAGGAAGTGCAGGTACAAGAACTATAACTCTATCTTGAGTATTTACTGAGTTATTGCCCTTTGTTACTTTTCCTTGTCCGAAGCATAACTTGAAAACTACTAGTTGGAATTCAGTACAACCTCATACAATGGTCAAGTACATTTAGAGGAACTGCAGTGCACAGGAACCATAACTCCATCTTGACTCATTACAGAGTTATTACCCTTTGTTACTTTTCCTTGTCCGGAGCATAACTTGAAAACTTCTGGTTGGAATTCAATACAACTTCATACAATGGTCAAGCACAGTGAGAGGGAGTGCAATGCACAGGAACCATAACTCCATCTTGACTAATTACAGTGTTATTGCCCTTTGTTACTTTCCCTGTCTGGAGCATTTTAAAAAATCAAAAAACAAAAGTTGGAATTCAATACAACTTCATACAATGGTCAAGCACAATGAGAGGAACTGCTAAGAACAATATCTCTTTTTAGTTTGTTTGCAAGGTATTATGTTACTACGAACTTCTTCAGTTTATAAAGCAATCCTTTTGGGGGTATTAATCACATTTAGTGATAGCTCTAGTTTAGTATAATGCTGTCAGTAAATTTTCAGCCAACATCCACCGTTTTGTTTCACAGTGCAGCTCATTCACAATCTGCTGGAATAAGCTTTACTAGAACTAGTTCCTTTCCTTACAGTGTTATATAAAAAGTTGTACATATTCCTGTTGCATGGACCTCATTTTGAAGATACCCAATGAATGATATATTAAGCAGAAAACAGGCTTTCATTAAGAAATTTAAATCTTGAAATTGTGCTGTTACATGATATATTGATGAGTAAGTGAACATTTCAGAGATACTCTTGTGATGTGTTACATGCAATGTGATTTGTGATTGTTGCCCTGGCACATTTTGAGAAAGCCACCTACAGTGTACATGTTTTTTTAGTCTGATCATTTGGGACTATACATTTGCTCAGCTGTGCCCATCTGTACATCAAGGCATCCGTACTTAGTGTCTGTGATGTAACCTCTATATACATAGACTGATTTTGAAATAAATTCATACAGTTGTTGCCCATAACATAAGGGTGAGTCATGCATTTCACCAAGGGAGCTACATTGAATGTCAAGGTCACCCTTCAGGCCTTGGAATCTGTAATATTTGGTTATATACCAGTCATCACTTAAAGGTCAAAAGTCACTAGATTTTATCTACTTAACCCTTAGATGGATTTTCATCAGACTTGGGTCGCATGTTAATCTTATCATAGGTCACACTTGGGGTCAAATTCATGTGACTATATCTTTCAAAACCCATTAAGGATTTTCATGAAACATCTCATCCTGCCATATTCTGTTGAGGACTTTGTGCTGAATGGCAATACTCCATCCACTTGTTCATTCTAATTTCAATTTCAGAATATGTATACACATGAATTGTATAAAAACTCATGGTTGGTGATTCTTTCAGGCCATCTGATCCCCAGTATTTAACACAGACAGCTGTTGATGAATACGTGCAGCTTGTAGTTGTTTGCTTTGGTATTCCTCCAGTTGTCTGAGCCATACAGTATCACATACTTGGTATTGGTGTGGAACAGTTCTAATTTGGTTTTCAAGCTGATGTTTCTGCTTCTCCATATTATCTTCAGGGTGACCATGGCATGTCTTACTTTTCTGATCTGGAACCTCACTCCTTCCTCTGTGCCCTCAGATTTGTTGACAAGGCTTCCTAGATAGATATTGTTTCTTCAGCTTCTAGTGGCTGGTCCTCAATACTGACTTTGAGTCTGTCCTTATTACTTTGGTCTTCCCTATGTTGACCTCAAGGCCAAAAGTTTTTGCAACAGTTCATGAATTTTATATCATGAATTTTTCAACAGTTTATGAATATCTGGCCTACTCCGGTGATGTGTTTCTTTTGTTAAGATTCTTGTCACTGTTTGTAGTATCAAGATAAGTTTAAATGTATGTCACTGTTTGTCCATAATGATTATGTATATTTTGTGTCCACATGGGCTTCTTAGCCTTTTGAAAGAAATAAACTTGTCTGTCTGTTCTGTGGGTTTCTGATTTGGTGGTGTGATCATCTGCAAAGTCCAGATTTTCTAGTTTGCTGCTGAGCATCTATTGAATGCCTCCTGGTGTTCTTGGCTCAATGTCTTTGCCACCCAGTCAGTCACAAGTGAGAATATCATGGGTGATAGCAAGTATCCTTGCCTGACTCCAGGTGTGACCTCAAAGGGTGCTGACAGGTCCAAGTTTTGTATTACTTGGCATGTTGTGTCAGTGTAGATACTGCGAATGATGTTCACCATCTTGCCAGGATTGCCATAATGTCCTAGAATCTTTAAAATGATGTTCCTGTCCACCATATTGTACGCTTTCTGCAAGTCTTATGAAATTCAGGTGTAACAGCTAGTGCCTGCCATTCTAGTGATTGATCTATGGTGATTAAAAAAGAATGATTTAGTACAAAATTCAGTGGTAGACCTAAGATTTTGTAGTTTGAATCAAAAGATCATGGAAGAATATATCATCATACTTTACTATTGTATAATGTTAAGATCAAGTATGCCTGCTTTGGATAGACTAAAAGGATGTACATTTTATAGGGATCAAACTCAAAAAAAAGAAAAATGTTTGATAGAGATAGACATGTCTTACTACATGTATGTCTTTGAACCATAATGACAGTATGTTTAAAAGCTTGGTCTAGATTGCATTGTGTAGGAGGGGTGTGTTACCCAAACTTGTATTTGCTGATTGAGTGATTGTATAATGATGCATAGCATGGCAAGTTTGCAAATTAGTAATTTCTGAAGCCATGTCAATTTTGGTTGCGTAATTAAAGTATTTATAATTAAATTGTTTGTTTTCTGATTTTTACATCATTCTTTTTTGTTACCCTTTTTACTGAGCACAACTTTACAAGAAGTGTTTGGAAACTAAGTGGTGATATCTAGACTCTGAGGGTTGACCGCAAAACTGTTGTACGTCCTTCTTTATTTCATATAAGTTTCTGCAGTTTCACGATGAACCCATGTTTAATAAATGTGTGAATGATTTGCTATATATAAACATGATAGAGATGCATTGATATGGTTTAACATGACATGAGTGAGTTTGCTTGTCACAGGAGATGAAATTGTTATACATTAGTAGAGTGTGTGTGTTTACCCTTATTGCTGCATTCTTACTTAACTATTCAATAAGTATATTTACTTGTTGTGAAAAATGATACCAGAAGTTTGTGCCGCCCATATTGTTTTACCCGTATTTACTATAAAGGGGTAATGTATTATTTTAAGAGGAGGTAGCTTTACATTGCGTTGTAATTTCTGCCAATATTAAAACTAAAGTGGAAGTCATTAAAAAATGATCATATTTTTAACAAAATTTCACTTCCTTGGAAACACTAGTTATTAAAATCTTCTTAATACATGTATTCAGTTGTGAAAAAAAGTATGCAAATCTGATACATTTTTAGAACAGAGCATATTCCCACTGTTTTTCTCAAATGGCATGATTTTCATATTATTTTCTTTTTGTATTTTTTATATCAGAGCACCCTATTAATGCTCCACCCACCAAAGGAGACCCGTTTAAAACAGACTACCCTGAAAGTGTTGGATGTGTACTGAAGATGAAAGAGGGAGTCGTGCATGTGTACAAGAATGAAGAAGCACTCGAGCAGGAGCAGCCATTGGACTGGCCTTACTGTGATGCAAAGACATTTCTGAATGACCAGAATATCATGTACTGTTTCATAATGGACGGTCCCTTGTAAGTTCTTTCAATTTATTGGGGTACAGTTATACATACTTTATTAACTAGTAAGTACATTTTTAGCTAGTGGCTATTTTGAGAAGAAACGGGGAAAGTTCTGGATTTACATTTTTTCTGGGGAAATAATTGGTCTAGTGATTTTGACCTCACTATCAATACAGAGTACTGTTGTGCTGTGAACGAGGCTCCATATTGTTATTGGTGTTTAGTTGTTTGTTGGCTGTAGTGCTAGCATTACTAACAAGCTACAGTCATAACAATAATTTCAACATTAGAGAAACGTTTTGATGGATTTGATAAAGAACATGTTGAAAATAAACATGAAAGTGTTTTAGATCAACCAGAGTACAACTAATTAAACCAAAAATCATATTTACTGTTCTGAAGTGTTTATGTTTTGTCGGTATATATATATATATATATATATCAAGCAAGATAGACCAATCTTGGTCAGGTTTATTGTGGAAAATGAGATTTACTGAAACATCGCTTTTGTTTTGGCTGAGTAAATTGAAACTCAGATGCTAGTTTAAGAGTTAAATTTTGACAAAGTTTGTGTTAGAATGACCACTGATTGGTATGTGTGAAAAAACATGAGCACAAAGGCCTTTGATTCTGTAAGTTTGTATCATTAATCTCATAATATTTATATGAGTATATTAAGATGAATGATTTGCAGGCATGTGACCCTTTGAATGTATATAATATACATAGTCATACCAGTGAACAAAGACCACATGAAGAACGAAAAAGGTCTTTGTTTACAAAGGGTATAATTATATTCACATGTTTCTACAACTGATACAACATGCCAGGTCTTTTTTTCCATATATATTTGAAGGATTGTCTTTATTAGCTCACCTGAGCTGTAGGCTCAGGGTGAGCTATTAGGATCGATGAATGTCCATCATCTGTCGTCCGTCGTCCGTCCACACTTAGTTCGTTAACACTCTAGTGGTCACATTTTTGCCTCAATTGTCACGAAACTTGGTCAGGATGTTTGTCCCAGTAATTACTTTGACGAGTTCGAATATGGGTCATCTTGGATGAAAAACTAGGTCACATGACCCAAAAATAGAAAAATCTTGTTAAGGCTCTAGAGGCTAATGTTTCAGTCCAAATATCCTGGCAATTTGTAGCTCAAGTTCGAATATGGGTCATCTGGGGTCAAAAACTAGGTCACACAGCCCAAATGGAGAAACATTGTTAAAGGTAACATTTTCAGCCCTAATATCCTGGAAATTTGTCGGAAAGGTTGTTTTGATGATTTCTAGCTCAAGTTCTAATATGGGTCATCTGGGGTCAAAAACTAGGTCACAGAGCCCAAATGTGGAAAAACCTTGTTAACACTCTAGAGGTTACATTTTCAGCCCAAATATCCTGGAAATTTGTCAGAAAGGTTGTTTTGACATTTGATACGATGTATCAATTGAACCTATAATACCGGTTTTTGATTTATATCGCATACCAGTAAGCAGCCCTAGTCTCGCACACATTAACCAGGTCCGGAACAACTTTGTTAAAAGCAGTTGTACTCGGGTGAGCGATAAAGGGCCATCGTGGCCCTCTTGTTCCAATGTAGTCTCAAACACAGGTTTGAGTGTATCTATATGATTTTCTTCAGGAAATCATTTTGCTATCGGAGACTGAGTTACCTGTCTGCCAAGTTTCAGCTTCATGTTTTGATGAATGAACTGAAGGAATCAGCAGCACAGAAAACTGTTCCACACAGAGACTTCTACAATATTAGAAAGGTAGGTTTATACACACATTCACCTACATTTAGTGTTACAGTGTAACCTTCCTAATCTGTACTCTTCTGATCTGGAATTCTTTCTAAATCAGACATCACCACCGTTCCTGAAATATTTTGTTCTGTTTTTATTACAACTGGCTACGCCAGGGGGGGGGATCGATGATTGTCCGTAGTCTGTCGATCCATCAACATTTTGATTCAAATGACATCTCCTCTGAAACCTCTAGGCCAATGTTGATAAAACTATGCAGGAATGTTCCTTGCATGAAGCTCTACCAAAATTGTTCAAAGAATTCCATTCCATGCAGAACTCTGGTTTTGCTATGGCAACAAATAGGAAAATCTTTAAAAATCTTCTCCTCTGGAAAACCACAAGGCCTAGATACTGCTTAGATATTTGGCATGTAGCATTGTCTAGTGGACCTCTACCAAGATTGTTCAAATTATGACCCCGGGGCAAAAATTGCCTAGCTGGTGGGCCCTTAGTTTTTGCATAGGAATATATAGGAAAAACTTTAAAAATCTTCTTCTCTGAAACCACAAGGCCTAGAGCTAAGATATTTGGCATGTAGCATTGTCTAGTGGACCTCTACCAAGATTGTACAAATTATGACCCCCGGGTCAAAATTGACCCCGCGGGGGTGGTCACTTAGTTTTGCATAGGCTTATATAGGAAAAACTTTAAAAATCTTCTTCTTTGAAACCACAAGGCCTGGAGCTTAGATATTTAGCATGTAGCATTGTCTAGTGGACCTCTACCAAGATTGTTCAAATTATGACCCCCGGATCAAAATTGACCCCGCCCGGGGGGTCACTTAGTTTTGCATAGGCTATATAGGAAAAACTTTAAAAATCTTCTTCTCTGAAACCACAAGGCTTAGAGCTTAGATATTTGGCATGTAGCATTGGCTAGTGGACCTCTACCAAGATTGTTAAAATTATTACCCCCTGGTCAAAATTGACCCCTTACAGGGGGTCACTTAGTTTAACATAGGTTTATATAGGAAAAAGTTTAAAAATCTTTTTTCTCTGAAACCAAAGGCCTAGAGCTTAGATATTTGGCATGTAGCATTGCCTAGTAGACCTCTTCAAAGTTTGTTCAAATTATGCCCCTGGGGTCAAAATTGACCTTGCCCATGGGGGGTCACTTGTTTTACAAAGGCGTATATAGGAAAACCTATTTGGTATATAACATTATCTAGTGATCTTCCACTAGGCAAAAGTGGACAACATTGGTGGCATTGGAAAATTAATAAGTGTATTCGTTATTCAAGATTATTAGAGCTATGTTGATTTGTCAAAAACATGGCTTAATTAGGGATAATTTTTTTAAATGACTACATTTATATGGAAAACTCCAAAAACAAAATCTTCCCATCTGAAAAAGCATTGGTCAGATTTTGAGGTACATACGCAGGAATAATTTTTATGGGACGTTCATGGAAAACATTGCAAGAATTTTTATTTCTGTAAACTTATGAAAACACAGTTTCAGCTGTAGATGTAGCACTTTACGGATCTAAACAGCAATATCAAACAGATATTTATACCCCCGAAACTAAGTTTGGGGGTAATCCCTGAGTCACCCGTTTAGTCACGCCCGTGGTCTGTTGCTTTTCCTTGTCCGGACATTTGAAAACTACTAGTTGGAATTCAGTTACAACTTCATACAATGGTCAAGCACATTGAGAGGAAGTGCAGTGCACAAGAACCATAACTCTATCTTCACTCATTACAGAGTTATTGCCCTTTGTTACTTTTTCCTTTTTCCCCCCCCGGAGCATAACTTGAAAATACTGGAATTAATACCTTAATACAATGCTGTCAAGTACTTGAGAGGAACTGCAGGTGCACAGGATCCATAACTCTATCTTGACTCATTACAGAGTTTTTGCCCTTTGTTACTTTTTCCTTGTCAGAGCATTATTGAAAACTGCTGGTTTGAATTCAACATCATAATGGTCTAGCATAATGAGAGGAAGTGCAGTGTACAAGAACATAATCTATCTTGAGTAATAGTTATTGCCCTTTGTTCTGTTCTGGAGCATATCTTGAAAACTACTGGTTGGAATTCAATACACTTATATAATTAAGTACATTTATAAGTGCACCCACAATAATACCATAACTGCTTTACTTGACTCTTACGGTTATTGCCCTTTGTTACTTTTCCTAAGGAGCATACTTGAAACTAGGTTGGACTCCAACTTAACTTCATACAATTGTCAAGTACATTGAAAGGAAGTGCAGTGCACAGGAACCATAACCCTACTGACTCAAGAGTTATTGCCATTTTTATTTTCCTGTCGCAGAGCATAACTTGAAAACTACTGGCTGAATGCAATACAACTTCATACAATGGTTCAGCACATGAGAGGAAGTGCGTGTACAGAACATTAACTCTATCTTGATAATTACCATGTTTTTGCCAAGAACAATATCTCTATTTTAGTTTTCTTTTGCAAGGTATTCTGTTACGAAAGACTTCCTCAGTTTATAGAGAGTTTATCACTTTGATACTTGATTGATAAAGGAATCAATGACCATGTAATTTTGATGATATGGTATTGTAATACATCAATGTCTGGCCAATTTTCTTGGTAATTACAGGTTATTGCCCTTTGTTACTTTTTCCTTGTCCGGAGCATAACTTGAAAACTACTAGTTGGAATTCAATACAACTTGATACAATGGCCAAGCACATTGAGAGAGGCATTGCAAAGAACCATAACTCCATCTTGACTAATTACAGAGTTATTGCCCTTTGTTACTTTTCCTTGTCCGGAGATAACTTGAAATCTACTAGTTAATTCAATACAACTTATACAATGATCAAGCACACTCAGAGGAAGTGCATTGTACAAGAACATAACTTATTTGATAATTACGAGTTATTGCCCTTTGTTACTTTTCCTTGTCCGAAGCATAACTTGAAAACTACTAGTTGGAATTACTACAACTTCATAAATGAAAGCACCTCAGAAGTGATTGTACAAGAATCTATAACTCCATCTTGAGTATTTAGAGTATTGCCCTTTTTTAGTTTCCTTGTCTTGAGCATAACTTGAAAACTACTAGTTGGAATTCAGTACAACCATAAATTGTAAGTACATTTGGGAAGTGCGTGCATGGAACAAACTCCATCTTTCATTAAGAGTTATTACTTTGTTCTTTTCTTGTCCAATAACTGTGAAAACTTCTGGTTGGAATTAATAAACTTCATACAGTGGTCAAGCACATGTAGATGTACAGGGCACTGTCCTTTGTTACTGATTCCTGTTGAAATTTTTCAAAAACCAAAATTTGAATTTAAAAAAAACCCATACAGATATCACAATTCAGAGGAACTGCTAGCAATCTTTTTTGTTTGTTTCAAGGTATTATGTTACTAGAAATTCTTCAGTTTATACCCTTTTGGGGTATTAATATTCAGTATACTTAGTTTAATTTAATGGATTAACTGTAAATGTATTCTATATTTTGTAAGGTGGACACTCATGTCCATGCATCTTCATGCATGAATCAGAAGCACCTGTTGCGTTTTATAAAGAAGAAGATGAGGACAGAGGCAGATGAAAAAGTGTGTAAGGACAAGACAGGCAAAGTGATGACACTGAAACAGGTAAAACAGCTGATAATGAAACGGTTACTTACTTTGAAACCTTTGTTAGGGTTCAGCACAGAATTTGGTAACAGGGAGAAGTTTTGCCCACTTTGCCTTTTAACAAAAGTCGTTAGCGTAAAAGTATCTTTACGTATAGATTTATTGTAAAACCACTTCTTACTTGTCTTAAAACAGAGAGAAGCTTGGTAAATTTAGAAGACTGTCTCCGCCCGGGCCAATTCCTATTTGTGATTAATTCAACTTGAAGCATGAAAAATATTTATCTGGAAGCAGCAGATTTAAGTCTAGTTGTGCAAGTCATAATTTGGGGTCACTATGTTGAAGTTCAAGGTGACAGAGGTCTGTTGATATCTGAAAATCTTGCTTTGTTACACCTTTCAATAGGGAGTTTATGAGGGATCATGTTCGCCCATCTGACCATCCCTCTGATGACAATTTCTCCGACTATTTTGTCCGCAACCCCTGGTTGGAATTCAATGAAATTTAACAGGAGTGATAAGCACCAAGCCTAGTTGTACATATTGTTGGCATGTCATGCCCAGATAATTTTTCAAATGAGTTTTGTCCCTTATTTGTTTTCAAACATGTAATGAAGAGATTTGATAGTGTTACTGTGCTATTTTGCAGCAACCACTTGCTAAAAATTATTTAACCTCTACCGGAGTGTTAAGTACTAAACTTAGTTGTGCATAGAGTAAAAAGGTAAAGAGTATGTTGTGCTCAGATATTGTCATTACAGTAACTAAAGAGTTAATTCTTGCATACATGTACTCTCCAACGAGTAACCGCAGTCGAGCCTCCAGTGCCCACATTCAGTGATCTTATTCCTTTATTGTGTTAAAGCTGCTCGCAGAAGTGTCGGATGATAATTATTGTGTCAAGTCAGCATTTGAGGATATTTGTCCTTTTCAGCGATAGCTCTAATTTCCTTTTCTAAAACATATTCTTCCCCAGTCCTCTGATTGTACTCTTTCATAGGATACATCTGTTTTTACAAAAATATTAGTTAATTTATATATTTAGATTATGTCGCACTAAATAGACAGGAGTTTCAGGGTATTTATGTGGTGATACTGTAAAACACTTTAATTTCGAGACACCGAAATTTCGCGATTTTTCTAATTTTGACGTTTTTATTAATTTCTTGTAATTTTAAATTTGTGAAGTTCAACAACCTGAAAATCGGAATTGACGTCTTCATTGGATAACCTTGGTTTTTAGCTTAGTATACATGTGCATCGTATGAATTAACCCAAAGCGGAAATTGCCGTTCCCTGTACAAAATGTATAATCCTACTTGTATCGATCGATTTGTTTGAGTTTATATTCCTGCTAGTTGCATGGATCAACTTCAACCACTGGAATTGAGTGTCAAATCTGTATTTAAACAATATATGAAAGCTTGTTTTGAAGACTGGTATTCGCGAAGTTGCAAGTCAACTTCTTGGTAGCGAGGCCAAGGATGTAAATGTTGAAATACGCTTATCAACAGTGAAGCCAATCAATGATAAATGGATGGTACAGAGCCTTCAAAAAATATAAAATGACACTCAAATAATCAAGCGTGGATGGGTTCAGGCTGGAATTCAGCATACTAGTACTAGTAATTAGTTTGACACAGAACAGTTTGTAACATTAAACATATTATAGTACTGTATCCTTGTTGTAACTTACAATGTCCTGCTGGTAAATAGTTCAGAAAATATAATTTGAAGGTGGATACATCTCTGAAGGGATATAACTTGTTTTCATTGTCTAAAATACACAGCTGCAGTTCTCTACCTTGAATATGACAAGGTATGGTCAGTTAACTTCATAACATACAAAAGGTACGTTTGTAAGTTCCACAAATTTTGATGAAATTTAATTCGGATAAGGAATTTTTCACGACATTCTTGAATTTGCAAGGTACTAAAATCGCGAATTTTAGCGAAAATTAAACGATCGCGAATAAAACCTGTTTTACAGTACATGATAAAATGTCATTTAAAATAGTAAAAAAGCTCCCTTGAGTTTATGATTGACTGAAGTTGAAATTGCCAATAAATAATTTCATCTGTTGATGCGCAGGTGAAGCACTCCCCATACCTCATATAAAAGATATTTATTTGCCATAAATATGTTTACAATATATCTAATAGAAAAATAAAATTAAAAAAGACGTCTTTGTTAGGGAAAAGGTTAGAAGATAATTTAACAATTGAATCCAGTCTAGGTAAGGGCTAATTCAGATGTCGTTTCTGTTTGCAGGTTTTCCAAAGCATCAGTCTGGAGCCATATGATCTGAGTGTGGATCTGCTTGACGTTCATGCAGTAAGTGTACAACCAAACCTCTGTCTCTACGTAATAGTGTACTGTTTGCGAGAATAATTACGTTATTTCGAGGAGGCTTTGTCTCCGAATAATAACATTTTTAGCTCGACTATTCGAAGAATAAGGAGACTATTGCACTCGCCCCGGCGTCGGCGTCGGCGTTGGTTAAAGTTTTTAATGAAGTCAAATATCTTGAATACTATCAAAGGTATTGACTTGAAACTAAAAACATATCTTTACCATCAACATCTACACCTGAGGAAACAATCCCCATAACTCTGTTTTGATTTTTGACAGATTTATGCCCCTTTTTAACTTAGAATTTTTGGTTAAAGTTTTTTATAAATTCAAATATCTTGCATATTATCAAAGGTATTGACTTGAAACTCAAAACATATCTTTACCATCAACATCTACACCTGAGGAAACAATCCTCATAACTCTGTTTTGGTTTTTGACAGATTTATGCCCCTTTTTTACTTAGAATTTTTGGTTAAAGTTTTTAATAAAGTAAAATATCCTGAATACTATCAAAGGTATTGACTTGAAACTCAAACTGTTTGTTTACCATCAACATCTACACCTGAGGAAACAATCCCCATAACTCTGTTTTGATTTTTGACAGATTTATGCCCCTTTTTAACTTAGAATTTTTGGTTAAAGTTTTTTATAAATTCAAATATCTTGCAAATTATCAAAGGTATTGACTTGAAACTCAAAATATATCTTTACCATCAGCATCTACACCTGAGGAAACAATCCTCATAACTCCGTTTTGATTTTTGACAGATTTATGCCCCTTTTTAACTTAGATTTTTTTGTTAAAGATTTTTATAAATTCAAATATCTTGAATACTATCAAAGGTATTGACTTGAAACTCAAAGTATGTGTCTACAATCAACATCTACACCTGAGGAAACAATCCCCATAACTCTGTTTTGATTTTTGACAGATTTATGCCCCTTTTTAACTTAGAATATTTGGTAAAAGATTTTATAAAGTCAAATGTTTTGAATACTATCAAAGGTATTGACTTGAAACTCAAAGTATGTGTCTACCATCAACATCTTCATCTGAAGAAACAATCCCCATAACTCTGTTTTGATTTTTGACAGATTTATGCCCCTTTTTAACTTTGATTTTTTTTTTATGGACTTAAAATGTATGTTTACTGTCAACATCTTCACCAATGTTTTTGATTTTTGACATTTATGCCCCTTTTAACTTAGAATTTTGTCACAGTTTTTACCAGACTAACATGTAAATACTGAAATGGCTTTCTTTTGAAATGTCATAGAATAATTATGCAGCATGCAGCGGTCATGCTTTTTTAATTCTATACATTTCAATTTTGAAAAGTAACAGAGTTATTCATGATCAAATTTACAAGGTTATGTATTTCTTTGAAATTATCCCCTCCTCCCTCCACTTGGCTTACAGAATCCAGAGTAAGGCTTTGAATGTAATGTGCATTTACAAAGGTCTTTGAACAAGTTTCATATCTTTGACCTTAATTCTTACAGACAATTACACAATACTCCTGTTCTTTGACAAAAAACCCATTTTACCAACAACCTTTCGAATAGTCGAGCATGCTGTCATGTGACAGCTCTTGTTTTTTAAGCAAACGGTATTCTATCTGATTTGTATCATGGCCAATTTCCTATAATACTTAATTGAACTATGCTCTATAGTTTTAAGCTCGGCTCCCTTTCATGAAGCAAGATATCATAAAAATATTAGTTTGCTCTTCTTTATATTCATCACAAAGCCGTGATATAACCAGTGTTTTTGTTCTCGCTTTACTAGCACTATACTTGCACTATTACCCTTGTCAACATCTGAAAATAGTTCTGTGTTAACATATGCTGCAGTTTGAAGATTGAGGTTACTCTGTGAAATTATCCATAATAGTACAACCACGTGTGTTATAAACTTAAATGTATTTTCAAATACAACTGACCTTATTTAGTAAATTTTGATTTCATATAAATATTCAATTTCATTTTTACGAAAATAAATTTTGGCCAAGATTCTTGGCATTAAGTCATAAACAGAGATTGTAGAGATTTAGTTGCAATATCTCTACAGTAGAATGTCTAATTTACATAATTTTCCATGTATTAATGTTTCCCCCTCCTCTTTTGTTGGAGACATTGTGTTTTTCCCCTTGCTGTCTGTCCAACCATGCCCCAAAAGTGGGGTTTAAGTGGCTATGGCAACAATAGGTAACACTGAATTCTCTTTATATACTATTCATTCTATTTTAGTTATGTGGCTATTTTCTGGCTTATGTAGCTTAAAGTGACATTATGCACATTTTTTTTCAAGTAAAAATCCAGTTGAAAATGGTGTGTATACAAAAGCGTAGAGGAAATAATAGCTTTTAACCCAATACACCAAACTCTTCCCACTACCAGTATGAAAAAACAACTTTCCAAATATTGATTTTCTTATTTGACTGGGAGAGTCAATTTAAGAAAAGAACAGCTGCATGAAGGAGTTGCTTCCCTTCCACTGCTGAAATCTCTACCAACATCAACAACGACACAATCAACTATCATTTTATCAGTCCGATTTTTTATATCTAAAGCACCAACTTCAAATACTAATGCGGCATAATCATTAATTTAACACATTTAAATGCACAGCAACCAAAAATTGCTTTTATAAAACTGTCACCAAAAATACACTATGTGCAGTAAGATGCGCATAATGTCACTTTAAAAGAACAATAGAGACAACAAAAGAATAGCCACACAACTGCCAGTTTTTAGGATGTCAGTCAGTCCATCTGCATTACTTTGTCTGCTCTTCATAGCCAAAACCCCTGATGGATTTTCATCAAATTTGGTGGGAAGCATCAGTATGATTGAAGTCTAGTCGTGCATATTGTAAATTTGGGTACTATTATTTAAGGTCAAAGTCATAGGGGCCTGAAACTTGAAAATCCTGTCCACTCTTCATCTCCTTAACCCTAAATTAGATTTTCATTAGACTTTTAGGGAAGCATCAATATGAAGTCTAGTTGGTCATAGCCATTGAAGACTTCAATGTCAAAGGTCAATTTCACTATTAAATGGATGAATGTAAGATCATGTAATTTGTTATGGTAATTGTTGATAACCTGTGAATGACCCTTATTAGGTTTGAGGTCATTGTCAGTTTGGGAGGAAGTCTAAGTAGAGGGAGATAGGCCTACATATTTTTTTCCAAAACAATTTTCCAGATTTGTTTTTTATACAGTTCTGTTCCTATTTCTTTACCTATATATTAAATGGAGGAAAATGGCAAGGTTTCTTATCAATGAAATTTATGTCACTTTCTCACAGGATTGTTTTGCACTTTTACCTTTTTCCAGAACTTTTTGTCACTATATCAATGAAAAGTACATGAAAATAAAAATAAATCTGTAAATTACCTGAAGTAGGTTGGTATCTTCAGACAGTCTATAATAGTATATGGGTGGATAATGTTACAGTTCACATGGAGGTTTTACAAATTTTTAAGTACTTGGAACATTTAGAAATTGTCTTAAATCAAATTAACTAGACAAAAAAATGTAAAACTGATAATTTTTGTAAGGCACAAATTCTGTTGATTTCATGGGTGCTGCGATCAAAGAATTTGTTGCAATGGTCAGAATGTTTGTTTTGATGAACTTTAGGATTGGACTGAAACTAGAACACATTAGAGCAGTTGCACTCAGGTGAGCGATATAGGGCCATCATGACCCTCTTCTTTTGTTTTAGGACCGAAACACATTTCACAGGTTTGACAAGTTTAACGCCAAGTACAACCCGATAGGTGAGAGTAGATTGAGGGAGATCTTCATCAAAACTGACAATTACATTGGAGGAAAATATTATGCACAAGTTCTCAAGGTGAGTTCTACCGTTTACAAAGGAAGAAAGGTTGAAAACCTTAACAAAAATATTAATTAGATTTTTAGCTGGAATTTTGGTAGAAAAGGGCAGCTATCCTACTCGCCTTGGCATCGTTAAGTTTTTCGTACCACCCCACTTTATTTCGAAACCATTAGAGGTATGGCTTTGAAACTTACCATACTTGTTAACCATCATAACCTCCATCTACAGACAAGAGTACATAACTTTGTTAAGGTTTTTGTCAGAATTATGCCCCTATATAGAAAATTTGGGTAAAATCCACTTATTGACTTAACCCTTTGAGATATTGCTTTGAAACTTTGAATGCTTGTTTACATCATTACCCCCATCTGTAGGCAAGATAAGATAACTCTGTCAAGGATTTAAAAAAAAATTGAATTATTGCCCTTAATTTCGAAATTTTCATTCTTGTCCATTTGTTGACTTAACCATTTGAGATATTACTTTGAAAGTTGGAATAAACTGTACCATGTAAGCAAGAGAAGATAACCCTGTGAAAATGTTTCTTGATTTGTACTTAGAAATTACTAGTTAAAGTCTTTTGTGCAGCTGGCACTGTCATGCACATACATCATTAACCACTTGAAGTATGAATTTAAAACTTTGCTGTAGTATTCAGGGATATCAAACAATTAAGTTTGATAACTTTTGACTTAATATCTTGCTACTTGTGGCCCTTGTTTATACTTGTGTATTTTTTACTGACAAAGTTTTGTTTTATTGGCAAGCACTGAAAAACGTGGAGCACACTGTCCTACTGACAGCTGTTGTCAGAAAAAGGAAAACACAGTATAGAGAAGAAACAACTATTCAGTAAAAAAACAACAAAAAAACATAGCCTGTCTGCCTAAAGAAGTAGAAAATTATTTAAATAAAAAGCTGTTATTCAAAATTGTGTAATCTGCAAATCACTTTAGCTTATTGTCATGTCCACAGTTTTTAGCTCGACTTTTCGAAGAAAAGGGTAGCTATCCTACTCGCCCCGGCGTCGGTGTCGGCGTCGGCGTTGGTGTCACACCTTGGTTAAGTTTTTCGTACCACCCCACTTTATTTCAAACCTATTAGAGGTATGGCTTTGAAACTTACCATACTTGTTTACCATCATAACCTCCATCTACAGACAAGAGTACATAACTCTGTCAAGGTTTTTGACAGAATTATGGCCCTTTTTTGACTTAGAAAGTGTATTGAGCTTGGTTAAGTTTTTCGTACCACCTCACTTTATTTCAAAACCATTAGTGGTATTGCTTTGAAACTAATCATACTTGTTTACCATCATGACCTACATCAACAGACAAGAGTACATAACTCTGTCAAGGTTTTTGACAGAATTATGCCCCTTTTTTACTTAGAAAATACATTGAATATGGGTAAAATCCACTTATTGTCTTAACCCTTTGAGATACTGCATTGAAATTTTGAATGCTGGCTTAAATCATTACCCCAATCTGTAGGCAAGAGAAGGTCACTCTATCAGGGATTTGTTTTAAAAATTAAGGCCCTTTATCGACTTAGAATCTTGGTTAAGTTTTTCGTACCAGTCCACTTTTTGACTAAACTGTTTGAGATATTAATTTGAAAGTTGGAATACTTGTTTACCATCATGATCCCCAAACATTGGCAGGAGTAGGTAATTCTGTCAAGGATTTTATTTGAATTATGGCCCTTTTTGACTTAGAAACTCAGTTAAAATTTTCATTCTTGTCCGCTTGTTGACTTAACTATTTGAGATATTACTTTGAAAGTTGGAGTACTTATGTACCATCATGAGACCTATCTGTAAGCAAGAGAAGATAATTCTGTGAAAATGTTTATTGATTTGTACTTAGAAATTCCTAGTTAAAGTCTTGTGTGCCCTTAACTGTCAAAGTTTTGTTTATTGGCAAGCACAAAAAAGTCGAGCGCGCTGTCCTACTGACAGCTCTTGTTTAAAATGATAGTGAATTGGATTTCAACATGTGATGTCCAAGATGAGTTTGCACTTCATCAACTCTACAGCCCTCTTCTTTACACATGTGTAGTGACTTCAGCTTTTCTGGTAGGACTTTTATGACTGCATTTCTTTTTTTATCCTCCCGCCAAAGGCGAAGGGGATATTAGAAATGGTCTTCGTCCGTCCCAATTTTGTCCAGAGCATAACTCCAAAAGTACTTGAGCGATTTTCTTCAAACTTCATACACTGACAGAGCTATTTTAGAGGAAGTGCAGTGTGTAAGAACAATAACTCTACCATGCCTACTTTTGGAGTTATTCCCTTTATCAGATTACTTGAAAAACTTTGTCCGGAGCATAACTCCAAAAGTACTTGAGCGATTTTCTTCAAACTTAATACACTGACATAGCACATTGGTAGGAAGTGCAGTGTGTAAGAACAATAACTCTACCTTGCCTACTTTTAGAGTTATTCCCCTTTATCAGATTTACTTGAAAAACTTTGTCCGAAGCATAACTCCAAAAGTACTTGAGCGATTTTCTTCAAACTTCATACACTGACAGAGCTATTTTAGAGGAAGTGCAGTGTGCAAGAACAATAACTCTACCTTGCCTACTTTTAGAGTTATTCCCCTTTATTAGATTTACTTGAAAAACTTTGTCCGAAGCATAACTCCAAAAGTATTTGAGGGATTTTCTTCAAACTTCATACACTGACAGAGCACATTTGCGAGGAAGTGCAGTTTGTAAGAACAATACTTCTACCTTGGCTACTTTAAGAGTTATTCCCCTTTATCAAATTTACTTGAAAAACTGTCCGAAGCATAACTCCAAAAGTACTTGAGGAATTTTCTTCAAACTTAATACACTGACATAGCACATTGGTAGGAAGTGCAGTGTGCAAGAACAATAACTCTACCTTGCCTACTTTTGGAGTTATTCCCCTTTATCAGATTTACTTGAAAAAAAAATTCCGGAGCGTAACTCCAAAAGTACTTGAGGGATTTTCTTCAAACTTAATACACTGACATAGCACATTGGTAGGAAGTGCAGTGTGCAAGAACAATAACTCTACCTTGCCTACTTTTAGTCAAATAGAAAAATATCATACCTATACTGATAATGAACATTAATATAATTTTGCAAACCTTCTCTTCATTGCCTTATTCTTTTTCCACTTACTTGAAAACTGTACTCGGGACCATAACTATACGGCTTTTTAAGGATTTCCTCTCACCAAGTAAAATGTACGAAAGTACAACCTTCAGGTAACTTCTTCCCAGCGGGGGGATTAACCATGTGTAACATGGCTCTTGTTCTTCATGCAAGAGGTAGACAAGTACAGTTTAGGACGTATGTTCAGAATTAGATAGATAGCTATGTAACTTTATACCTGCAGGAAGTGATGCAGGATTTGGAAGAGAGCAAATACCAGATGGCTGAACTGCGACTCTCTGTGTATGGGAAGTCACGGGATGAGTGGGACAAACTGGCAAAGTGGGCAATTGTAAACAAGGTGTATTCAGATAATGTTAGATGGGTGATACAGATTCCACGACTCTAGTAGGTCAACACAAGTCGGATAGTTCATTATATAGCAGGACATAAAAATGAGATCTGACATACTACTATATGAAAATATTAATGATTTGAAGAACAAGTCAGGATTTTAATTGGTGTTGTTTAAAGTTTAAATTTTTCAATTATGTAAAACTTGTGTAATTTTAACGCTATGTCAGAATTGTTATTTGATAAAAAGGATACAAATTATATAAGTGACGTTAACTGTTTTGATGATAAAAGCACTTCATTGAATAAAATGGAAATAAATTTGACACTAAATAAAGTTAGTTTATAGGGATAAGTTTCTGTTAGGAACTATACATGTTTAAGCAGATTTGATCAAATTTAATATGTTTAAAGTGACAGACATTTACTTAACATATTTTCATGTTTGTATGTTTTCAGTGATATTTACAAGATGAACAACTTAGTGACCAGCTTCCAGGACCTGCTAGAAAATCTGTTTCTGCCATTGTTCGAGGTCACAAATGATCCCAGCTCTCATCCAGAGCTTCATGCTTTCTTACGACATGTTAGTTTTATACCCTGATTTCTATGTAATCCTGATGAGTTTTAGTTGTGTTATGCAGAAGTACCAGTGTTTATTATCTAGTAGACTAAGTACTTGTCTGCTCTGTTTTGAAGCATTACCCTTCATTTTCTCTATCTGACCTTGTCTGGCCATCCAGATAAATGTTAATTGCATTCTTTCTCTATAATATCTGAAAGTATTATTCCTTCCTGTTATCTAGTAATATTCTTGCTACTTGATATACTTTTTATGCCCCCGAAGGGTGGCATATTAAAATTACACTGTCCGTCCGTCCGTCTGTGCGTCCCCACTTACACATTCGTGTCCGGACTGTAACTTTGTCATGCATTGAAGGATTTTAAAATAACTTGGCACAAATGTCTAGCACATCAAGACAATGTGCTGCGTGCAAGACCCACGTCCCTACCTCAAAGGCCAAGGTCACACTTAGAGTTTGAAGGTAATGGATTCCTCTATATATGCATATATGCACACATTCGTGTCCGGACTGTAGCTTTGTCATGCATTGAAGGATTTTAAAATAACTGGGCACAAATGTAAAGCACATCAAGAATACGTTTCACGTGCACGACCCACGTCGCTACCTAAGGTCAAGGTCACACTTAGAGTTTTTAGGTAATGGAATCCTGTATATATGCATACATTTGTGTCCAGACTATAACTTTGTCATGCATGGATTGATTTAAAAATAACTTGGCACACATGTTCAGCACATCAAGTCGATGTGTGGCGTGCAAGACCCATGTCCCTACCTCAAAGGTCAAGGTCACACTAAGGGTTTATAGGTAATGGAATCCTGTATATATGCATACATTTGTGTTCGGATTGTAACTTTGTCATGCATTAATTGATTTAAAATAACTTGGCACAAATGTTCAGCACATCAAGACAATGTGTTGTCTGCAAGAACCATGTCCCTACCTCAAAGGTCAAGGTCACACTTAGTGTTTAAAAGTAATGGAATACTGTATGCATGGTAACTCTGTCATGCATGGAAGGATTTTAAAATTACAAAGCACATTTATTGAGCACATGGGGAGAACACATACTGTAAGACACCTCTTTCGGGGGCATTCGTCACTTTTGAGGGATAGCTCTTGTTGTTTCTTCGTCTAGGCTTGGCCCTTGGACTGTTGGACATTTTGGTTCATTATCCATGGAGTATTACCCAAGGGGTGTTGTTGTTATAAGAGTTCAAAGCCAGTTTCAACCATATATCCGTTATGTTTACAAGCTAGCAGGTTTCCTAAACAATCATTCCTGGGAAGAACCGGTACATGAATCCTATTCTCCATAAGAAACTGCTTACTTTCTCACATAAAGAGACATGATCGGTAGCAGGGCTCAAACCCATGACCCTTAATTTATGAGAGGTGACAGTAATTTCAAGTCAGTGACTTTAACCACTTGACCATGAAGGCAGACTAACCAGTGTTGTAGGGATAATTAGATGTGGTTTTAGGGACAGTTTACATTAAATTTCCTGTCACTAAGTTAGTCACATGATGTTGAGAAAAAAAACTGGTACTTTTTAGCTTACCTGGCTTAGCCAGGGTGAGCTTTTGCGATGGATGATTGTCTGTCGTCTGTCAGCATTTTGCTTCAAACAACGTCTCTGAAATCACTTGGCCAATGTGGATGAAACTTGGCAAGGATGTTCCTTGCATGACGCTCTACCAAAATTGTTCAAAGAATTCCATTCCATGCAGAACTCTGTTTGCTATGGCAACAAATAGACAAACCTTTAAAAATCTTCTTCTCTGAAACAACTAAGGCCTAAAGCTTAGATATTTGGCATGTAGAATTGCCTAGTGAACCTCTACCAAGTTTGTTCATGTTATGACCCCTGGGTTAAAATTGACCCCACCCAGGGGTGTCACTTGATTTTACATAGGTTTCTATAGGATAAACTTTACAAATCTTCTTCTCCAAAACCACAAGGCCTACAGCTAACATATTTAGTATATAGCATTGTCTAGTGGACCTCTACCAAGTTTGGTCAAATTATGCCCAGCGGGTCACTTGTTTTACATAGACATATAGGAAAACCTTTAAAAATCTTCTCCAAAACCACAAGGTTTAGAGCCAAGATATTTGGTGCGTAACAGTGTCTAGCGGACCTCTTCAAAGTGTGCTCAAATCATGCCCCTATGTCAAAATTTACCCTGCCCAGGGGGTCGTTTAGTATAGGAAAAACTTTAAAAATCTTCTTTTCTAAAACCACAAGACCTAGAGCTTAGATAATTGGTATGAAACATTGTCTAGTTGTCTTCCACCTACTTTATTCAAATCATGCCTCTGCCCACCAGGCAAGTGCACTTGTACTCAGGTGAGCGATATAGGGCCATCATGGCCCTCTTGTTGAAAATAATTTCTGTAAATATCAGTTGATTCTTTAAATTGCTCTTTTATTAATCTTATTTATTCTAGGTGATATGCAAAATAGTTTTAATTGTCATAGAAACTTACACATATTATTTGTTTTGTCTATGATCAGGTGACAGCATTGGACTCGGTTGATGATGAGTCAAAGACAGAAAATATCAGATTTGATTTTGATACCCCCATGCCAAATAAATGGACCCAGCTAGAGAATCCACCATACAGCTATTACATCTACTTCATGTATGCCAACCTGGTTGTGCTCAACCACTTTAGAAGGTGAGAGCTGAATACTTATTCCCTTTCAATTGTTGGCTGAAATTATGGATTTTGATATAGTTTTAGCTGACGTGCTTAGTGAGCTATTGTGATCTTTCTATGTCTGTCTTCTGTCTGTCTGTACTGTGACACATAGCTTTGTGTATGCAGCAGAGGCTGTATTTTTGGATCTTCTTAAAACTTGGTCAAAATGACTGCCTTGATGAAATCTAGGTTGAGTTCAAATATGGGTCACCTGGGATTAAAAAGACTAGGTCATCAAGTCAAATCATAGAAAAACCTTGTGTATGCATGAGAGGTTACCTTTTCATACGCCTGAAAGCACGTATTATGGGAATACCAGTGGCGGGTGGGCGGTATCCACACTTTGTCCGCTGTCTAAGTCGAACAGTTTTCGTCAGATCTTCACCAAACTTGGTCAACATGTTTGTCTGCATAATGTCTCGGCCAAGTTCGATAACCAGCCAAATCGACCAAGGCACTTTTGGATTATGGCCCTTGATTTATGCAAATTTGACCAAATTCACTTTGTCCGCTCTCTAAGTCGAACAGTTTTCATCGATCTTCATCAAACTTGGTCAAAATGTGTGTCTGCATAATGTCTCGGCCAAGTTCGATAACCAGCCAAATCAACCAAGGCACTTTTGGATTATGGCCCTTGATTTATGCAAAATTGACCAAATTCACTTTGTTCGCTCACTAACTCGAACAGTTTTCATCCGATCTTCACCAAACCTCGTGAAAATATTTGTGGGCTTAATACCTAGGCCAAGTTTGATAACCAGCCAAATCGCCGAAGGCACTTTTTGATTATGGCCCTTGAATTATCGAAATATTATGAAATTAGCCTTCTCAGCTCTATAGTTCGATCAGGCCAATTAGTCTTGTCTGCTCTACAATTCTAGCAGGTTTTACAAAACAAATAAACTACCAGATACTGAGTTATGCCTCTTTGATTTGTGACAGTTTGACACTCTTATTTTTAGCTTGACTATTCGAAGAATAAGGAGAGCTATCCTAGTCACCCGAGCGTCGGGGTAACCACTTATGTTAAAGTTTGCGTACCACCTCAAATATTTTCAAAGTCCATTGACATCTGGCTTTGAAACTTTGCACGCTTGTTCACCATCATGCCCCCAACCTGTACACAGGAGGAGGTAACTCTATCAAGCATTTTGACAAAATTATGCCCCTTTTTCGACTTAAAATTTACGTTAAAGTTTGCATACCACCTCTAATATTTTCAAAGTCCATTGACATCTGGCTTTGAAACTTCGCACGCTTGTTCACCATCATGCCCCCAACCTGTACACAGGAGGTGGTCACTGTATCAAGCATTTTGACAGAATAATGCCCCTTTTTCGACTTAGAATTTACGTTAAAGTTTGCGTACCAACTCAAATATTTTCAAAGTCCATTGACATCTGGCTTTGAAACTTCGCACGCTTGTTCACCATCATGCCCCCAACCTGTACACAGGAGGAGGTCACTGTATCAAGCATTTTGACAGAATTATGCCCCTTTTTCGACTTAGAATTTTCGTTAAAGTTTGCGTACCAACTCAAATATTTTCAAAGTCCATTGACATCTGGCTTTGAAACTTTGCACACTTGTTCACCATCATGATCTCAACCTGTGTACAGGAGGAGGTCACTGTGCATATAGCGTTGCACTTGTCCGTCCGTCCGTCCGTCAGTCCGTCCGTCCGTCCGTACGTCCCGAAATCTTGTGAACGCAACTCCTCTTAAACCGGATGGCAGATTTTGCTTAAACTTCCAGGGATGAACAACCTTAATGTGTAGATGGTAGTAAAGAAAGGAATTTTCGCGGCGACCAAATTTAACAGAATTATGGCCCTTTGTTGATTTTTTCACTATATACCATATAGAAATTTTGTGAAAGCAACTCCTCTTAAACCAGATGGCAGATTTTGCTTAAACTTCCAGTGATGAACAACCTTAATGTGTAGATGGAAGTAAAGGAAGGAATTTTTGCGGCGACCAAATTTAACAGAATTATGGCCCTTTGTTGATTTTTTCACTATATACCATATAGAAATTTTGTGAAAGCAACTCCTCTTAAACCGGATGGCAGATTTTGCTTAAACTTCCAGGGATGAACAACCTTAATGTGTAGATGGTAGTAAAGGAAGGAATTTTTGCTGCGACCAAATTTAACAGAATTATGGCCCTTTGTTGATTTTTATGCCCCCCACAAAGTGGGGTGCATATAGCGTTGCACTTGTCCGTCCGTCCGTCAGTCCGTCCAGTCCGTCCGTCCGTCCGTCCGTCGCCCCGAAATCTTGTGAACGCAACTCCTCTTAAACCGGATGGCAGATTTTGCTTAAACTTCCAGGGATGAACAACCTTAATGTGTAGATGGTAGTAAAGGAAGGAATTTTCGCGGCGACCAAATTTAACAGAATTATGGCCCTTTGTTGATTTTTTCACTATATATCTTGTGAACGCAACTCCTCTTAAACCGGATGGCAGATTTTGCTTAAACTTCCAGGGATGAACAACCTTAAGTGTAGATGGTAGTAAAGAAAGGAATTTTTGCTGCGACCAAATTTAACAGAATTATGGCCCTTTGTTGATTTTTTCACTATATACTATGTAGAAATTTTGTGAACGCAACTCCTCTTAAACCGGATGGCAGATTTTGCTTAAACTTCCAGGGATGAACAACCTTAATGTGTAGATGGCAGTAAAGGAAGGAATTTTTGCTGCGGCCAAATTTAACAGAATTATGGCCCTTTGTTGATTTTTTCACTATATACCATATAGAAATTTTTGTGAACGCAACTCCTCTTAAACTGGTTGGCAGATTTTGCTTAAACTTCCAGGGATGAACAACCTTAATGTGTAGATGGTAGTAAAGGAAGGAATTTTTGTTGCGACCAAATTTAACAGAATTATGGCCCTTTGTTAAGTTTTTCACTATATACCATATAGAAATATTGTGAACGCAACTCCTCTTAAACCGGATGGCAGATTTTGCTTAAACTTCCAGGGATGAACAGCTTTAATGTGTAGATGGTAGTAAAGGAAGAAATTTTTGTTGCGACCAAATTTAACAGAATTATGGCCCTTTGTTGATTTTTTTCACTATATACCATATAAATTTGTTTACCAAATTTAACGAATTATGGCCCTTTGTTGATTTTTTCACTATATACCATATAAATAATTGAACTATAAATTTTACATTTGTAATTTAATTTAACTGTACATAAGGTTACCTGTAGATCATTTTGGTATATGTAAGAAATGAAACAGTGGAATGAAAAAGTTCCACATAAAATCTTACATACGATATGCTTGCTCTTGTTTAGAGCCATTGCACAGTGGGCCCGTGTCCTTTGCCGTTTCACTATATACTATGTAGAAATTTTGTGAACGCAACTCCTCTTAAACCGGATGGCAGATTTTGCTTAAACTTCCAGGGATGAACAACCTTAATGTGTAGATGGCAGTAAAGGAAGGAATTTTTGCTGCGGCCAAATTTAACAGAATTATGGCCCTTTGTTGATTTTTTCACTATATACCATATAGAAATTTTGTGAACGCAACTCCTCTTAAACTGGTTGGCAGATTTTGCTTAAACTTCCAGGGATGAACAACCTTAATGTGTAGATGGTAGTAAAGGAAGGAATTTTTGTTGCGACCAAATTTAACAGAATTATGGCCCTTTGTTAAGTTTTTCACTACATACCATATAGAAATATTGTGAACGCAACTCCTCTTAAACCGGATGGCAGATTTTGCTTAAACTTCCAGGGATGAACAGCTTTAATGTGTAGATGGTAGTAAAGGAAGAAATTTTTGTTGCGACCAAATTTAACAGAATTATGGCCCTTTGTTGATTTTTTCACTATATACCATATAAATTTGTTGCGACCAAATTTAACAGAATTATGGCCCTTTGTTGATTTTTTCACTATATACCATATAAATAATTGAACATATAAATTTTACATTTGTAATTTAATTTAACATGTACATAAGGTTACCTGTAGATCATTTTAGGTATATGTACAGAAATGAAACAGTGGAATGAAAAAGTTCCACATAAAAATCTTACATACAGATATGCTTGCTCTTGTTTATGAGCACATCTGCACAGTGGGGGCATCCGTGTCCTTTGGACACAATTCTAGTTTACAATATTATGCCCCTTTTTTTACTTAGAACTTACGTTAAAGTTTGCGTACTACCTCAGATATTTTATTTACACTCTTTTCTATTTACAAGTTCCTGTTATTAACTACATTTTAACAATATCTTCCAGAATGGATATTATTTTATATTGTCAATCACTGAGAATAGTCAAGCGCGCTGTCTACTGACAGCTCTTGTTTTGACCTTCATGAAACTTGGTCAAAATGATTGTGTTGATGAAATCTAGGTCGAGTTTGAATATGGGTCAGCTAAGGTCAAAAACTAGGTCACTTGATCAAGTAAAAACTGTTTGTAATATAGTCTGCATTTTTTGCTGGAAATTTGGTCAGAATGGCTATCTTGATAAAATCTTGGTTGAGTTTGAAATTGGGTTATCTTGGATTAAAAACTATTCCACGAGGTCAAACCATAGATTAACCTTGTGTATTCAATAGAAGCCGCACTTACATCCCAGTCATTTATGAAAATTGGTCAGAATGTTTTTCTCAGTGATTTTTAGGTCAGGTTCGAATCTGGGTCACTTTGATTAAACAAGATGCCCACGTGCAACATGTCGAGCCCGCCATATGTCAAAAGGGCTAACTCCTTACCAAGTAGAGATGGGTCAAAATACACCTTAATATTGGATGTAACATGCATGTTGTACCACAGAAAAGTGGTCTGGATTTTTCTCTACGGCCAGTAATAAAAAATTTACAATATGAGCTATTTATAGCAACAACAAAGGGAAGTAATTCAAAAACAAGGGTAGCCCATGATGGTGAACATTTGTGCCAAGTTGAATTAAAATCCCTCCATGTATGAAAAAGATATGCTCCGGACAAAGTCATTCTTGAATTTGACCTTTAACCTCCAAGTGTGACCTTGACCTTAGACTTAGGGACCTGGTTCTTGCGCATGACACTCAGTCTCATGATGGTGAACATTTGTTCACAGTAACATCAAAATCCCTCCATGCATGAAAAAGATATGGTCCGGACAAAATCGGACGCAACCAAACCGCTAAAAATGACAACTATATCGAGCTGACCGCAAGCAGGCTCAACAGAAACTAGGTCACACTGTCAAATCAAAGAATACTAAAGTCTTTTCTGAAGTCCATTTTTACTACCCAAACATCATGAAAATTGCTCAGAATGTTTTTCTCAATGATTTCTAGGTTGAGTTTGAATCTGTGTCACCTGGAATTAAAAACTAGGTCACACAGTCAAATTAAAGTAAAACCTTGTTATCACTCTAGAGGCAACATTTACAACCAAGTCATCCTGGATATTGGTCAGAGTGTTCTGTTTTCAATGATTTCTAGGTTAGGTTCGAATCTTGGTCAAGTTGGGTCAAAAACTAGGTCACACGGTCAAATGAAAGAAAACCCTTGCTAATACTCTAGAGGCCACATTTATAATTACACAATCATCATACAAATTGGTCAGATTGTTTGTCTCAATGATTTCTAGGTCATGTTCGAATCTGGGTCCTTTGGGGTCAGAAACTAGGTCACACATTCAAATCAAAGGAAAACTTTGTTAACAGGCCACGTTAAATATCCAGTCTTTATGAAAATTGGTCAGAATATTTTTTATACCCCCCGAACACAAAGTGTAAGGGGGGGTATACAGGATTCAGCTTGTCTGTCCGTCTGTCTGTCCGTCTGTCTTTAGACGGAATCTTGTGGACACTAGATCTCCAATACCCCTGGTCAGGATTTAATGATACTTCACACAAGTGATAAGTACAATGCCTAGTTGTGCAAGGTCCATGTTTCGGGTCTCTAGGTCAAGGTCACAGGGGCTCGAGATGGTAAAATCTTGTGGACTCTAAATCTCCAAAACCCCTGGTCAGAATTTGATGATACTTCACACAAGTGATAAGTACAATGCCTAGTTGTGCATGGTCCATGTTTCGGGTCTCTAGGTCAAAGGTCAAGGTCACAGGGGCTCGAGATGGTAAAATCTTGTGGACTCTAAATCTCCAAAATCCCTGGTCAGAATTTAATGATAAAATTTAATGATAATTCACAGAAGTGATAAGTACAATACCTTGTTGTGCATGGTCCAGGTTTCGGGTCTCTAGGTCAAAGGTCAAGGTCACAGGGGCTCGGGATAGTAAAATCTTGTGGACGCTAAATCTCCAAAACCCCTGGTCAGAATTTGATGATACTTCACACAAGTGATAAGTACAATGCCTAGTTGTGCATGGTCCATGTTTCGGGTCTCTAGGTCAAAGGTCAAGGTCACAGGGACTCGAGATGGTAAAATCTTGTTGATGCTAAATCTTCAAAAACCCCTGGTCAGAATTTAATGATACTTCATAGAAGTGATAAGCACCATGCCTAGTTGTGCATGGTCCATGTTTCTGGTCACTAGATCAAAGGTCACAGGGGCTTGAGATAGTAAAATCTTGTGTGCTTTTAATCTCGAAACCCGCTGGTCAAAATTTAATTATACTTCACAGAAGCCTTAAGATGTGCAGGTCCAATAATCAAAGCATAATCAAAGCATCAAATATTACATGAATTTTAAATACTGTGTCAGTGGGATGTTCGGGGGGTATTCATCACCTTCAGTGATCTTTCTAGTTTCTAATGATTTCTCTTGGCCAAGTTGAGTCAAAAACTAGGTCACATGGTCAAATGAAAGAAATACTGTTTATATTCTAGAGACCACATTTATTACCCAATCATAAAAATTGGTCAGAATGTATATGTGTAGCATTTTTGGGTTGAATTTGAATTTGGGTCACAACATCCAGTTCAAGGACTTTTAGCATCGTTATTGCCCTTGATTTATCAAATTTTATGATGTCAGGGCTATTTCTCCTATACGACTAGATGCATTTCAATCAAACAACACATGAGTGATGAGTACAATGTCTACTTTTGCATATCATTAGTTTGTTCTTGTTCATTGATGTTTAGTGGAGTTGTTGCCCTTGATTTGTCAAATTTTACTATGTCTGAATTATTTTTCCTATATGACTAAAAGGTTTTGAATTGACCTTTTAACATACTTTTTACCCTGTATGGTCGGGGGGGATTCACTTTATTTCAGGGGGGAGGGGGCAATATAGCTTAGAAAATGCATTTTAAGGACTAGCTTACCTAATTATGCAGCCAGTTGTCGGGAAAATACAGAAAACTATACATTTGTATATTTAATACACTTTCTAAGTTTTGATAAAAAAAAATTACTTTGGTGTTTTCAATTGCAGGGAGAGGGGTTTGAACACATTTGTGTTACGCCCACACTGTGGAGAAGCTGGTAATGTTACGCATCTAGTAGCAGCATTCATGTTTGCTGAGAACATATCACATGGTTTGATGCTCAGAAAGGTAGGACCTTTACCAGAGTTAACAACAGTGAGAATAGAAAACAATGTTACCCAACTTACTTGACTGTCTTTTTTGCGGTAGTTTTCCCAAATGTTTGAGTTCACAGTTACAGTTTTCTCCAAAGTTACAACGCTTTTCATTAAGTATTGCACACACAAAACTCTTGTCCAACAGCCAAGTCACAGTTAAGAGCATGTTTTCAATTTTTTCATAATTGTCAAATACATCTTAAAGTTTACAGAAGACAATTGTTGCAAAAGTTAAATGTAAAAGAATGAAAATGTCAAAAATCTTAGATGAGACAGCTATATTCTCCATGTAAACACTATCTGTTGCTATGTAAACAAAATTGGAATTCATCATGAGTCAGACCTTGATGCTCCAACCATTTGAAGTACGTATACATTTTGTATTTCAGGTTCCAGTGTTACAGTACCTGTACTACTTGTCCCAGATTGGTCTGGCCATGTCACCATTAAGTAACAACTCCCTGTTTCTCAACTATCATAGGAATCCTCTGCCTGAATATTTTGCAAGAGGTCTCAATGTGTCGCTGTCCACAGATGACCCACTCCAGTTTCATTTTACAAAGGTAAGTGATGACCCACTCTAATTCCATTTTACAAAGGTTAGTTTACAGATGACCCACTCCAATGCCATTTTACAAAGGTTTGTTTACAGATGACCCACTCCAATTCTATTATACAAAGGTTAGTTTACAGATGACCCACTCCAATTCCATTATACAAAGGTTAGTTTACAGATGACCCACTCCAGTTCCATTTTACAAAGGTTAGTTTACAGATGACCCACTCCAATGCCATTTTACAGAGGTTTGTTTACAGTTGACCCACTCCAATTTCATTTTACAAAGGTTAGTTTACAGATGACCCACGCTAGTTCCATTTTACAAAGGTTAGTTTACAAATGACCCACTCTAGTTCCATTTTACAAAGGTTAGTTTACAGATGACCAACTCCAATTCCATTATACAAAGGTTAGTTTACAGATGACCCACTCCAATTCCATGTTACAAAGGTTAGTTTACAGATGACCCACTCTAGTTCCATTATACAAAGGTTAGTTTACAGATGACCCACTCCAATTCCATTATACAAAGGTTAGTTTACAAATGACCCACTCCAATTCCATTTTACAAAGGTTAGTTTACAGATGACCAACTCCAATTCTATTTTACAACGGTTAGTTTACCGAAAACCTGAGTAAAAGTGAACATACTTTAGTTTGATTTATAAACAAACAATCATATATTAATACAAACAAGCTACCACGTATCTGAATATATTAAAAACAATCATTTGATGTGCCTGTAAATGAGCAAACATGTACATTGTATTTTTATTAATTTGGATTTGTAGAATTTAAATTAAATTTGAAACCATAAGCAATACATAAAGGAAGACATACACAATGTATGTTGAGAAAATGACTGTGTCCATTCAAAACTGAAAACAATGGAAATGCGCTTCATAAAAAGTATTTGTTCACTTTAAAGGAAGCATTGATGGAGGAATATAGTATAGCAGCCCAGGTGTGGAAACTGTCAACTTGTGACATGTGTGAAATTTCCAGAAACAGTGTTATACAGAGTGGGTTTCATCATAAGGTAAAGTTACAAGTCTGCATTAAGTATTGTTCAAATTTAAGCACCCATGTCCTTTTATCTAGTAGACTAAAAGTTTGGTGTATACTTGAATAAAATTTTATGTCTGTCATTTATATCAGATATCAGAAGTTAAGGTTCTGTTGATTTGTGCAATGAAGATTGTAAGTTATCTTGTTATCTGTTGTGAAGGCTCTCTAAAAGAAAGGGAGAGGTGATGTGGCAGTTAAGATGTCTGCTGCTCATCCTGGCGGTTGCGAGTTTGAGTCCCATTGGGGTTATGACCATACCTCCTCATATGACACTTGTACTGGTTTTTCCAGGATGCTGACTTAAGAGTGACTTTATAAGCTTCAAGCTTTCTTCACAAATGAGCTAATATAAATCAGTATAAACTAACGTTGGGCTCTCTAAAAGGGGTATCACTCACCTGTTTTTGGCTGTCACAAGCAAGTTTCATAGTATCCAGATTCTGCTTGAAATAAAACCAGATTCCTTGAATACTGGTAATTGGTATTTTGAAATAACCATTGATAAATGTATCGTAATTTCCGGACAATAGGCTGCTTCACCCTATTGGTGGCACTACTATATTTTTACAATTTTCGAAACAAAAATGAATGTATGGGCCTCTTCGGCATATTAGCCGTGGCCAATATGCCGAATATGGTGCATATATTCAGGCGTTTAAAACAAATCGCGTCTTTTTGTGTGACAGTTAAGGGGGTATGCTTGGAAAAAAACTACTCTATAGATTTTCTTTAAACTCGCTATATTTCAACATTCAATTCCAAATAAAAAACTGCAAAGAAAAAGATAGGTCACCATCCTTGATTTCGCGCAACAGGCATTTATAAATGTAGTATGTTTTCTTAGTTTTTAAGGTTTCAAAAAAAATCGACGGTCATGTCAGTTTCTCTTTTTCTCTCCTCGAAACAATAAATTTTATAATGCTTATCAGATGTATAACTGGTTGAAATGTATCTTTGAGGTAATGGCATTACCGACCGATTCATCATCGCCATAAAGAAAAATAAAGCATATAAAATTACTCCACTAGATTAATCACTCCCACAAATCTACTGTTATCAGTAGTATATGACTCATGAAGGCTAAATCGGTTGGAAAGTACTGGTGAGCTATTTTCAAAACAGTGTATAAACCTAAAATTTTCAATATTTGCACACAAAGTACCAATTTAAAAGATAAAAGGGCCATATAGGCCGTTTCACGCAATAGATATCTATTTATAGCACTTTATGTCGAGGCCCGTCCTGGGGGGCACATGTTTTAGGTTATAATGTACTAAATATGTTTATTGCTGGTTTCAGTATAAAATTAACATAGAACGTGTATCATTTAAAGTTTAAACTGTTTTATATGTATGACAAGGCTTTTCCTATTAAAATACTGAATATCAATGAAATAATGCTGGAATTGATTCTAAATTCCGCTACAAGAAACGGGTGCGCTGTTATAAAGATTTGTATGTTGGACCAGGGTTATACATTTTGATTATGACATTTGAATTGATTTCTCTCCTTCGTGGTGCGTGTTTCTTTTATTCGTTTTTTTAAAGATATACAGCTTTCATAATGAGTATATTATCTGAAACAAAATATGCAATATGTATAAAATTAATGTAGAAACAAAAAAGAAACACAAGTCCGGTGATTACGGTATCTTTATCTCATACAGATAAAAATCAAAATACTTTATAAATAACTATTTCATCTGTCTGTCTGTTCGTCCGTGAGTCCGTCCGTCCACCAATCCGTCCGTCCGTCCGCCCATCTGTCGGTTGCATGTATGTCTGTCTGTCTATCTGCAGTTCACACATACACATATCATTCCTCCTCATACAACCATGGCTTACATGTTTGACAAAACCACTGTTCATTTTCATTAAGACTTTCCAACACCATTTCAAGCTCTGTTTTATTCAAACACCCGTCGTGGTACCATCTACCACATGTCTCCTCATCACACCCATACCAGTTTACTCCATTCAATTCGTCCATCACATCCCACTCTTCTCCACAAACATAGCACACGTACTGCCTAGCGGCCATTATCTCTGCCTGGCTAACCTAAATGAAAAAAAGTACATCGTATTTCACTGATAACTACTTCTATGCTGCAATAATGAATACAACTTGTATATCGAAACTTAAAAAAAAAATTGTTACTAAAATGGCATTCAATTATGAGTATGTTGCATGTTATAAATATACCTTTGACTTAAATTTACAGATACTCTGTTCTTTCTTCTGTCTTTCCTTGTCTGCTTTCTTTTGTTCCTTCATCTGTTGTCTTTCTTTTTTCTCTTCTTCTTGCACTCGTTTTTTCTCGATCCTTTCTTCTTTAAGTTGCTGCCTCTTAGCTTTCCTCTCCTCCTCCAGCTTCTGTTTTCCTTCTCTCTTTTTCTCCTTTTCTACCTTTCTCTTTTCACGATCTTCTAGCTTTTTCTTTTCTAATTCATCTTTTTCCTTATAATATTTTACAACATAACATTAAAACCTGGCATTTTTTAAACCAAATCTTATCAAGATAGAAATGTTCTTTGTTTTAATTCTGTTTTACGTGTTATTTGCAAAAGCCAGTATGTAGGAACATGTAACATTTTAACACATATACAATTAAGCGGGTTACTATAAGATAGAAATGTTCTTTGTTTTAATTCTGTTTTACGTGTTATTTGCAATAGCCAGTATGTAGGAACATGTAACATTTTAACACATATACAATTAAGCGGGTTACTATATCGTTTTTATTTATATTGTGTGACGTGTTGAAATGTAACATACCGTTTGAGCATGGCAACTCGTGTATGTCCAGACTATTATGTTAGCAATTTAATATATATATTATAGCTCTACGTGAGATGCATAATGTAACCGAAAATGTTGACTACCTGCAACTGCCTTAGCATTTCTCCACCGCTAATTACTCGTGCTTCTGGAACCAATCTTCTGTTTTTTTTTCTGTGACTTGTTGCTTGCTTGTGGGGGTGCAAGAATGTTTGCTAAATTTTGTGGTATCAATCCATTCTTGACTAATGGGTTGGTAAGGAAAGACCCACAGCTAGGGCAAGTGGAAGAACTAGCCTGGCTCTCGTTAAATTGGTCATCTACAAATATATTTTACATGAAATGACGTTTTGATTTACAATTACGTTCTGAGTATAAGCTCACACACCAGTATATTTTGGCTACAGGCGTTTTTACACAATATTGTTAAATTATCACAATCTTTTGACAGAACTGTTCGGGTATTGCATTTAGTCAAAACAAAACTCGTTAGATTTTCAATTTTTTTTAGGTACCAGTATGTATACGGAAGTCATACTGGCGAGTTCACCACGGTCGGACAGGCCTATAAACAATAAAAAAAAAAAAAAGACACTTTATGGCGGCATTCATTATCTATTCCGCCTCCGTGACTGAGTGGTTAGACTCGGTGCCTTGTAAGGACTGAAGTTACTTTTCATAGATTGAGTGCCATGTGTTCGAGCTCTGCTGCCAAACATGTCTCTTTTTATGAGTGAAAGTTGTGTGTTATGAGTATAAAGATTAAGTACTGGTTCTTCCCGGGACCCTAGTTAGATAAACTGTCCGCTTGCACAGATGATCGAAATATGGTTAAAACAGGCATTTAAACTCGTAAATTATCAACTCACTCTGATCTGCTGTCCCCAAAAGCTGCGACTCGTCAATTGCGTTTGGGTTAAAAGGACATACCCCTGTAGCTGAAAATGATTCAGCTACGGCTGTGGGACTTGTCTTGTCTATAGAATACTGCGAAATAGAAACAGTAAAACTTAATCATACGTTATTTGCACAACATCAACGCAGGAACAGTAGCAATCTTTTAAAAGTCGGTTACCTGAATACCGAATTTTTGTTATTTTGTCCTTCGTTCTAAATTGGTTCTGGTAAATTTACATTTAAGGGTTTAGTGACTTATTGACGAAATGTTTAATGTATTTGCTCATTCCTTTTCAAAGTTGAATTTAATAAAGGATCCCTTAAGCAAAGGTAAATCTTAACTTACCTTTAACATGAGAGGGAATTTTGCCTTCCCAACAACCATGCACGTACTTATTTGTCCCAAGCTGGCAACCAGAGAACAATATCTCTCTTTAAGTGGACCGATAATCTGCAATTGAAAGTTTCAGTTACATCGAATATGTAAATATCACAAATAGCTGGGATTTATTTCCAACGTTAAACAAGTTTATCGTAGATTTAAGACCTTGCATCTACAATTTACTACTACATACGGCTAGCATCAAATACAAATTCACGGCTGTCATTTGGAGTCGAACCTGCAACCTTCATTCCGTAGCCTGACGAGCGCACAACACAGAGCCTCATACACTGGGACAAAACGAAGAAAGAAAACAGACACGCCAAGTGCCAAGGTAATACTCGAGCATAAATTATTTATCAAAAATAATTTACCTTCACATCAAGTGGTTGGAGAATGTGTGTAGTATGTGCCGGTAATCCCACGATTATGATGTCATTTGCTCTGGCCGCCTCAATAACAGGAATACTGATGTGGCTATCATGATTATCCAACACAAGTACAACAGGGCGTTCCCGACCACAGTGAGGCAGGAATATGTTGCTGAACCATTTCTGGAACAGGTCTCTGTCCATATAGCTGCTTTCACTGTAGCCAAAAAGCCAGCTGTCTGGTATGCCGTCTGTGCATCTTCTGTGCGGCAAGGACCCCTATATGTGTGAGAAAGAAAAAAAACACCAATGATTCAAAATTCTATTTACATGTTAAAAACAGGCCAGTTATCTTTACTATGGTTGTATCTGATACAGTTATATTCTTCCGGTTAATCTATATTGGTTATTTGAAGATTAATGTTCTAGTTCATTTCTTTTAAATTGCAATGTAGCAGAGGTATAATACGGCACTTATTCTTCATTTCCATAGAGCTAGCTTTTATGACGACGTGATAGTGTCCCCTGCTCGGGGCGAAGTATTATAGTGACATGAAAAAGGAACTTTACCTGATATATTATGAATGATGGCAGAAACCTCCCATCAGCTGAAATGCACAGATGTGCTGTAATATGATCATTAGTTGATGTCTTCCTACGGAAAACATGCTGACCCTTGGCCCCAAACACTTTCGCCCTGGGTGTTTCTTTTGCCACTAAAACCAGTCTCGTCACAATTGAATATCTGCAAGGGATACCATCGGTAAATGTATGAACTGTCATGTTTTCTTTTAGTGATTATTTTAACAATGGGACTTCAACCCATTTTCTTGGTGGTCGAATTTATATGAAGTGGACTGTGTACTTTTTTGCGCGGATATTCTTAAACTCGGAGCTGCTCTAGAAGTTGCAGGTTCTACCTTAATTATTCTTATTATTCAAAGTTATACACATTGTTGAAAATGTCATTCATGTTTACCTGTGATGGTTTATTTATAACACCAGATTCGTTTAGCACTGAATACAACATGTCAAAGTATTTGTCAACTGTCCCTCTAGTTGACATACTGGCCCGTTTTTTGTCAAGGTTTTCTGGTTTCCTTGCAGACAATTCTTTGTGTCGCAAACCAAATCTGTGAAACCGACCATCAGATGGACCACTGGTCATGTTAAATGTTGTTGCTCTCCCTAAAAGATAATAACCAAATATACATGTACTGCGTATACGAATCCAGTGTTCAGTCATGGACATTTTGATATATATGTATAAAATGCAAATGACCATTATCATGTTACAGTTTGTATGTCGATAAATTAAATCAAACACACTTAAACAAAATGGTTATGAAAAACATATTTCAGTAAAAGATTTAGAAAATCAGCAATAAATAAAATAGAACTGAACCTTTAAACTTAAAATATGTACAGTAATCATACCTGACTGTTTAACAATATCTCGTACAAAACATCTTGTCATGTCCCTTGTCAGTGGCAAGCCTTGCCTAGCCATATATAACAAATAATTTACAAGGGCCGTTTCTTCAGCAACTGTAAGATTGGTACTGGGGCCAGATTTGGTGCCCTTTAACTTCTCCTTGAAGTGGTCATGTAGAGTTGACTTCGGAACTTTGAAAGTTCTAGAGGCAGCTCTTAATTTCATTTTCTTCTGCCTGATGGCTGACAGTGCCTGTTGCAGCTGATCTTCGCTGAACTTTCTCTTTTTGGCCATGCTAAAATAACAAATAAGCATTTTAAGTACATTGCAAGCAAAGAGAGACAACTGATATATATACTGTATTGTATTTGCGTATGGATTGTCTCCCTTTGTTTATAAAATCGAGCGTGACCCGTCTTACCTTTAGGTTGCTGACTTTAAACGAGTGTTTATTCTTATAATTTTATAACATATTTGTATGTGTCTTGAAATAATGCACTAGTAACTGTTATTTTGCACGATACTTTAAAAATCGATATATCGTCTGCATTCTTCAATAAATATTTAACATGAAAGCACTGTCAGGGCCTCTATGTTTGCGCATGCGCAGTGATGAATTCAAGCCCCCACGTGACAAGAAATGTGCGAAATCAAAACAAGAAGGAATTGGGACACATATTAAGCAAAATAATCAAAATTGTTTACCTTTGAGATAAGTTTTCTGTACTGTCATAGAAACGGAAAGCGTCTGCATGATTCAAATACGTTCGTTTCACGTCGGATCAAATGATAGCGGTTTAATTACGGGTAAACTGAAATTGTCCGGATGATTGAACGTCCGGTTAACATGTAGGACACCAGTAGGCAGTGACCTATTGTCTGGAAAATACGGTAGCTTCTATAATTCAACTTTTGTATTGTGTTGACCATGTTGATATTGAAGTATCAAATTTATTAATGACGGGCATACTTGCCACAAAGGATTGAGTAAACGCTAGAAGATTTTTGTAAAATCACAGGGTTTTTGGATCACTTGCCAGGAGATATTTTTTAAGCAGGAAATCATGCATTTTTAAGGACGTTATTTTACTTTTTTTGTGCATATTTACATACAAAATACCTGCCTATTTCAAGCATTAGTTAACTATCTCCGTAGTAATGGTTCACAGAAACGCTTAAAGCCGCATATCTTAAACACACCGTTTTTGAAAAGAATGCTAATAATGCGACGACGATTCAATGGTTTGCATAACGCTTTGAGGAAACGCGGGTCACTAATCATTGCGATCTGTAATACACCGTTTGACAGCTGATAAATTTGAAGGCGTCGCCCATTATGCACTCTCATCCAATCAGAACGCAAAAGGTTTCAGATAATTTATCACAACTGTTATGAAAACATTAAATCTTTTAATTTTGTTAAACTTTAATTAGCGGCATGTTTGGAGCGTAAGCACTTGTGTGACGGTTGATTATTGGGTAATCATTGCTGCTTGAAAAGTTTACGAACCGCCGCCATCTACCCTCCGGGCAATTTACCCAAGATGATAGTGACAATTAACAGAAACTCGTGTCAACACATCAACTAATCGACCATACACAATACTAGTACTTCTTCATTATCGATATCATGTGTTAGGGTATTGACCATGTATATAGGTTGAAATTTTATGAACCTCATAGTTTTTTTCCCAAAATTTTAGTTTACCAGGAGTTTTTAGTGTTTTTGCGAGCTTCACCAGGGCGCCGGGTTATGGTCTAAATAACGGGAGAACTCGGTGAATATCAGGAGAACGGCATGTATGATGACAGGTGCAGTTCTAGGATTGCTGCAGCTTAAAACAGCTCAAAATACTGCATATGTCTTAGTGTATTGATCAGTTTTGGTTAAATTTGTACAAAATGTCAATCATATATGAATACAGTAAGCATTGTAGAAGAAGACTTCTGGAGGCTTGTCATAGCAGTTATTCTGTGTCATTTTTAAGCAGGTTTTTTGAAAAAAACCTACTTATTAGAATGGCGATGTCATATGTCGGGCGGGTGGGCGTCAAACATTGGTTTCCGTTGGATAACTTTAGTAAGGAGTGACCAATTGCAATGAAACTTGGTCTGTAGGTAGCTTGCGTGGAGACGCCGCTTGGGATTGCATTTGGGGTCACTAGGGTCAAGGTCAAGGTCACTGTTACTAAAAATAGAAAAACAGTTTCCGTTCAATAACTCAAGCTAGGAGTGACCAATTACAATGAAACTTGGTCTGTAGGTAGCTTGCGTGGAGACTTCGCTTGGGATTGCATTTGGGGTCACTAGGGTCAAGGTCACAGTTACTAAAAATAGAAAAATGGTTTCAGCTCAATAACTCAAGATAGGAGTGACCAATTACAATGAAACTTGGTCTGTAGGTAGCTTGCGTGGAGACACCACTTGGGATTGCATTTGGGGTCACTAGGGTCAAGGTCAAGGTCACTGTTACTAAAAATAGAAAAATGGTTTCCGCTCAATAACTCAAGTTAGGAGTGACTAATTGCAATCAAACTCAGTGTGTAGGTAGCTTGTAGAGAGGAAGCTTGGGATTGCATTAGGGGTCACTAGGTTCAAGGTCAAGGGCACTGTTACTAAAAATAGAAAAATGGTTTCAGCTCAATAACTTGAGTTAGGAGTGACCAATTGTAATGAAACTTGGTGTGTAGATAGCTTGTGTGGAGAGGAAGCTTTGGGTCACTTGGGTCAAGGTCACTAGGGTCAAGGTCACTGTTACTAAAAATAGATTTTTATTTATTTTTAATTTTTTAGATTGTTTTAAGCAAAAAAAATATTTTGGGGTCAAGGTCACTAGGGTCAAGGTCAAGGTCACTGTTACTAACATAGATTTTTATTTAATTTTAGTTTTCAGATTGTTTTAAGCAAAAAAATTTGTTTTGGTCAAGGTCACTAGGGTCAAGGTCAAGGTCACTGTTACTTAAGATAGATTTTTATTTAATTTTAGTTTTTAGATTGTTTTAGCAAAAAAAAATTTCTGGGGTCAAGGTCAGTGTTACTAAAAATAGATTTTTATTTATTTTTAGTTTTCAAGTATTTTAAGCAAAAAAATTTTTTTTCGGGGTCAAGGTCACCAGGGTCAAGGTCAAGGTCACTGTTACTAAAAATAGATTTTTATTTATTTTTAGTTTTTAGATTGTTTTAAGCAAAACAAATATGGGGGTGGGGGGTCAAGGTCACTGCTACTAAAATGTATTTTTTTTTAGTTTTTAAATTGTAGCAAAAAAAAATTTGGGGTCAAGGTCACAAGGGTCAAGGTCAAGGGCACTGTTACTAAAATAGGGAGGAGTCAAGATGACTGTTTTTTTTTTTAATTCTACAATTTCTGCAGGCGCCGTTAAACCTGATTTGGCGGCATTGCCGCGTCTTCTTGTTTAATACTGACATGAAAATGAGCTTGTGCTCAAGGACACATGCTGGAAACACAAACATTTGATCTAGAGTCATGAAACCTTCGCAATAAGATACATGTATAGTGTTCTAAATGAAAAGTAATCATGCATAAACAATGTCAAAACTTATTAAAAACCATATTAAAAAGATAAACAAAAAGTGATTTGTTTTCAAGTGTGTAGCTTTTTATATGCCCGAAGGGATAAGATTGCCCATGGGGGGCCGGCATTGTCCACACTTTGTCCGCTCTCTAAGTCGAACAGTTTTCATCTGATCTTCACCAAACTTGGTCAAAATGTTTGTCGGTTTAATTTCTCGGCTAAGTTGGATACTCAACCAGTCAAATCAACCCAGGCACTTTTGGATTATGGCCCTTGATTTATGCAAAATTGACCAAATTCACCTTGTCCACTCTCTATGTCAAACAGTTTTCATCTGATCTTCACCAAACTTGTTCAAAATGTTTGTCGGCATAATATCTCGGTCAAGTGTAATAACCAGCCAAATCAACCCAGGCACATTTGGATTATGGCCCATGGTTTATGCAAAATTGAACAAATTCACCTTTTCCACTCTCTAAGTCAAACAGTTTTCATCTGATCTTCACCAAACTTGCTGAAAATGTTTGTCGGTATAATATCTTTGCCAAGTTTGTTAACCAGCCAAATCGACCCAGGGACTTTTGATTTTTGGCCCTTGATTTATGCAAAATTGACTAAATTCACCTAGTCCACTCTATAAGTTGAATAGTTTTCATCCGATCTTCACCAAATTTGTTGAAAATGTTTGTGGGCATAATATCTAGGCCAAGTTCAATAACCAGCCAAATCGTCCCAGGCACTCCTGGATTATTGCCCTTGAATTATCGAAAAATAATTAAATTAACCTTCTCAGCTCCATAGTTCAAACAGGTGAATTAGTCTTGTCTGCTCTATAGTTCTAGCAGATTTACAAAAGAAATTAACTGCCAGATACTGAGTTATGCCTCCTTGACGGGCATATTTTGTGACATTTTGGCACTCTTGTTTGCCTTTACTATCAGCTTTTCATTGATAATTGGAAAATCGTGTTGACTTTTTTCAGGTGAAACAACATTGGCTTGGTCTGAACTATACCAAAGAAGGGGTACTTGGTAATGATGTTAGTCGTACAAATATCCCTGACATAAGATCAGCATACAGATATGAGACATTGGTTGATGAGCTGAAATGTATCTGCCGTGGTGCTCTTGCCTTCAATATGTCTTCCTCCAAAAGCTCCATATAAGGTTAACCCATTAAAATAAAGTTTGTATAAAAAGAATATGTGTGTGCTTTTATCATAGTTTACAGCTATAATTTTCATGGTAGGGTTTCCACTTTATCATCTTTGCACAAAACATTTCTTTCAAATTCATTAGATATTTATTAATCAGAAATAATGTGATATAAGTCAAAAGTTAGACCCATTTTTAGCTCGCTTTTCGAAGTCTTGCATGCAACTTGCACTGTCATGCACAAATATCAACCACTTAAAGTATTAATCTACAACTTTGCTGTAGTATTCAAAGATATCAAACATTTAAGTTTTAATATCTTGCTACTTTTGGCCCTTGTTTATACAGATCCTTGTTTTGCCTTTAACTGTCAAAGTTTTGTTTTATTAGCAAGCACTAAAAAAGTCACGCCTGTTAACTTGAGGCACCTAGCTTGAGAAGTAAGGGTTAGTGACTATTTTCTTAGGTGGTTTCTAACATTGCTGAGTAGCAAGTTGCTAGTATGGAAGGTAAAATAATAACAAAATCTATTGACAGATTCAAAGCTTTAATATATTAAAGGAGATAATGGGTTGAAAACATTTGAATAATCTCCCCGCCAGGAGGATATGGTAATGGCCTCTGTCTGTTCATCTGTCTGTGACACAATTTTGTCCGTAGTGTTTCTCAGGAAACACTGAAGCATCACTAAGAAGAAGAGATACACATATTGCTAGCACGTTTGGTACAATAAACTTTCATAAAGCCTGTTCATATGGCCACCTTTCATTCACAAATCTTGCATCGGCGGGGGGCTCAGCTGTTGTTATAGTTTATCTAGCCTAACTAAACAACTAATAGAGTACGTAAAGTTTCTTATAGTGGAATTATGCGCATTTTTTTCAAGTAAAAATCCAGCTGAAATAGTGTGTACAAAAGGGTAAAGGAAATAATAGCTTTTAACCCAATACACCAAACTCTTCCCGCTACCAGTACGAAATAATAACTTTCCAAATATTACTTTTCTTATTTTGACTGGGAGAGTCTTTTTAGAAAAAAACAACTGCATGCAGGAGTTGCTTCCCTTCCACCGCCGAAATCTCTACCAACAACACAAGGGAGATCACTGGGAATAAAGGAACTATTATTTTATCAGTCCGATTTTTTTATTTCTAAGGCACCAACTTCAAATACTAATACGACATTATCATTAATTTAGCACATTTAAATGCACAGCAACCAACAATTGCTTTTATAAAACTGTCCCCAAAAATACACTATGTGCAGTAAGATGCGCATAATATCACTTTAAGAAGCATGTTCAGCAAATGCTAATTTGACTAGTGGGGGGGGGGGGGGGATAAGGCGGGGAACAAGGACCTTCATACATTGATTACATTATTGAATAACAGTTAACTCAAAATGAAATTTTTCCACTATCTTTAATGCAAAAGAAAAGAATATTGACGAAGGATGACTTTTAACTACCTTATTCACCAAATATGGTTGATATCTAAAAGTGTGGCTGCATAATAAATACCATCAGATTAATTGACTGCCCAAGTGATCACAGTATAACACATTGTTTTCTGCTGGGGTTGACAGATATGTCCTTGGTCGTCCTTGTTTGAGTGTCTTTATCTCCCTGATTTCAGTCATTTATGATTTTAGAAACTGTTATAATATTGTTGTATGTTTGTATTAAAAAGATGATATGGAGTGATTTTGAGAGGTATTAATTTTGTTTTTGTTTATGCCAAAATGTTAGGTGATTAATCTTATAATGAACATTTATAGACTTTCAGCAATGACTTTAATTTAAGGACTGTTGTTGATTTTTAATGTAGACAAGGTCTCTCAAGTTTCACTGGTGATATATATCAAAAACAACTTTGATATTTACATAAATGATGTTTATATGTTCATGCCCCCGTCGGTTGGCATTTTAAAATCACACTGTCCATGCGTCCGTCTGTGCATCCATCCTTACATTTTTCCTGTCCGGGCTGTAAATTTGTCATGCATTGAAGGATTTCAAAATATAATGTGTTGCATGCAAGACCCCCAAGTTTCTACCTCAAAGGTCAAGGTCACACTTTCAGTTTGAAGGTAATGGAATCCATACACATTTGTGTCTGGTCTGTACCTTTGTCATGCTTTGAAGGATTTTAAAATAACTTGGCAGAAATTTTCAGCACATCAAGATGACTTGTTCCGTGCAAGATCCACGTCACTACCTCAAAGGTCAAGGTCACACTTACAGTTTGATGGTAATGGAATCCTGTATATATAACACACATTCGTGTCTGGACTGTACCTTTGTCATGCATTGAAGGATTTTCAACTTTGATGGCACAATTGTTGAGCACATGGAGAGGACAAAGGCTGTGAGACACCTCTTTTGGGAGCATTCGTCACTTATGAGGGACATCTCTTGTTTTCTTAATTGCATTTTTATATTTCACACATTTTGCTTAATACCTTATTTTGCTTCAAATTTATTGTTTATTTTTAATTAGTTTTAAACTTACGTTATTCTGAATAAAGTAACAAAAGATCAGCTTTATAGCTTGCCTGTTTAAGAATAAAATAGTAAGAGCTGTTCTCCTTAACTTGCAGACCACCTTTGCACCAAGAAACTTGGTAATATTTAAATCTTGCTTTGGTGACGCAGTTAAAACCTACATGGAAGTTTGCCTTCAATGCTGAAAAGCCTGTTAGTCTTGAAATTTTTAAACAAATCGTGCTTATGTTTTAAATTAGAATTTTCAGTGTTAGATTATTTTAAATACTTGAGAGACTTGTTTTTGATTTTACGAAAACGTACATTAATTACAACTGTTTGTATGAAAAAGGATAAGTTTCACGTTACAATTTACTTATTTCCTTCAATTTTCTTTCAGTATTAGTATTTCAGATTTATACCTGCACCAAAATGTTTTTATACGCCCGAAGGGGACGTATTATGTTATCGCCTCGGTGTCCGTCCGTCAGTCTGTCCGGACGTCCGTCTGTCCGTTAGCAATTTCCCTTCCGCTATGTAACTCTTGAACCCCTTGAAGGATTTCGAAGAAACCTGACACAAATGTTAACCAGACTGAGACGACGTGCAGAAGCAATGTTCCGGATGGCTGGATTCAAGGTCAAGGTCATACTTAGGGGTCAAAGGTCATATGATTTTGTTTCCCTTCCACTCTGTAACTCTTGAACCCCGTGAAGGATTTCGAAGAAACCTGACACAAATGTTAACCAGACTGCGATGACGTGCAGAAGCAATGTTCCGGATGGCTGGATTCAAGGTCAAGGTCATACTCAGGGGTCAAAGGTCATATGACTTTTTTTCCCTTCCGCTCTGTAACTCTTGAACCCCGTGAATGATTTTGAAGAAACCTGACACAAATGTTTACCACATTGAGACGATGTGCAGAAGCCATGTTCCAGATGGCTCGCTTCAAGGTCAAGGTCAAACTTGGGGGTTCAAAGTTCATATGACTTTTTTTCCTTTCCGCTCTGTAACTCTTGAACCCCATGAAGGATTTCAGACTTTTTTTCCCTTCCGCTCTGTAACTCTTGAACCCTGTGAAGGATTTCGAAGAAACCTGACACAATTGTTTACCACATTGAGACGATGTGCAGAAGCCATGTTCCGGATGGCTCACTTCAAGGTCAAGGTCACACTTAGGGTTCAAGCGTCATATAACTGTGTGGATATTGCTCTGCATTTGCTCTTGATTACAGTGCTCTTGTTGCCCTTGAATTATCGAAAATTATGAAATTAGCCTTCTCAGCTCATAGTTCAAACAGGTGAATTAGCCTTGTCTGCTCTATAGTTCTAGCAGGTTTTACAAAACAAATGAACTGCCAGATACTGAGTTATGCCTCCTTGACGGGCGTATTTTGTGACAGTTTGGCACTCTTGTTTTTTGATAGTCGAGGATTCTGTTTAGTTTATAGTTCTTGTTTTTGTTGTTAACATATATTGTTTTAAAGATCTTGTATATAGACCATTCATTATATAATGTGTTCTACGTTTTCTTTTGTTAATCCTTTATAGCCATCCAGTGGGTATTACTAGCGTGTCACTATTTTGTTTCAAGAAGGTCTTAAAGCTGTCATTTGAAATTGGCAATAATCTGACACAAAGTTTGGTTGCAAATTTCAGTATGATTTTCAGTCAAGAATCTGTCTCATTATTCAAAATATGTGTATTTACTGGTGTCATGATTAAGTTGCAAAATGTGTTTAATTTCTATATCATTGTGCAGAACTTAATTCATTATGCTGTTGCCATTTGTGTACCTTTTGAACTTTTTACCTTCCTTGGGAAGACTGTTGTGGTCATGTTAAAATATTTCTTTGTATCTTAATTCATCATTGAGGCTTCAAAATTGTGATTTGTGGAAAGAACTGCAAACTGTGTACGATTTTTTACCCTTATCCCATTCTTTACCAATACTGTCATTTCGTGAATTTGTCAAAGATTTTTTTTATTTGGGATTTGTTCGTAATGTACACGTTAAAACGTACATAACAATAATTTGCATTCCAGACAATAAAGGGTTAATAGATTTTATTTCAGCTTTTTAATTTAATATAGCTATGCCCAAGTTACTGTCTGTTTTCTAGTTAATCATAATTTATTTGTTTTTAATTTTTGATAGATTCAAGTTTTCTTGTTAAGTTCCTTTACTTTACAACGCCAGATTAAAAAGGTACAACAAACATACCCAAGTTTTTCATAATTGTAACAGCTTAAAGTCTTTACAAAAAAGACGTTTTCAAGAAACTTAAGACAGCATTAATTGCCACTTATACCAGTGGAAACCAGTTATATAACTTGGACTTCATTCCGCTTGTTTTTTGCCCTATTAATATGTGTTACATATTAAGCAGAATGTGATATTGTATGTAAAATGATATATTTATATAGTATAAGTTGTAAGACATATATATATAATCTTGAAAATAAGAAATTTTGTATTCTAATTCTATAGCATTATCAAACATTTCTCGGTATATATACATATCTGTTTTTATGCCCAGCTTTACTATGTAAACTATGTAAAGCGGGGACTATGTAGGAATCACGCACGTCCAGTCCATCCATCCCGTTTGTCCCGTTCAATCTTACACAAAGTCAAGTATTACTCAGAAATTACATGTCAGATGTTTACCACACTTGCTCTACAGCATCCTTGCATTATCCCCTTGGAGAAAAAAGGTAATGATTCCGATCCATTGCACAGAGATGGCACTATTTTTAAAAATGGGTACTTCCCATGAACCAATGGATGGAATCTCACCAAATTTGTTCTATAGCATTATTGCATTGTCCCTTTTTGTTTTTTTCTCTAATAAAAAATCATTATTGGTTACAGTAACGTTAGATACTTCAGTGCCAAAGTTATCAGCGCATAAGAGTGGTTATATTAACTTCCAGTAATAGTTTTAGTTCACTCACAGTGTAATAAACAATTGGCTAGCTGTGATACATCGTGTTGGTGTAAATCAACTAAGTTTGAGACCAGTTTATGTAGCACTTTTTGCTGATGTCAAAACCTAAGCGGACATTTTTGCAACTACTTTAATCGAAATTAAGGTACATTCGTTATCTGATGTATGGATGGTGCTTATACCTGTACATGTATGTGGACACGTAAGGTACTTAGTTGAATGTAGCAGAAACCGTTGATCAAGCTAACCTATGGATGATTTAAAGGTTAGTAAAATTCAATTGGGTCAAAACTATTATGATATTTTGGATGTTCTTTTTCATTTGTAGCATATATCAACTTTATTAAATCTGATTATGCAGAAATACAAACCTTTGTGGTTAATGTCAATAAAACTTAAAACCTGAGGCTAGAGACATTAATATGTTAATATACGTTTTAGCAGGTTCAGATGTATCCATGATTATAAATATCTGCTCAATTTATCAATATTAGGTATAGAAAGTAAAACTATTTAACTTAAGCTAGCCAAAACATAAATTTAGGTTTCACTCTATCTTGTGCAGTAATTGAATTGTGATTTGGTGACTAAATATACATTTAACATCTATATTTGGGCAGCAGATTTCAAAACATTTTAGACAAAAACAAAAAAAAATCCATGTCAAATAGGACATTTGCAGTAGATTTTAACCAAACTTTTAATAGTTCACATTTATTTCAAGTAGAAAGTCTTATTGAAGTAAAAGCTACATTTTTGAAAAAACGGAAGTCTTTGAAGGGAAATGGTGGGATATTTCGAAATTTCCTTCTGGTAAATCTCATCACTTCATCAGAATGTATTTGACACATAATTTGCTGTTTTATTACCTGATCAATTTAGTCATATTTTTGTTTAGTAGTTTTTATGAATCGGATTGTAAGCAAACCAAAGATATTTTCATTACGACCTATTGTGCAATATCGACTCTTAAATTTATAATTTTACCATGCTGTGTTTCATAGTTACTGTTCAACCTTCTTGTTGTACAGGTTAGTACCCATTAGTTATTGATGTTTGTTATCACATCGATGTCATTTTAATTTGAGTGTACATGTACTTGTTATATTCCCTAGCGAAAACGAACTGCATAGATCTGAACTATATTTTATCGGTAAAACAGTTGTTTTCTCAAAGACACACCATGAGACAGAGAGTGGAGGTTGAACCTTTCCAATTCCATCATATGTTTCAGACTTGTAAAACGAACATTTATTATTATTTTTAGGTAAAACTACATTGTACACTGTCACTGCAAATTGCAGGTTAATACCAAAACAAAGCATTATTCTAGAATACATGTAATTTCTTGGAGTACAGAGCTGAAATTTTTACACATGTGACAAAGCAAAGTATATGTAATTGGTCTAAAAATATCTTTACGATATTATCGTAAATTCCATGTATAAATTAACATTTTTGTTAAATGATGAATAATTTTTAAAAACTTGTTACTTTTTAAGCTGCAAATTTTATTTAAATTTTTCTTTGTTTTGTATTTCTAATGTCGACTGTTTAGCACTGTAGAACTTTAGTTCATTGGAAACCTTTGCAAAATAAAATGATCCCGAAACACATGTGTTGATTGTCTTTTACGTATAAGTTAGTGTTTATTAAGTCAAGTTTTAACAATTAACTAAAGAAACCTTATTAAGGGAGCAAGCGGTAGTGAGCGACCGGGGTTTCTTAATTGTTAAAATTTGACTTGATAAACTCTTACTTAGTGTTTAACCTCATTTGACCTTTTGCATAGCCACTGATATGTTTTGTGGGCAGAGCTAAAGTGCTTTCTATTAAGAGCGAACTCTTAAATAATTAAGTGATTTAAAATCCGCTGTTAGAATTCAATTTTATTTTAGGACAAGTGCAGTCAGTATTGCACATTTTGATTTTTCGACAGTTTGATCTCTATATGCTTCAGAAGGCTTGCAGGTACATGTATATACTCACAGGTTGCCGATGTTTTCTGTTGACTCGGGTGTATAAGGCCAGTGGCTCTGTTTGTATTTCAAATGCCACACAATTCAACATTGGTCCTGTATTTAGGGTATTACGTGTGAATCTAGTGCGAACTTTCAGAAACTACTTTTACAAGCGGCATGGCCTAGCGCTTGTGTATATAGCGGTGTTCAGTGGTTCTTAGCCAGATGTGTTCTGCTTATGACCTCTAAGCTAAAATTCGCGCCAGCTCTACTTTTACTTATTTTGTATTGATTTGCATAGCAAAACTTTAAAGGAGTATGTGTCGACAACGCAGAGATTTAAAGTTTTGATAACTTGCATACATCATTGACTATCTGTATGTACTATAAAACTGTTGGCAAAATTGAATGTTAATTACAGAAACTTAAAATTTCTTGTCTGTCG
>JAFMSR010000016.1:25866898-25937450 GCA_022818135.1 Saxidomus purpurata | reverse complement strand
TGTGTAAGAATACAAGAAAAAAAGAAATTTTAGCCTATGTAATAATATGGAAGGGAATCACCGCAATAAGTCTATGGGTCTAGATGACATTCTTATTTATGAACATTACATCCTCATTTGTCTTCTTTCTTACATCTTACATGCATGTGACATCTCATGTGTCATTCTTACGAGTGCATATTGTATGATGCTAATTTCATGTTTCTTTCTTCTACATGCATGTTATATGCTTGTTATTTAGTAGTGTATGCATGTGTTGATTACTTTATGTTGACATTATGATTTCATTCATCTTACGTCTTTACCCTCAAAATTATATTCATGAATGTTGCATCCTCATTTGTCTTATTTACCGATACCTTGCATGTAATTATCTTCCCATGTGTTTTTTTTTTTTTTTTTTTTGGTTTTTTATTAAAATGCTACATTCTTCTTGTTTATGCATATTCTGGTGATAAATAAGGGCTTTCGTGATAATATTAAGTGAAACTATGGAATAAAGCATTTGTGGTCAAGAATTAAGACGAACCAAGTATGCACTAACAAGAATGGCATTAACACGAATACGGTAGGTCATATTATGATACCAGATGGCGCTTTCATAAGGCTTGGTCTAAAATCCGAAAAAATTTCACATACGAAAAGAGATTATTATTCTGTTACTGGTGAATAAAATGGATAAATAAACACATATTAACGTGTGTGTCACAATGTTCGAATTGTAACAGATTGAAATAGAATTATGTTGTATAAGGAAAAATGACGAAAGTCAGTCAGCCAGTCAGCCAGTCAGCCAATTTTAAACACTTTATTGTTAAAGATATATATATTTTCAATACTGGTATAGTATTATCCATCTGCATCAAGGCCACACCACTGGGAGGCGCTCTGATCATGGCCCGCCCTAGTCCCCTAAATAAAAGAAAATTTGATCAGTTGAATAGGACATAGATTTATTGAGTCGATGTGCTGAACACCCGGTGAGGTCCAAAAACCTCCCTTTCCGACCGAAATTTAAAATGATTTGCGAGGAAATATAAAGTTACCATAATCACAGATGACATAAATTGAATAAAAAATCTTGTATTTTTGTGTCTTTTTTAAGAACAGAAGAAAAGCTGTTACTTCACCAAATGTCAACATTATAGACATAATTGTATGTAACAAATACTAGCAAATAAAACAGGTGTGTGATTCAGGAAACCTGTTCGATCATTGTTTTTTCCATACTTAGAAACGGATATCAAATGTATACATTGTATAGTATACTGATGAAAATATTTTATAAACCACTTATTTTGAAATATTACCTGAATCATGCCTGCTTTAGCAAAATATTTTTTTAATCTATGTAAAAAGGTCACATTGGGTGGCTGACGTAATTGTTTGACTGGCGTTGAATTATCCCCATTGTCAGCGACAAGAGTAGACACGGCATTGAATAAACAATCCCCATCACCCGTACTATACAGTGCGACTTTCTTGGTGCTGAAGTACTCTCTTAGTATTGCATTTGACACTGGACACTGCTCATTCTGACTGAAGTTGAAGCATCAAAGCGAATGTTCTTCAGAAACAGCAACTCTCCGCGTACACCATTATTTGTAATGCTAACAAAGGGCATTGTGGCGAAATGGCAAACTAATCATGATCTGCACTAGTCACAAAGGCAGAATATTGAAGTCCACATTGTCATTTTTTCCTATAGAAAACACATAGATATATATAAAGTTGTTCAATTTGTTCATTGCGCCTGACCACAGCTGAAATTTCATTCTACAAAATCACCCTTCTCATTTTATACAGGTTAAAATTATATAATTTTAAAATTATCACCTAATACTTAGCGACGACATACAATCAATGTTTGTATTTTCTGTTTGTTGCAGAAACTGAATTATACGGACGTACGGACGGACAGACAAAATATTTCACGTAACAGTCACTCAAATACCGCGTTATCATGCAGGTCAGTGAAGTTAGCTAGAAGATGGCATTGGTTATTGGGTATTCAATACAAGCTAGATTTGAATATCCAGCACGCCATTAGTTGCGTTTTTGTATAAGTTAAGGCCAATACCCAGTAAGCTTCGAATAACCAGCTAACTGGGAGTTGGGTATTCGCAAAGAGTAAAGCCAATATCCAGCTAGATTCGAATACCCAGACAGCTGGTAGTTGGGTATTCGCAAAAAGTAAAGCGAATACCCAGCTAGATTCGAATACCCAGACAGATGGTAGTTGGGTATTCGCAAAAAGTAAAGCGAATACCCAGCTAGATTCGAATACCCAGCCAGCTGGTAGTTGGGTATTCGCAAAAAGTAAAGCGAATACCCAGCTAGATTCGAATACCCAGCCAGCTGGTAGTTGGGTATTCGCAAAAAGTAAAGCAAATACCCAGCTAGATTCGAATACCCAGACAGCTGGGAGTTGGGTATTTTCGCTACACGTAAGGTGAATACCCAGCTAGATTCGAATACCCAGCAAGCTGGGAGTTGGGTATTCGAAAGTCGAAAAACGAATACCCAGCTAGCTTCGAATAACCAGCCAGCTGGGAGTTGTGTATTCCTGGGAAAATCCTCTTTTCGTACCAGGTAAAACTGCTTTCGCTCCCGGTTGAATTACATTTGAGGTAGTAGGAAAACATACAAACTTCCACTACAAGGTTATGCGTTTAAAGGTTGTCGTCATCTTAGGTTATACTAACCTACAACTTCAATGGATTGACTTTTTTTATCAATTAACACATAATTAAACCAAAAAATCCTCTTTTCGTATGTGAAATTCTCGTTTTGCGAAAAGAGCTCTTTTCGGATTTCAGCTACACCTCGTACGCGGTTATCTCCCTGGAATAAGAATTTAATTACTAAAATGACAAGTTTGTTATTTTGTACAACGTATATCTGCTACTTTTTCATGTCGGAGACTTTCAATAAAAGAGTAGTCAGTAGTACAAATGAAACATGTATTTGGAAGAAAGTAACATGCTTTTAGCAACATACAGCAAGCACTTGGAAGAACGACACATGCGATGACGCATAACGGACTAATCGAAAGTACAAATGCATCATTACTAAGAAAGCAGCACAAGCACAATAGAAAATAGCAAATATATAACAGGCATGTGCAATAAAGATGCATGCAAGTGGAAGAAGAAACATGCATGTGGAAGAAAGAAACATGAAATTAGCATCATATAACATAAACTCGTACGAATGACACATGAGATGTCACATGCATGTAAGATGTAAGAAAGAAGACAAATGAGGATGTAATGTTCATAAATAAGAATGTCATCTAGACCCATAGACTTATTGCGGTGATTCCCTTCCATATAATAACGCATCTTAATATGCATACAAACCATATGTAATTAACATTACAGACTCAAAAGATACTAAATTAATGCATTCATCACATTATCTTTTTTATTTTATTTACTGTTTAGATTACTCTGTCTAGCATTTACATTTATAGATGCTCCAGTTTCTAAGACACGTGATCAGTTTGTATGTCGCGTAGCCTTAATATTACCAAGGAAGATGTCTAACTGGCGAAACTGACGTTTATTTGAACAATAACACATGCCTGACGTTGCTTTGTTAATCGAAAAAAACATGTCAATCAAAAAATGAGATCTTACATATTCTGATATAATGAAAGTACTGTTGTTCACTTCCGATAAAAACATCTTATGATTGTTCTTTATACATCTAATGATTGTTCTATATACATCTAATGCTTGTTCGATGTACATCTAATGATTGTTCGATTTACATCTAATAATGGTTCTATAAGAATGGATGTAACCATTAAACTTTTGTTAGGCACCATGGCAAAAATTACCTTCCCTTTGAAAAACTTCTTACTCAAATGGTGAACAAACCTTTGTATGTTGTAATGAATTAGCAACATCAAAAACGATTATTAAAAATTCTATACAAGAAAATCGAAATCCATTTTTGTTAATTCTAAACAAGAGAAACTATTTGAAAAGCAATAACAAGTTAAAAACATGTTTCAACATAATTACAACAGTAACTCGATAAGTTGAGATTAACAAAGTCTTTCGATCGGTAGAATATAATGTAATACCTGTGGTAGCCTAGCTATTTGTTCAAGACTTCAGACGGGTCACTTTGAAACTATGCAAACCTCTTAATAGTTACTTCCTTGTACAACAATGAAATTGTGTGAGCACATATTTCGAGTGTTCTATTTCATTTCACATTTTTGTTTTATTCTGTGCCACTTTAAACCATACCATTGAGTATGATACAATCTGACTAAAGTGCACGATCTTCCTAATTAAGATCTGATGACGGTCCGTCCATTTTCTTCTTCTTGAATAACCGGATTTCCAATAAAGCCGTTTTTATCTTAGACAATCAGAGAGCTCGTGGCTAATCATTCAGTTACAATGTGCTGTTTCGTTAGCATGAGTCTACCTAGATCACACTACAAATCGACAGTGTCGTCCTCGAGATGATTTCATTGATATTTCTAATCCATCACGTGTACAGCAGCGCATCCATGACGACATTGTAGAAACAATGAACGCGTGATACGCACTTTGGGATCCCATCTAAACATAGCTTATTTTTTCGGGATCCCATCTTAATAATATCTTTTCTTCAAGGAAATGTAGACTTTAGTTTCGCTTTCAAACTCTTGAAAGCATAGCTCTGATTGGCTGGCGGAAAGGTAACCTGAATGTGACCTTCTGTCCGCCATCCTCAGACCCTCATAGCGTAACGTTTTTAAGGAGATGTTTTTAATCAGATTGGAGGAGGATTATTTCTCATTTTACGCACATATACAACATATTCAAACAGATAGCACATAATATTTACCTTAAGCAAGATATATTTTAAGCACATTATGCTTAGATCTGATTAAAATCATCTCCTCAAAATCGCTACCCAACAGGATCTGAAAACGACCGATAGAAGGTCACGTTAAAACGACCTTACCGGTGGCCAGTCAAAGTTTAGAAAGCGAGACTAAAGCTTACACTATAGTTAGATAGGAGCTTACCAAGATTGGATAGCAAAATTCGTATCACGAGTTCATCGTTTCTACAATGCCGTCAAGGAGTGTTAACTATAGGTATACAAGCATGTTGTAACTTAAAAATTAATCATATGTTCTCCGATATATAAATAACTAAATTGAAAATCCGGTTATTTAAGCATTAATCGTACTGTGTAAAATTACGCAGTTTATTGAAATACATGTGGTATCAATACTGAAATGATATAAGATTATAACACATTGCAGTGACACTTGATATGAATTGAATAATTCCATCCGTATACACTTTTATCAATTGAAAAATGTTTACTCAAATGAGTGAAGCTTGTATAAAATTTAGCTCTGCCTGTTGGCAAAATGTCTTCCTATGGGCTATGCATAGTGATAATCACAAACTACAGCTGTATCGGAGTGCAATCCCTCTTTATCGCGACATTTGTAGCTTTTCTGGAGTGAATCTTATCTGTGGTTTTCAGGCCGTCAGGTGGGTGTTTTCCATCGTTACGTGGTATATTGAAGGGCAAATCCATGTAAGGAACTGGCAACCACAGTCAGTCTGCACATTGGTGATCACACACATCAATACTGAAGTAAAACAGAACGGAGTTTAATAAAACACCTAATCATAAACTTCTGCTATAATATGTACACACAGTAAGTTCGTTCAATCACTATATCATATAACAAAATCTGAAAATATTCAATTAAATATTAGCTTAAATAAAATATGGAAGCACGTGTACAAATAAATATAAACATGTGAGAATGAAACTACAATTGCCATTATATAACTAAACACGAATAGAAACAGGAAGTACCTTTTAAAAAGATATACGGGCGTTGTAGCATGAAGTGTGCTAACAGAACATAATGAAATTAACACGGCCAATTAATTAGTTTCTTTAGTTTGTAGGATTGTTTTATTAATATGTAAACTTGAGACAAATGTTTACACTAAAATTTCAAATATTTGTAACTATTTCAAGCTTAACTACCTATGCTTAACTATACTTTAATAAACGTGATCGAATTATTGTTATTTAATAACATTGACATCACAAATATTACAAAATATTACAGATTAAAATATATACACATACTATCATGCAAACTTTTCTATACAGAAGAAATAAGTTATGTTTTTCAAGTAATTACAGTTGACACCAGATGTCTTGGCGAGTTCACAAGGGGAGAAATCCCACGGTCGACCGGGACTATAAACATTAAAAAAGATAATTCCTAACGCAAAAATACCATTTGGTTGTTGAGGTAAAGTGAAAGTACACTGCAGTAGCAATTGCGTTTGTAAATGGAAAAGCATTTCATCAACTAATACATGTACCTATTTTCTTGTGTGTACCCTTTGTCTTCTAACAACGATGTAGTTGTACTGATTTGAGTTTCATTTTCGCTGTCAACCTGTGAAATAGTATCTACTAATGGTATTGTTGTCCTTGACGCGCCGTTGATTTGCTCCATGTTCTGGAAAAAAAATTAAAGTTTATTACCGAAAAGGTTAAATATGCAGTGATCTGTGTATTTGTTAACATTTTCACTTTAACTATGGTTCGTTAATGGTTCATGGCGCGCAGATATGTCGCTATGCCCATCTTTACAGTTGTATAAAGAAATGAAAGTATGTTTTGAAAATCAACGCATCTCAGCTTATTAGATAACGTAAATCACAGAAATGGTTTAGCTAAAATAATTCTTAGTTTAGTTCTCATAAACTACAAACTGAATCAGGAAGACACAGAGGTATTGAAAGTAGTCAAAGAAAATGTACATTATATACGACCAATGATATCGAAGATGAATTTCATTTTATACTGATATGCTCTATGTATAGTAATTTTCGACATCTATATATTTCAAGGTACTTTACAATTAACCCTAGTGTTTATAAATTCATACAATTGTTAAATTCAGATAGAAAATCAGTATTGCGAAAGTTGGCAATATTTTGTATCAGAGCGTTTCAAAAGCGTGATAATGGTATGGATTAAAACATCTCTACCAGTACTTGTAATTATAAAAAGTCAATGTAATAATGATATCTTATTGTGTTCTGAATTGTGACCTTATTCTGTTTATGAACTGTATATGTTGTAATTAAGATCTCATAGTTTATAGGATTATGTTAGACTATCCACTGTTTCCAGCATCCGACTAATAGATGAATAATATTAGTTTATATTCTGCAACTATTATACTGGAATTTTAGATGCGAGAAACGCATCGGACTTTATAATATATAGTAGGCAAGAATATACTGTAAATATATTTCTGTTCTAACTATGATAATTAGGTTTTTTTTTTAATTTTAGTATTTATTATTTCTTAACACATACATTTGTTCTTTTCATGTATGTAACATAAATGTTATGACGATGAGTAATGTGCTCAAGTCAAAATAAAATATATGTTCTGTTTTGTTCTGTTAATGACCTTAGAGTTTTAAAAGTCTTTTGAGATTGAGGGGTCTTTTTCATCTTCAAGTCTGTTTTTTTCTTTTTAGAAAGTAACTCTATCAAAAATGTGTCTCAATCAAAGCTCATCTCGTTAGAGTCAAGGGAAGGATGTTTTAAAATGCCAAGAAAAGAGCCAAAATATGCCGGCTGTGCGAAGGAGAGGTGGTTTATATTGAATACGCATGCATAAAATTTGTATTAATATTAGTTTATGCTAAAATAATATAAAGTAAACATAAACATCTATTTCGTTCCCTATGAATTACGTACCACGTGTTCTCTTAATTCTTCATCTGCCTCACGGGTTTGTCTTCTCTCATGGGAATGTCTTATTCTCCGACGGCATAACATCACCACGACCACTACGATCACACAAAATACAAAAATGCCGATCACTGTACATGCAACAAACAAGAACGCGCCTTTGTGGTCAGCCTGATATTTAAGTACTGGTTCATCGTATTGCTGATGAAACATATCTGAAGGAAGAAATACTGCTGTTGAGAGGTTAACTAAAGACAGACCTACTTAGATACTTTAAAAACTAGTTAAATGTATCATTGACTAAGCAGAAAACGATACCATTGTAATTTCCTTTTTGGTGCTATGATATGATGCTTGAATTACTGGATGCTCTGTAGTAAGATTTACATGCCTAAAATACAAATTTTTCAAATTAATCAACAACTATTTCATTATTTCTTCCTACCATACTCAAGATGAACGAAAATATCATATTGTCTATATGTCATATATGCTCATGTCTACTCTTACTTCTTTTCCTGTTTAGAACAAATATACTGGTCTTTCCAAGGAATGACAAATGACAAGTAAAGTGTAAAGAACTGAAATGGGCGTTACACTCAAAAGAAAATAAGTAATGTACGAATTAAGATCTTCAATTGGTGAAGTTTGAGTTTAATATTGGACACCTCGATTTCAAAGTAAAGGACAGTTTTCTTTCAACGAAATTGTTCTGAGAGAAAATAACAGGCTTCAAGCTTTATTTAATGTGCATGAACATAACCACCTGACAGTCTCTAGAAATCTTAACTGAATTCGTTTATTCCACGCACGATCAGATACTGGAACGCCTTGCCTTAACAGAGTTTTGCAACTTACACGGACGTGGACTACGGACTGCTGACTCGTATATAATCTCCGGGGTTTTCTCAGTTTTGGCAGTTAAAGGGGAATTGAATGAACATTGACACACATGTATAAATCAGTCATTTTACTTCAACAATTCAATCCAATTTCTTTTCTCCTACAAACCAGTCCAGAACATATTTTTACCGTTCTTGCGAGCATCGGTCTTGGGTGCCGCCAAACAGAACTTATAGCCCTATATGACTTAAGTTCTGAAATTGCATGTTCAACACTCACTCTATAAGGGTGTACATATCTATTAAATTTTCTACATTGTCTTAGTTCTCTTCCTCGCTTTCGGGCTATTTGTGTTGCTCTAAAGCTAGTCAGCACAGGATACCTGTTGGGGTATATCTTATCCCATAGAAGGTTCAACTCAGGGGGGAAGTCTATATAGACAATATTCCCACCACTGTCTGTTATGATTTGTGTATGAATGACGTGACAACTACGATGTCCTGAATAATACTGAGCCTGTGGTTGTGTTGATGGGCGGTTAATCCTATGAGAAGTACCATCGATAGCCCCTACGGCATAGGGAATCTTTACCCAAGTTCCGCGCTGTTCTGTTCAAAATTCCTAAACATCTGTCTGATGAGATATTTTACAGAAGAAATACTAATATTAAATATGCAACCATCATGTGAAACGTTGGATATGTCCTCAGCCATATCATAAAAATTAAAACTCTATTCCGGATTGAAAGATTTCCCCTTGCGTTGTTATTTCTAATTTCTAAATAATTCACCAACTGCAGAAATGTTTCAGGTGTTTCGCCAGTTATACTGTAAAAATCATAACGATTCACTGAAAACATTGCAAAAGCATCTCTGCCTTGATATACATTAAAATCATCGGAGAAAAGTCTGCTCCAAACATTTAGCCTGGGTGCTGGTAGTAATCTCATAATGACCATCAGTACCAAGTATACAAATCGTGTATAGTCATTTGTTTCTGGTGGTGGCTGGCATAGAGCTGGTAGAAGAGTCATAATGAAATTTCTTGTGTTTCTGTCCATAATCTGTAAAATGATATGTTTCGTATATAAATAATATAACGTAAGCAATCATTGTCTTTGAACAGTACGGGTATGATTTTTTTTTCAATTTAGAATTTAGTATGCATAGATGGCCAGCAATCTTCGGGTGTAAATGCTCAATATGTATGATACAACGAATTAATTAAATCAACATTTCATCGACAAAATTCCCCTTTAACATGCGATTTGTAATTTGAATAGCACGATATTTTCGTGACCGCATTTACCGACAGTCTCGTGTATTTAATTTTGCGAAAACGGAGTACATGAAGAATCGCTATTATGAGTCAAGGTAATTATTCTATAAAGTATATTATGTTATTTGCAGTGTTTTATAATTCATATACATGTAGATAAAATAAATTTGTGAATTTTGATAGTATATAATACTTACGCTTATCTTGCGTTCATCAAAATAATGAAAATTCCATTCACTGCTTTATCTACATGTCAGCATTTTTGGTTATGCTACTCAAGTTACTCGGGTAGAGAATTGGCGCTTGCGCAGTGGAATAACTCGAGAATCGTCTTAATCATCGATCATAAAAATTATCCACATTCTGCGTCATCGTGATAAATTATAACTTTTATTCAAGGGACGTTAAAATGTAATTTAATATAACGTACAAAATGTAATTTTTTCACTTCAGTGACAATTTTACCAAGAAGAAAAAAGGTTGTAAAACTGAGCAAGGAAGAGACATTACTCATTCTAAGGTTCTTACTAGGCTCACCCGACTAGTTGGACGGACGTTTTAGATGATGTTAAAGCAAACATTAACCACTTGGGCGACCAAAACAAGAGAATTGTATGATCCTCATCATCGAAGCAGCTAAGGGACAGAATATCTTCAAAATTTGGAAAGCTGCTATCAACCGACCCCAAATCAATAGAGGATTCAGAAATAAGGTACTGCCATTCTAAATATAATTGATTATTTAACAAAGACATTTTAAAACATACTTCTTTTTATATATAAATATCCGTGTTTGCTTTAAATAATTCAATAAGTAGAACACAATATAAAAATTTAAAGACAGGATTTTACCTAGTACATATCATATCATTATATCGAGGCCCTTTACTTTTCAGAGTAGAAGTAGAGAATATCAAGAAAGCAGAAAAGCGCTTGGTGCAACAATCAGAGCAGACTAATTCGACATAGGCCAAAGAAAGAAGGGATGCCATAGTCAACGCTATGTCGGATCACGAGTCAGAAAATGATCAGATGGGTGAAGAACGAACAGAGGCAAGAGATACAGCAAACCCCTGAAAGGCCACCTTTGCGTCGTAAGTATTGCTTCTCGGTATCATTTCAAAGCAAACTTTAACAAATTCAATTTTTAAGAAAAGTCAGATAAAAGAAACATCAGACTATGCGTGTTAGTTGAACAGAAAATATGAATAAATACATGAACCCTGCTGTTTAACATTCAAATCTTTTTTGTTGTATGTGTAATACTCTATAAAACCTCTCAAAGTAATTGCAAATTTAATTGTTGTAAATTTTTAAGGCGCAGACACTCAGTCAGTGACAGGTAGAGCTAGGCGACGAGCAGCAAAGAGGCCTTTGACTACACTTATACGTGACAATCAGCTTGCCTATGAACGGTTTATTAGGAACAAAGTACCGAAGATACTGAGGGAACTGGGCATAAGTAGCTCAGATGATGAGTAACGTGTACTTATACATTTCAATAAAGTTCTGTCAGTGAAAAGTGTTTCTTTTTCTGCACACCCAACAAAAACTAATTGAAGTGCCGCATCTTCAGTTATGTAAGAATATTTTACTTTTGAGAAAACCCCTGAGTTTGTTAACAAGTCCGCAGTCCGCAGTCCGATTAAGTGACAAAACTCTAATTAAACTATCAAGGACAGTGTGATTCTTCAGTGCTTCACATCTGGCTTAGACTCATATATGGACTAGATGTCATTGTCCTGTTTTTATTTTTAACCAAGCTGTATATAGTACTACCCTTACTCTCTTAACACATGCATATCATGTATCATGTAACATAGCATTTTCTTTTAACGACTGCCCCGACCTCCCAGTTATGATCAGAAACTGATTGTTGAGAGTATCCCCGTAGATGTAGATGTAGATGTAGATGTAATGCCAATCGAAAATCTGCATAAAGTTAATATGTGTTTAGGTTTGATTACCTTTCAGGACAAAACTGTGGACTGTTAGATTAAAATCTTTCACCTGATATCAGTCTTGCTCGTTATTGCGATCTGAAGTAATTCCAAATGAGAAAAGTCTTATGTCCCCAGCTGGGATCGAACCCTGACCGCCAGCATGGGAAGCGGAGACACCACAACCACGTCGCTAAAGGGTTAACCCAACAGCAAGGCTGTTGGAAGTGACCTATAACCACTTCACTCCTCCCCAATTTATCAATTTGGAGCCGAGCATCAACTGCACATTCCCTGCAATTTCTAGCTCGTTACCGCTCCCTGGTGTCTTCTACCCGCTCACCGAATTATCCTCGTTGCCAATGAAGTAATTCCAGAGGAGAAAAGTCTTATGTCCCAAGCTGGGATCGAACCCTGACCGCCAGCATGGGAAGCGGAGACACCACAACCACGTCGCTAAAGGGTTAACCCAACAGAAAGGCTGTGGGAAGTGACCTATAAGCACTACAGATCTTTAAGACAGTTCAAGTCTTGTTCATTTGCATATATTTGTATAATTGATATCAGTAGTAAATCAAAGCTGTTATTTTTATAACGCAAATTGTATAAACTTGTGTCAAATGATATATTAATAAATCTTTCTTTGGGAAACCGTAAATAACATGGTTGAAACCATTATAAATTTAGGGATGGCAAAATGGGAAAAATCGCAAAAATCGTTCCATCTCCTACATAAAGTAATAAATCATGGTTTTTTGATCACCAGTCTTAACCTGTGATTATTTCAATACGGGGTCCTTATCCAGACACGTCAGGTGATGTGCGAAAATGTCAATGTTTTATCTGCTTCGTACATGCAAAGGTGTAACTATGCCGCTTATGATCTTAACAAAACAATAAATACATATGATACATAAAAGATGGTATTGGGTTATAATTTCACAGTTCGTTTTAAAAGGTAAGGTGAATGATGACATTGACAATATTTCTTAAATTCTGACCAAATACGACAGTTTGATGCATTTTAGTAATCTCCAATAACGCTGGTTTCCCAAAAATGCTATTTTAGGATGGATTTTCCAATGGGACAAAAAAAAGATCTACACACCTTGAAAATAGAGGTGTGTGTACGACGGAATTATTTAAATTTAAGACGCTACTCAGTTTATAAACCTTCTTACATACTCCCTTATTAGGATATTGTTGTATGATAAAATAAAGTGAAATATGAACAAAGATCAACGTACATCTAGTCCATATGATTGTATGGCAGTCACGTGAATGATTTTTTTCAGACAACTCGAGTAATAATAATTACACGTTTGAACATAACATTAGAAGCAGCATTGCCAGATTCATAAAAGAAACGAAATATAATTTAAAAAACTCTAACCTTGAGACAATATTTGCCCGATCAAGCTAAGCACCAATGCTGCCAAGGTATTGATATCCATATCGAAATACCTATTCCCAGTTTTAAATAAAACAAAATGTATCCTAGTTTTTTCTCTTACTTTTTACAACTTGATCTCCTTGCAGAATAATAAAAAATTGCAATAACATTATCATATCTTACAATGATTAAGCCTATTTTGGGGATTTTATCATCGTCTCAAAATCTTCTTCCGCTTCGGTAAGACACACCTCTATCTAACGTATTATCTCGTTAGTATTTACACAATGTCGCTTTGCGTAAAAAAAATGATTAAATATAAAATATGTGCACTTTTAATAAATGTGTAATATCTATATATAACAACTTTAACTGTTGACAATTTAAATTGTATAAATAGAATAAACTAAATTACAGCAGATAATGTGTTTACAGCTATCTAACTACCAACCTGAGGAAATAACAAGGTGATAAAGAACACTTGAATATCGTCTGGACACAATAATTCTACATTTTTGCCAGCCTCTTTGACAAAGCAGAAAAATGAAAGCATCGCATGTGTGTGCTTGACACTAGGTTGCTTGTCGCATACTTGAGAAATATTTATGAATTTAGTAGTAACAGAATACCTTGCAAAAAATCGAAAATAGAGATATGGTTCTTGGCAATAACTCTGTAATTTGCCACGGTATAGTAATGGTTCTTGTATACTGCACTTCCTCTAATTATGCTTGACCATTGTATGAAGTTGCTTTGAATTCCAACTAGTAGTTTTCAAGTTATGCTCCGGTCAAGGAAAAGTAGCAAAGGGCAGTTACTCTGTAATTAGTCAAGATTGAGTTATGATTCTTGTGCACTGCTCTTTCTCTCAATTTGCTTGACCATTGTATGAAGTTGTATTGAATTCCAACCAGTAGTTTTCAAGCTATAATCCGGACAAGGAAAAGTGACAAAGGGCAATAACTCTGTAATTACTCAAGATATAGTTATGGTTTGTGTACACTGCACTTCCTCTCAATCATTGTGCTTGACCATTGCATGAAGTTGTATTAAATTTTAACCAGTAGTTATCAAGTTATGCTCCGAACAAGAATATGTAACAAAGGGCAATAACACTGTAATTAGTCCAGATGCAGTTAAAGTTTTTATGCACTTTACTCTGTAATTAGTCAAAATGGAGATATGGTTCTAGTGCACTGCACTTCCTCTTATTGTGCTTGACCATTGTATGAAGTTGTATTGAATTCCAACCAGAAGTTTTCAAGTTATGTTCCGGACAAGGACAATGCAACGGACCGACCGCCGGTTGACTTCTATATAGCCCTAACTTCGTTTTGGGGTATAATGAAATCAGTACTATCAGTTTCAGATACTAAGTTTCTAAATAGAATATTTAAAGCGGAAATAGGTGTGTGTAAAAAGGGTAGAGGAAATAATAGCTTTTAACCCAACACACCAAACTCTTCACGCTACCAGTACGAAATAATAACTTTCCAAATATTACTTTTTCTTATTTTGACTGGGAGAGTCTTTTTAGAAAAAAACAACTGCTTCCCTTCCACTGCCGAAATCTCTACCAACAACAACAATAACAACAACACAAGGGAGATCACTTCGGAGAAAGGAACTATTATTTCATCAGCCCGATTTTTTTATTTCTAAAGTACCAACAAATTTAACACACTTAAATGCACAGCAATCAAAATTGCTTTTATAAAACTGTCACCAAAAATACACTTTATGCAATAAGATGCGCATAATGTCACTTTGAGAAAAGCGCTAAACGCCCTTAATAGAGTTTTGTAACATACACGGACGTGGACTACGGACTGCTGACTAGTGAATATTCTCAGGGGTTTTCTCAAGCGTGTGTGTCATCTTGTAACTAAAACCGTATTGCAGTTAAAGGGTAATTAAATGAACATTGACAAAAATATAAATAAATCATTTTTTACTTCAACAATTCAATTCAATTTCTTTTCTTTCACAAACAAGCCCAGAACATATGCATCGGATTTGTATTGGGTGCCGCCAAACAGAGTGTTTGGAACTTTATGACTTAATTAAGCTCTGAAATTGCATGTGAAACACTCACTCTCTATATGTATACATATATGTTAAGTGTGCTACAAAGTTTTATGGCTATATTCATAAATCTTTCTCAACCCGATTTCTACAAAGTAAGACTCCTTTACTTGCCGTTAATTGGTCAACTAATTATTAAAGTTCCTTAGATTTGGTTGATTTATTACTTTAAGTATTCACTGGCCAATCAGATATGCCTAACGGTCCCTTCCTTGGTCGGGGTTGGGTTGAGGAACGTTTCTGAATATGGCCATAAATTCTCTTCCTCGTTTCCGGGTAATTTGTGCAGCTGTAAAGCTAGTCATCACTGGATTCCTGTAAGCGTATATCTTATCCCTTAGAAGATAGGTGGAACGGTTCCCCTGGACCAATATATTTTTCTGAATTTGGATGTCAGTATACATAGACGACCAGAATTCTTCGAGTGCAAATGCTTAAATATATGATACAATGAAATGAATAATTCAACATTTCCCCCTTGAATCTATGTTTGTAATATCAATCGCACGATATGTACCGACAGTTTCGTGTATCAAATTTTGTTTGAAGGAGTAAATGAAGTATTGTAACCATGAGTCAAAGTAATTGTCCTATTTAAGTTTATAATTGTAAACAGTATTTTATTTAACAAAGACATTTTAAAACATACTTCTTTAAACACATAAACTATCCATGTTCGCTTTAAATAATTCAATCAGTTGAACACAATATATCAATGTTAGAAACAGGATTTTACCTAGTAGAAATCAAATAATTTTGTCCCTGGCCTTTATTGTTGAGAGTAGAAGTAGAGAATATCAAGCAAAGAGAAACGGTTGGTGCAGCGTTCTGGACAGACTAATCCGCCATAGGCAAAAAACCGAAGGGATGCCAAAGTCAATGCTGTATCTGATCGTGAGTCCAAAGCGATCAGATTGGTGAAGAACAAAAAGACAAGAGATGCACCAGGTCCTGTGCGACCCCAAACGTCTGAAATAACACCTTTGCCTCATAAGTCTTGCCTCTCAGCATTGTTTAAAAACAAAATCGTATTTTTTTTTAGAAAAAAAGAAACAAAATCAGAGTATGCGTGTTTACGAAACAGGAAATATGAATACATACAATGAACCCTGCTGTATAACATTTAAATCTCGGGTTTTCTATTCCTTTATTTCATACTCTTTACGAAATCTAAGAAGTAATTGGATTTTTAATTTTTGTACATTTTCAAGGTGCAGAGCCAGGCTAGAGCCAGACAACGAGCAGCAAAGCGGCCTTTAGCTACACTCAGTTTGCCTTTAAAAGATTGTTCAGGAAAAAGTATCTATTATACTGAGAAGTCTGGTCAAAAGTATTAGGCTCTGCTCAGATGATGTGTAATTTGAACTGATACAGTTTAATAAAATTCTGTCCGTGGAAATTGTTGTTACCTGCATACAACACAAAACATAAATATATGTTTCGCAACTGCAGATGTATTCAAGAATATTTCTCTTTTGAGAAAGCCCCTTACTTTATTCAGTAGTCAGCAGTCCGCAGTACGAGTCCGAGTAAGTTACAAAACTCTATTTGATAATCAATTCTAAAATTAAAAAAATCAGGAAATCTAGTGGATGGATATTAGAAAGAGTGATCATTAAATTATTTTAGCCAATTATAATTTAATTGTGATAACCAATTTCACAGAAATAGAATTGTAATGTTTTTATAAGGAATATAGAAGAAAATAACAATTTAAGGGCAATAACTCTGGAGATGCTTATCTGACTTTGATAAAAGTTGCATGTGCGCCGCGTTATTATGCTATTGTTTACCTTTTTAAGATTTGAGAAATTCTATCCATTGTTCTTTAGTTATGGCTCCGGACGGGTGGACGGACGGACAGACACCCCTTCATTTAGCCTTAGGTGGTGTTTTCCATTGTATTTTGCGGACCCGTGGTTACCACTTAGCTGTAATGATAATGAATGTAAATGACCACCGTGCACCGCCTAACCCTCAGTCCTAAGATGAGTAAATGACCACGGAATAAAAGAATGTGCATTCGGAGGGACGGGCAGACGAACGAACAGACGGACAACACCAAAACAACATCCTTCTGCCTTTGGCGGAGGATAATAAATTTATTTCTCTCCTGTGATGTGCATGTTGAACAGAAGATTCAAAAGCACGGACGAAGTAAACTAAAGGTAGACGTAGTATGCGAGTTCTGACCTTTTAAAAGAATGAGATAAAACATACCCTCTGCTTTATGTTGCATGTGACAAAATCATAAGTCAAGTCAAAAGTCAAAACTGAAGCAGATATGATGTAACAATTAATTTTATTTTGACAAATCTGTAAGAATACATGAGAGTATTAATATCAAACTTTACCTCATCTAACTATGCATACAAATGTAAAAAAACACTGCAGTTACAAATGGTATAAACTATATTAAATTGTTACATTCATTACATTATATTTTTTCTATTTTTTTGTTACTGCTGAGATCAATCTGTCTAGAACACTACAATTCTAAGGGCCCATCATCAATTTGAATGTAGCAAGTACTCATAAGACATAACTATATTAGAAAGAAAGATGTCTCACCGACAAGGCTGGCATTTTGTTTTGGTACAAACATATATTCCTAACAGATTTTTAATCCGAAAAGTACATGGAAATTGAGATATTTTATGATATGATACATATTATAATATAATAAAATAACACTAACAACAGGAAACTTTGTTCACTTTGCTATAAAGCACATCCAAACATGGAATAATCTATAAAACTAAATTCAACCATTATAAATTCGTTATAATGAAAGGGTTTAGAAACATGAAATGAAGCTTTTAGAAACATAACAAAAATAATCATCCCTTTAAAGGCTATCAAATGTTAAAACTGTATCATATTTTCTATTATGACACTACTAGAGTACGTTTACTTACTTAACTGCTGAACAAACCTTTGTATTCTATCATGAGTTCTTGAAACAACAAAACAATTAAAACTTTTAAATTCTAAAAAGAAATGCAATAATCGTTTTTCTAAAATCTAAAACAAGAGAACTATGCTTTAAAGTGTTGAATGTAATAACGAATAAAATTTAATATTAAAAATCATACACAGTATGAAAGTACATCGATTAAATGTATCTAACAGAAATGATAAACTATCGATGTACTTCTAATACTATTTACAACGTTGGTAAAGGTGGAGCTATTACCTTGCTGAACTAAATGAGTTTAAGTTGTGCTTTTTATAGCAATTTTAAGCCGTTTTTGGTATTTCTTCTGATCACATACATATGTAATTACTCAACAATTCAAATCCGAACCTACTTAACTTCGCATATTTCTCTTTTTTTCTTACTGCGTCTGTTTTCAAAAAAGATGTTTTCCACTTCTACGTAGAACTTGTTTCCAATCAAGTGAAAAACACAATATACCAAATTATAAAATTAATAATAAATTCTTATTTGTAAAACAACATTCATCAATGCTACTTAACTCCCACCCTCCAGGCAGCATTTGATCCTGTCTATTTGACAACTGTAGATCAGATTCTGTCTCCACAATCCGCGCAGTTTTATTACGATCTGCGGTATTGATAGATGTTAACTCTTTAAGTGGGTGTTACACAGAACCTTTTCATGTAAAGACCTTTCCAAGTTTATAAAATAAACTTAATTTATTTTAAAAATAGCAAATGTTCTAGGTGTAGGCAGACCAGTTAGACATCTTGTTTTACATAAATGTAGCAAAATGATGTTTTCTTTGATTAATAGCTTGAACCATAACTGATGATATAAATCAAAAGCAAGGGGGCATAACTTAGGGCTACCACCAACAATGTGATTTTCGTAAAATTGTATAATAGAATAATACAATAGTTTGATGTTATTTACTTCAAAAGTTGATTACTATCAGTACAGTTTTCTCTCCTTATATATGATCGCGCACTTGTATAAAATCTCTTTCGCAGAACTAAACTATTGATCCAAAGTTTGATTACTATCAAACATTAGAGTTTTCTCTCATTATTATCGCGCACGTGTATAGAATCTCTTTCGCAGAACAAAACCATTGATCCAAAGTTTGATTACTACCAAACAATAGAGTCTCTCTCCCATTTATCGCGCATGTGTATAAAGTTTAGTTCGCAGAACTAAACTGTTGATCCAAATGTTGATTACTATCAAACGACAGAGTTTTCTCTCATTGTTATCGCTCATGTGTATAGAATCTCTTTCGCAGAACTTGACCACTACCAAACAGTAGTGTCTTCTCTCCCAATTATCGCGCACGTGTATAGAATCTCTTTCGCAGAACAAAACCATTGATCCAAAGTTTGATTACTATCAAACATAAGTGTTTTCTTTTCTTTTCCAATTAAAACGCACGTGTATAGAATCTCTTTCGCAGAACTAAAACATAGATCCAAAGTTTGATTACTACCAAACAATAGAGTCTCTCTCCCATTTATCGCGCATGAGTATAAAATCTTGTTCGCAGAACTAAAACATTGATCCAAATGTTGATTACTACCAAACCATAGTTTTCTCTCATTGTTATCGCTCATGCGTATAGAATCTCTTTCGCAGAACTAAAACATTGATCCAAAGTTTGACCACTACCAAACAGTAGTGTCTTTTCTCCCAATTATCGCGCACGTGTATAGAATCTCTTTCGCAGAACAAAACCATTGATCCAAAGTTTGATTACTATCAAACATAAGTGTTTTCTTTTCTTTTCCAATTAATAGCACGTGTATAGAATCTCTTTCGATGAACTAAAACATAGATCCAAAGTTTGATTACTACCAAACAATAGAGTCTCTCTCCCATTTATCGCGCATGTGTATAAAATCTTGTTCGCAGAACTAAAACATTGATCCAAATGTTGATTACTACCAAACCATAGAGTTTTCTCTTCTTGTTACCGCGCACGTGTATAGAATCTCTTTCGCAGAACTAAACCATTGATCCAAAGTTTGACTACTACCAAACAAAAGAGTCTCTCTCCCATTTATCGCGCATGCATATAAAATCTCTTTCGCAGAACTAAAACATTGATCCAAATGTTGATTACTACCAAACAATAGAGTTTTCTCTCATTGTTATCGCGCACGTGTATAGAATCTCTTTCGCAGAACTAAAACATTGATCCAAAGTTTGACTACTACCAAACAGTAGTTTCTTCTCTCCCAATTATCGCGCACGTGTATAGAATCTCTTTCGCAGAACTAACCATTGATCCAAAGTTTGACTACTACCAAACAGTAGTGTCTTCTCTCCCAATTATCGCACATGTGTATACAATCTCTTTCGCAGAACTAAAACATTGATCCAAAGTTTGATTACTACCAAACAATAGATTTTCTCTCCCATTTATTACTTGCTACCGCTGGCTCCATTAGGCTTTCTTAATTGTTAAAATTTTACTTTATAAACACTAACTTATTCTTTATGGCAAAAAAATTGGAAACCTGAAACTACCGTATTGCAATGACAAATTGAAACAAAATCAAAAGATCTGACTTGAATTGAATAACCTTGCACTTAAATAGATTATTTATAATTTGCTCAAATAGATGTATTCACAACTATTCTTATTTTGAAAAAAAAGTTTACTAAACTAGCCACTTTTTGGACAAGTTATATGCTGTCTGAAACATCATCTGTCACACCAGTAAAGCAGTAAGAATATATCAAACCAAAGTGAACAACATTGAAAACTAAAGAAGAAAGCCTAAAACAAAATTTGACCTGTGCTTGTGTTCACAGTCAGGAAAGATCATTTTCGCTCACTGTTTTGAAATTTTCTAAAATATTTAAGGCATAAGAAAGTGGTTTAATCATTACATTTTCTTCCTAATATGAATGTCTAAATGGATTTTATTTCTAAATTCATTTGGTACTGTTTCTGTTATAGCACAGGTCAAGTTTGATTTTGATGACATTCGAGTACTAATGTGGTAGATTAAGATTCCCATTTTTTATCATACTTAACAATCCGTTCGCACAATAATACAATACTTGTATAAACATGGTAAAATAAACACAAATAAAATCGTTCTTGTTTTAAAATTTTAGTAATTGTTAATACTCTACAATACAGAAGACAAGGAAAACTTAGTTGCTCAATAAAATTGCTAACACAAAGTGTTCAACTTTGAAATCACCTTTTTATATTAAGTAAATAAAAATGTACGTTTTCGGTACTCTGTGTTCATTGATGTTAATATAACGAAATATTAAGCATTCAAGTTGTTAATTCAAAATAAATGTTTACATGTCGTCACAGTTGTATTCAATCGACACTCCGTATTTTGATCTTGGAGAGCAAATGGCCTTCAGGAATTTACAAATCACGGTCACTAATCTGTCTGAAATATAAGATAAAACTGTCTGTAAATACCACAACTAAAACATTATACAACTTTCTTCCTGTTTAGTGTCACAAATGTAGGGCAAACACTGAGTCAGTTAGAGGCTAAAATAGAGAAATTTATCCAACATAGAAGCCCAGTCGATTGTATAAATTTCTCTATTTAGCCTCTAACTATTACTTAAATTGTGCATGTAGTCACAGTATTTTATAGAAGATAAAAGCTAGGTTTACTTCTACATGATGTTGGTGAAATTACAAATTACCCCATGAATATTATCAAATTAAGACCAAACGTTTTATGATTATGTTATGTTGTAGACTAAACATACATATATAAAAACCAAATTGATATAACATTCATTTTTATATTGGTGTTGTTTTCAGGGTCGTGAAGGTCATACAGTTTCACTATTCGACAAATAGATGTAAATAACAAGCAAGGCCAAGGATTATTTTGTAAATAATTTCCCACGTAAAAGTTGTTAGATAAGATCATTAAAACTGGACACAAACAATAATTTCTTGACGTTTTTGAGAATGATATGAACAACAAATTAAAATAAAACAGCATCGGCGTTTTATATCCCAAAGGTAGGAATATTATAATCGCACCGTCTGTCTGTCTTTCCGTCCGTGTGTCCGACCTTACATGTTTTCGTATCCGGGCTGTAACTTTATCATGCATAGAGGGATTTTAAAATAACTTGGCACAAATGTTCAGCACATTACAAGATTACTTGTAGCGAGCAAGACCACCTTCCCTACTATGAAGGTCAAGGTCATACTTAGAGTTTAAAGGTAATGGAATCATGTATGTATGCATAAATTCGTGTCATGACTGTAACTTTGTCATACATGTATAGATTTTAAAATAACTTGGCACAGATTTTCAGTACGGCAAGAGTCGCGTACAAGACTCACGTCCCTACCACAAAGGTCAATGTCACTTTCAGAGTTTAAAGGTAATGTAATCCTGTATATATGCATACATTCGTGTCTTGACTGTAACTTTGTCATGCATTGATGGATTTTAAATAATTTTGCACAGCTTTTCCTATATATATGCACACATTCGTGTCCGGACTGTAACCTTATCATGCATTGATGGAATTTAGAATGAATTTGCACAGATGTTAGCATTCCAAGACGACGTGCCGTGGACAACACCCACGACCCTCCATCAAAGGTCGGGGTCACATTAGTGTTTGAAGGTAATGGAATCCTTTAAACATGATAACTCTGTCATGAATTGAAGGATTTTAAAATTGCATGGCACAATTGTTGAGCACATGGAGATGACATGGCGTAATAATAATAATAATAATAATAAAAATAATGATAATAAAAATAATAATAATAAAATAATAATGATAATACAAATAATAATTTGTTTACTCTACAAAGGTATAACACATTACGTTATTAAGAAACAAATTACATATTCTTATTTACAGTTTGGCCTTCGATAAAACTAAAAAAAATGAAGAAAGTACAAACCTATAAAGTAGAAAATAACACATGATTCAATATACACATATCAGATACAAACTTAGTCATTTACACCCGACAAACACTCCTTAATTAAATATGTTAAATCCTTATTATGAATAATTTAATACATTTGTTAGCAACTACACTTCTGTATAGTAACACAAATGTAACAGTAAGAAAACATTCAAGTAACTAAAATAGATACTATAACACGAATCAACGATAAAATGGTTGATGAATACATTAAAAAGTTTATGCTTGAGATTGTCCGTCTAATAGCATGTTTTTGTAGTTTTGTTTAAATGAATTTTTCTTCACATAATTCACACAACTTGCAAAAAGCATGTACCTTGCAGGTTTCATTTTGTTCTTAAATTAGACCGAGTATTGGTTTTTATTCTTATGTTTTGCAATTTTTCAAGTTTTTCGTACATGCTATCTACGGTATACACTTCTTTTAAAGGTACTTACCAATTCTTTAATATTCTTAACATGCAACTTTATACATTTTACTCAGCCAAATGGAGTTATCGATGTTTATGGCTTGTTCAGTCAAAAATGTTTAAGTTAAGTTTTCATAGCCCCGATAAACAAATAAACTATTACTTTAATTTTACTGCCTTATTTTCTCCTGTGACTTATGTTACATTTTGATATTTCATGAATGGAATATCTTTCGTTCGGTTATCTCAACGGGCTGTGACAACAGGGATCGGTAATTAGCTTTTCCCTACATGACATATTGGGTTACGACCACTATTAGTCATACGAAACTTTAAACATTTTTACCTTTGAAACGCAAAATAACGTCTCGGAAATAGAGCGTAAACTATACCTAAAATTGACATTTATTCAGCTGCAATATCAACTGTAAAAGATAACACTGAATATTACTCACTATGATTTCCTGTAATTTTTCGCCTTCTGTTGCTTGACATGGCCTTCTCCTGCAGAAATTTATAACCCTCTCATGGAATATCAGTAATATTGCTATTACAAGCACAACGCAAAGAACTGAACAAACAACAACAATAAATTCGCCTTTCTTATCAACTGGGGGTTTAAAGACTGGCTTGTCGCTTGATGGATCGAGTGAATCTGAAAAGAAATGGATGGTCATAAATTTAGATAGCGAAGCTCATTGCAGTTTAATCAAAATTCAGAACATTGCATCATCGATCAGATAATTGTGTTTACAAACAACACTTATATTAAACAAGTCCATATTAAATTTAGTTATGTCTCTATTGACGACATAATTGTAATTAGACAATTTGCAACAAAAAGCATGTCCAAGTTCAGCTCGTTCCTTTTGATCTGTAACAGATTTGCGTAACTCTTTTCACCTAATTTATTATGTCTTTCCAACATCAATATCGAGACCTTTAATTTGCCTCTCAGTTAAACACTCACAGGTCTATCGTTCTTTGTCACGCAAGGTGACATAATGCTTAAATTCGGTGTTACAGCAGATTGTACTGCTCATTTTCAACTAAATGGTACTGTAGAGGAATATAACTCAATGCTTGACAAGATACACATTTCTATAGAACATTTCACATTCAACACTCCAGGTTTTTATCATCTGTCACGTTCCTGAGCTTTCTGTCTGCTATTTTGAGAAATTTGCATTTCACGTTTCGTGTGGCATGGAATTATGTCCAACGGTCATGTCGTTTTTGTCAAATGATCATTTCATAATGTCCACAAGTAATGTTTTATTAAACATTTGTATTGTCTTGTCAAAGTACTGTGCTATTTTAAGCACTCGATCAGTGGTTAACCAAAAATATTATTTTTGTATTTCATATTACGCAGCAAGCAAGCTTTGAAATTGTAATTTGTTACTATATTTGTATACGGGAAACCAAGTTTGCGAAAGGGTCAAGCAAAATAAAGATCGAACCTACTAGAAGCATCCCCTCCTGTCCGGCCATTTCCTTTGTACTTAAAAAATGAAATTAAGTTTATCATACTAACTTTAACCAACACGTTTCGTTTATACGGTTCAAGCGACTGGTTTTAAAAAGAACTTTAACCACTTTTTTACTAGGTCCTGTCGGAAAAGGAAAGGTCAAGCACAAACTCAATAAGATTAAATCGTTTTGTCCGCCGAATGACTCTTACAGAAATTCATTTCCTAATGTTTAAAAAGAATTGTACATTTTTATATGACTTCAACGAAACTGTCAATAAATACTTTAATGATCTTCATGTTTATGAAACAAAAAAGGCAAAATGTAAGACTCTAACCTTGCTGTGAAGAAACTCGCTCGACCAAGGAGAGGACCAAAGTAATCGCCAGACTCTTCCTAAATAAAACTGACAAATACTCCATATATGTTATTTCTCCGTTTTAACTTTTAACTTAATTGGATCTATCACATAAGACAATCTGAAAATGTTTATATTAAATTTTCTTGCTATTTGTAACACTTCCGCAAAGATTATTATCCGCACCGAATACACACCCTTATCTGTTATGCATATTTTGTTATGTCTTATATGTCGTATTGCAGTAAACTATTAATAAATCAATCTGTTCAAATTTAAAGGCCAAACAGTTTTAATAGAGAATTAGAAAACTAATTGTGCATCGGTGGTTAGAACTCAAAGTCGGAACGATATTAACTCATAAAAGGTGTTTTTACTGACTTTGCCTCGGGAGACTAAAAGAGAAAGTGGCGGGAATACGATACCGAAAAGGATATGCATTGTTCCGTACACGTCTGGTAATTTTTAACAAACGGCACGTCTAAACTTTTTTTTACATTATCATATCTCTTCTGCCAGCTCAATAATGAAGCGCCTGGGTCTAGCTGAAATTGCATTCTCGGCTCATATATTTTATGAAACACAGCCCTATCCATTTCTGGAAAATCAAACCAAAGGCGCTGTTTTTGATTTTAGGACGAAATTGGACAACAAATCAGACATGGGGTCGATTACTTGAAAAAGTAATCGATTAAATTACGATTAATTTGCTTTTATTCAGTAATCGATAACTTCATGATTACTGAATAATTTGCAAGTAATCGATAAATTATGATTATTTTCAATGAAAGTAAGCATGATAAATGATTACTTTCTTTTGTAAATGTCGGTTCGAAATCTTATTTATCATTTCAATAGTACAATGAATGAACTAATAAATATCATTATTTTAGTCACAGTTTATGTGTTGCACTTTATTGTATGTTGCACATATTGCATTGAATCATCATCAAAATTTCCAATGTCATATCACTGAGTCCACACCTCTTAGGTCAAAATAACTGACCAGCTATACTAAATAACTGCTCAACAGGAGCAGAGCTGGCTTGGAAGATATTTGTCATGGTCTTACCTTCAAACTGGCTACAAAATAGAAGGTTGTTTTAATATTTTCAGATAAGAATGCAATGTTCGCATTGAGCTTTCACTGCCCCAACCGATGGTGTCTCACCAAAGTAATCGAATTGCTTTCACGCAGACATCCATAAAGATTACAAGTAACTCTTATTCCACCAAGAAAGATGTCTAACCAGCAGAAATGATCTTTATTTTGTACCATTATTATTATCATTACTAGCTTTGCTTTTTAAATCGATGCACCTGATTGTTAGAAACATAACACAGTATTTTTTACTGATCAGTAAAACTTCAATGATCCTGGGACTTTTTTAGAAAGGTCATAAAATTGAAGGAACTTTTAAAAACTCTGTGACACTGTTCCCTCTAGCATGGAACAATGAAGTACTACATAATACAGCAAAATGTTTAGGTGTATGCGGTCAGATTTAACTGTGAGCCTTGTAAAAAAAAGTAAAGACAGTTTTGAAATTGTATTGTATTCAGTGGCCTTTTTAAAATCATAATTACTGAAGTAATGAACAACTTTTTGTTAAACTTGCTTTTCGAAAATGAAGAGTATGGATAATGAAATTTCAGCTAAACTCGGGCGCACCTTAAGAAATAAACGTCCCACGCCTGACAGACATTGCACCATCCATTGGTCTTCCTGTTGGGTTTTAGAAACAACTGAACTCATCAGGGAGTAGTCCGTAAGATGTGTCGGAACTTCCGAACGTCAGATGGGGAGACTGCGTACTTACATTTGTGACATTACAATATCTTTCAAAGTGAATACTTTTAATGTGAATTTTAGATTAAGTGATTTATGGCTTTTATGCCGAAGTCAATTCATAAGGTGTCAATTCAATATTGTCACAAACCACTCTGTAGTACTTTAGCATGTCGATAGAGAGCAATGAGATTTGGCTTTTGGCTTTTATTAGGTCAACCAATCCAAGTGCTTTCCCTAGTGGCATTTTTACTGCTGCAAAGGACTTTTTACTGGGTGGACTATAATTCAATAAGTCAATTGATTTGTACCTCTTTACTGTCGTTTTATTATTATTGTCTTTTTCCTTACTTTCACATCTTCCCATCTTGACTCTTTCTATTGCATTTATTTTAAACAGCTTTTTGTACCTATACTTCATCCATGTAAAGCTTTACTGCATGGCTCTATTTATGAAATAGCATCCATTCCAGCGGTGTTCATCGTTTAATAAACAATGATTTGGAGTACTGATACACAGTAATTAGCCACGAAGGCCGGAGGCCTGAGTGGCTTAGAACTGCGCATCATTACGACAAATTATTGTTTATTTGACAATAACAACGCTGAAAAGGATGTTATTTCGATTATAACATGTCCAGATAATACAAAAGGTGAATAAATACAAAGCGTTATTTTCTACGCGAACGCTCATTTAACGTCATGTGGCGCAATATGACGTCATGTTTACAGCATATCGGTTCCCGCATTGTTTATGGTTTAACATAACATAAAATTTCTACTCTTTGTTTATAGAGACAAAATCGTGAGCCATGTTAGAATATTGCTTAGACAAGGGAAACAAGAATGTTGTAGTAAAACACATACTGTTAACTCATTTATTTCACTACTTTCAAAAACTTACAGTATCAATTGGTGTAATTTTATTAGCTATTTCAGCCAATTTATTAAAATTCTTAAACAGAGATTCAAGATATTTGTAATTATCTCTTCTTTGACGTATGTGTCGCTACACCTGTACAAAGAGCAAAGATCCGTTGTAGCATATATTTGCACGAAAGAAAAACGATTAAACTCTGTCATTGAAGTGTTATACATTTCTCTCTGAACTCCTTACAGTTTAAAGCGATAATGAGAAGTCATCTGATGCGATTGTTTAATTGCATTGCCACGGAGCGAAGTCAGTTATATTGCTAATGGGGACCGGTGATTGAATCCATTCTAAAGCCTTAATAATAGGCATGACCCAGACATCTTCCTGTAATGAAATGCAAACAATTGTTAATCTAAGCATACGTTTTATAATTGGTCAGACAAAGAAGGAACAGTTTCAAAACTAGATTACCTGTAAGTGTGTTTTCACAGTTATTATAGATGTTTGGCTATAAATTAGCGTTTAAATTAAAGAAAAGATTAAACCCTATGGCGAAAAATACATAACTTGTTTTGTAAATCGATACTTACACCAAAAGCAGCTCTGATGTATTGAAGAAATTCCGTAGTTCCATCCTTTTTGTCTGTGTTTGCAGCCCAAGCAGGGTCAACAATCATCAGGAAAGGAGTCCTGTTACCGTTATAATGGTCTGCAAAGCTGAAGGAAGCATGCAACTGATACCAGTGTTTTATACAATAACATTTAATTTCTCGGTATAAATTATTATCTCCATAATATAATTATTTTACAAATTCTTGGAAGATCTTATTTGTTGGTGATTTTGCATAAGCTTTCAAACGGCCTCTGGCTTATTCGTTTTTACGAACGCAATAGAAATAAGGGAAACCTTTGGTTTATCTTTCTTGTGTTATGCCTGGTATTGGTGTGCAGATTTTGGTTGAAATTTGTGTATGATATATTTAGAGTGTTTAAATTAATACATGCATATGTATTCATTTTTACATTTCATGCATTGTTTTATGCCATAATTTATTATTTGTACACAACACCTAATAAATCTATCTATCTATCTACGGCTTTCAAAGTGATCAGCGGTGTAAATAAATTTTCATAGTGTCAGTAATAAATCTTACCAGAGAGTAACTCGAGTAATGAAATATACACTTACGCATCAAAGAAAAGATCAAACGCATCTCTTTTTGAAGTTATGTTACGACATGCAGAAGGTACAGGGCATGGCAGTTTGTCGCCGCTAAGATCATGGAGATCGGCAATTGGTACCTCCCATTTGCCTGCAAATACATTGTATATTTCAATATCATATGGATTTCCGTCACTAGCTGCGACAAAATCAAAATACAAACATGCACATGTTTACCTTAAGAATAATGTTATTTAGCGGGAAAGAATGTATGACGCGTTATTCCGGATGTTATTGTGTCGTCTATTGAAAAGCGAATCAAAAGTGTCAATTCAAAGGCAATGACGGCCTGTATTTTTTAAATCTATTTGTGTATTTAAAACAGAAAGTAAAAGAGAAAAATATGTAACACCTGAAGAGTTTACCTGGAAAAGGTTTATCCGGGGCTTTTCCATTGTCACATGTTGCAGTCGGTAGGAAATCAAATGTGTATGGCCAAATAAAAGTATTAGGATCAGAGTAGCCAACGTTTGAACAAGATGAATCGTACAGCATGTCATTTGAGCCTATACCTGCAACCCAAATAAAGTCAATTCTTAAGTCGTTTCCTGCCATGTGTAATATACTGGAAGTATTTTTAATATATCGGGATCATAAAACATTTGATAGTAAGGGTCTAGCATTTGAAGAAGAAACGAAAATTTCTATTTGTATTTTCAACAGAAATAACAGCGATCTTCTTTAAAGATAAAGTTAATTTCATAGGTCTTATGCTGGTAATGGTAACACAACTAAGTGACACATTTTGAAGTATGCAATATTTTTAAGCTAATTATATCAGTTCTTTATTACTATGGTTTGATATATTTTGAACCCTTATCTGATAGAATTTCGTACCAATCAACTCTTCGCTCCCTCCAAGGGCCAGTTCTGGTGCTCGTTCGCCTAGAACTTCTTTCAAGTCAATTCCAATGTTTTTAAGTTCGTCTCTAACTTCTGCAAATGAAAAGGGATGGACTGATATAAAGCATGAAAAAAATGGACCCATATAAAGCATGGGAAAAAATGGACCCATATAGGGCATGGGAAAAAATGGACCCATATAAGGCATGAATAAAGAATGGACCAATATAGGGTATGGAAAAGGATTTACCTTTATAGGGCATGGGAAAGGATGGACCGATATAGGGCATTGAAAAGGATGGACCCATATAGGGCATGAAAAACGGATGGACTTATAACTGATATAGGGCATGCATTATAAATAAACATATTTTTACAAATGCTCATAGATGACTTAGCAAAACATGCTCTGCACTTTTTTTTGAAATGATGCATATTGTTTTTTATTACCCTTGCATAGAATTTGCGGTCTTCTGATTCGTTAACGATCCATAAATATATATTGATATTTACGGGCAAGCCGGTAATAAACACTTGACATAACCCTGTTACTGTACCTCATGCTAAATGTGAGCTTGTTCGCCGCGTACACTACGTCAATGTATAAGTCCGTGCTGATTTTTGACGTCACCCAGTGACATTGAGGTATCATAAGGGGATTTGAAGTTCTGCTTACGTTCAGCCATTAAATAAATAAAACATAAACCGGAATCTTCCAACATTTAAGAAAGGGAAGGGTAATAAAATTGTTATTTGTTTTTTGACGTGATATATGGAGATATATGGGGATATATTACCCGCATCGACATTATATTACCCTTGCCTGACGACTCGGGTAATATAAAATCTAGGCGGATGATATATCCCATATACTATTTCAAAAACCAAATAACATATATTATTTATTATATATAATATTAATTATCTCAATCCTAAGAACTATACCTACTAGGGAATTTTCCATTTATGACTACTTTTTTTTCAATACCTCCTTCAATATTAGTCCGCAATGAAGCACAAAACAAATTGTACTTTGACGATCATAAAAAAAATCCAAAGCAAATTAATGTAAGTAGCATTGTAAGTAAGATTTGCCCCATTATTAGTTTATACGAAGGAACGTAAGGGAATACACTTCTACAATCGAGCCGGAATAAAGTGCCGTGGTTCGACCTCTACTTGAGTATGCTTCAACTGTCTAAGACTCCTTCGCCAAAGCCAGATTTAGTCACTCGTACATGTAAAAGAGAGCTGGCCGCTACGTCCACAACAACGAACATCACTTACAAATTGTACTATGTACGCTTCTTCAGACTAACCTTGCCAAAACATGGTATCAAGAAATTTTGACGAGTTCTGATAGTTCGTAAGGTTTTATATCTATCCGTTCGGAACACCTTCGTTAAATATCGTTGTTTTTACAATTAGGGTTTGTTAAAATGGCAGACGACAAATTTACCGACTTCAAGGTGGGATGGGAAACTAATTTAGACATATAATTATGTCAAATAAGCAAAACTTTATCAGAATTTCGTCTTACTTTTCAGTGCATCTATCCATGCGGTAGAGCTGCCAGGTGTTTTACCATCAACACTTTGGATACCTATTTCATTGCCCTCGTCATAAAGCGCTTTGATAAGTTGGTAGCTTGAACCATCGTCTTGTATGAAAAAGGTACCTCTAGCTGGACAATTATTTGGGTTGTTCACATCATCGAAAATAGCATTGTAGTAGTTTACATTTTCTGAATTAATTGCACCTTCGAAGGAAACCATAACAATTTGTGGAATTTCGGATTTCTGGAAAACAAAACGGAGCATGAATTCACTGTTATACAGTATAATCATCGAAAACCGTACACACACTTGACTTGCAGAAAATATCGGGGTTTTTTAAGTTTCCGGTATTTGGACGTGCGGAATGATTTGGACCAGTACGGGGGCAAAAAGTCAGAGGTTCATTGTTCTTTAAAAAATACAGTCGCTGTTAATGCATTGTAGACATCGGCTGATTGCAACCCTTTGTTAACACATGCAAACTTTTCTGTTGTTTTTTTTTACAAAATCTGACTTACGCATATACATAAGCATGTCTGACAATGTCATTGGACATTTCTCTCATAATTCATCGCGAAAGTTTGGCACTATAGATATTCACAGAACAAATTGTAGTTTTACTTGTTTGCAGTGTGTCCCCTTTTAGTTGCGTGATAGAAAATAGAATTAGTTCAGCTTACACGTTTTGTATGTATCAAACCACCAGACACCTGCTGTCTATGTAAGTTGCTGAAGACGTGTGTGACGCAATTCAAGACAGGTCTTTAGTTTATTGTCTGTACAAATGAATTTCAGATCTTTTAAGAAAGATAACAAATTGATTGTATTTGTTCATTTGGTTGATCAGAGGATTTCAAGTGTGATGCAGCAATGTCATAAAATGTAATAGAAACTATGAACTGTTTACCTCAAGACCACCAGGGGCTGATGGATCATTGTAGCATCGGCAGTTTGGTAACATACAAGAACTGGGATCACATGCTTGTAAACTAAGCCCAACCAATGCCGACAACAATATGACTTGCAGCATCTTGTACAGTTCTAAAATGTGTTTTATACAAATATTAAAACATCACAAAGATTCAAATGCACATGTTCTTACACCATTGAAGAACTGTTTTTACACTACAATGACTTCTTAATGTATATATATTCACACGAGTATGTACAATTTACTTTTTATTTTCTTATAGACGAGAATATATGTCTTTAAATTGTTTAACAAATTGATATGTTTCTAGAAGACGTTCAAAATTGAGTCACCTAGGATCAAAACTTAGGGCAAACGATCAGAGCAAAGAAAAGCCTTGTTACCACTCTTGAGACCACAATTATAAACAATGCATCATTAAAATTTGTCGGAATATTTGCCTCAATGATTTCTAGGGGAAATTTGAATCTGGGTCACATGAAATAAAAAAAACTAGGTCACACGATCAAATGAAAGAAAAACCTTGTTAACATTATAGTGGTCACATTTATTCCAGTCATCATGAAAATTGATCAGAATGTTTATCTTTATGATTTCTATGTCACTTTTGAATCTGGATTACATGGGGTAAAACCCTACGTCGCATAGTCAAATCATGGAAAAATCGTAATAACACTCTAAATTACACGTTTGACATCCAATCCACGTTTGACATCCAAAAATGGCCAAAATGTTTGTCCAAATGATTTCTCAGATGTATAAGTTTGAAACTAGGTCAGTTTATGTTAAAACAGGTCACTAAAATAATTCAAATTAAAACAGCGTAAACATTCTGGAAGCCAAAAATTAATAACCACTTTTCAAGAAGATTGATTAGAGTGTTTTTCTTGATGATGTCTAGGTCAATGTTGGATGTGGGCCACCTGTTTTTTAAAACTAGGTCACCAGGTCAAACCTAATAGAAACCCGTGTTAATACTCTAGTAGTCATATGTTTATGGCCAATCATCATGTAAACTGGTCGCAATGTTTGTCTTGTCAAGGTTAAACAGAATTTTGTGTTTAAAACGTATAATCTAAGGTTGAATTTCAGTCACATTGGGTAATGAACCCGGTTGAGCGATAAACGGCCATCTCAGCCCTCTTGTTTTATCAACTATTTCAAGGTACCGACAAACAAATAATTCCACTGTTTCAACTTAAAACCTGGCAATAAGGAGCTTTCAAAAGGAAAGAAAACATTAAATATGATACGAAGTTAGTGATTCAAAATGTAATCTTTATCGAGTTTAGACTTTTAAGGATGAAGTGTAATAACGAAGTTGCTGCGTAAATATTTGAGGTTTTACAGGTATAATACAGATAATATAAATAGACGCTTCTGTGATAGCTACATTGCTAGCACGCAAAACTTGTTATCTCACGATCGAGCTCCACTCAAGTTATTTTTGTTGACTCCGCACTTGTTGCTGTAAGTGCTAACTTAAAATCTCTGTAACCTCACATTGGTAGCGGGTCATGTTACTGACCATTTCACTTCAAGTGATAACGGAGCGGATGTTATCTCAAATGGTTATTTTTGTTTATTACTTGTATTACGTTAAACTGCCTACATTAATTTTCAAAAGTTATACCTTATTCCTTGGTTGATTTAGGAAATAACTAAATTCCTTGTCGTTTTCTATTTACAGGTTATGCCTTTTGTAAAGAAACTGCTTCTGGTCATTTCTTTTTTGTGTTTGATTGTTCAATGTAAGTACATACGTTAACAACTATAGTTTATAGTTTATATATGTTTACTCAGGGCAATGAGAGGACATGCAGTGCACATGAACTATAAATCTAGCTTCCTTATTGTTTCCAGTTTACTGCCAATATGGTAAAAATTCCTTTCGCCCTTTTGTCCTGCAGAATTTTATGCATTAGACGTGTGACACAAAACCCACCCCAACCCAGTTCCCTATTACGACAACAATCGACACGTCTTTAATTATATGATGCGAGAGCTAGCAAGCAAGCGTTTCGTAAATAAAGACAAGATAAACAAATGTTCTAATCATTTTCTAAATGCATTTCATAAAATTTCAAAACATGACGATAAAGTTGTTCCTCGCTAATTACGTTATTTTAATCATGTAACACCTATATAAATATACTGCACTAAGCCTAATGTTTCTTTATATATATATCATATACAAAAAAAGAATATTGTAACATAAAAAGTGATATATTATTTTAAAAAACAATGATGAAGGTTTTATTAGTACTCACCGGCAGTATTAGACAGACGTTTCCGATGAAGTTAAACTCAACACTAACAGTACTTAAATAGATATCAGTAAATGTTCGAACAACTATTACATTTCGAAAGATACCAAGGCGATAACAAACAATTGATTTGATAACAGAATCTAAAATTTGATTTTCTATCGGAAGTCACGGACATTTTATATCTAAGTCCACACAAGTTTCTGCTCCTTTATACAAATACTATCGGTAAAATTGATTTAAAGTGACATTATGCGCATCATACTGCACAAAGTGTATCTTTGGTGACAGTTTTTGGTTACTGTGCATTCAAATGTGTTAAATTAATGATAATGCTGCATAAGTATTTGAAGTTGGTGCTTTAGAAATTAACTGATAAAATGATAGTTCCTTTCTTCGCAGTGATCTCCCTTGTGTTGTTGTTGTTGTTGTTGATAGAGATTTTGACATTGGAAGGGAAGCAACTCCTGCATGCAGTTGTTTTTTTTTCTAAAAAGACTCTCCCAGTCAAAATAAGAAAAGTAATATTTGGAAAGTTATTATTTCGTACTGGTAGCGAGAAGAGTTTAGTGTATTGGGTTAGAAGCTATTATTTCCTCTACCCTTATGTACACACACCTATTTCTGCTGAATTTTTAATTGAAAAAAATGCGCATAATTCCACTTTTAGGAAAATTTTACAAAAAATAATTCCACAATATGTTCATATTGTAGGAAAGAAAACTTATTAAACTTATATGTCTTTGTGACTCTTAGTTCTCTGTCTAAACTAAAATGAGCTGTTAAAATGTACCTAATATTGATTCGTGTACAAAAAATACATTTGCTTGAATGCAAACACATTATTGAGTTACAGATTTCATGTTCTTTTTCTCTTCAGTAAGATTTGCGTTGACAAAATGCAATTAAAGTATTTAAGCATTTTCATTCTCTCAAATTATTCAAAATCAGACATATGCTTAGCTATCACACGATATATGACGCAAACATATGTTATAATTAGTTAGCGAGGTTCGTAAATAAATGAGATGATGACACAACCGGTACTGTGTACCTGGACCAGAGCGGATGTCAGTTCTATCTTCTACCTGTCTCTGTGAATTCAACATGTTTAAGATAGGAGTATCATAGGACTTTTTCAAAATGTATGCTAGTATCATATCCTTAGTGTCAAACTTAGATATATTTATATCATTGTTGTTCAGGTTTATCGCACCGATACGGCGACATGTAAATACTTAACAAAGGCACATCAAAGCATGTGACTAGTGGGATGATTAAACTCGTGAAAGATGTTATGTAATAAATAAACAAATAAATGTGCTTTGTTTGCATATACTTGGTGACACTGTCTACAATGTCTTCAACGTGGATTCATGCAGTCCTCAGTGAAGATTGAACTACGATGGTGAGTTGTGCATGTCGACTTAATTAAGTACAATGATCAGTAACCATGTTCTAGTTCTACGTATCGGCTTATGTTCTAAGTTGAGTAATGTCGACTTATTCAAAGAGGGTGAATTATCGGAAGAAAAGAAAAACATTCTATGGTAAACATGATTTTATTTCTCAAATGGATACAAATATCTATGCAATATAATAAAAATTCAAAGTCATTTTCACTGTTAGTATTGTATTTTATTTATGTTTTCGCGTTGCTTCATATACATTGTAAATTAAATTATTTAGAGTCTCCCTTTTCTGTTCATTGAAAGTTTTAACAATGTTTTACTTGCTGTACCAATAACCAGGGGATGACTTCCATATTTCATAATTTAAATTTCTTGAAGCTCACACTTGATACTTGTTGTACACAATGTTCACACTTAACAGTAATCACTTCTTTTCACATCTCATTTCATTGTTTGGTTCGATCTGTCTTTTGCTGTTGGTGATGTTGATGTCTCACCAAATACACCGGCTTGATCTTACACTTCTTTTCCTTTCACTGACAACGCCATGTAACTCAAGTAATTATAGACAATGACAGAAATAGTTGTTGTATTGAATCAGGGTTTCCAGGTCATTTAAATGATGTACAACAGTCTAGATTAATGGAGAAAATTAGTAAATGGAGCACCACGTCTGCCATTCCCTCATGTATGTTGTTTTTTGGGGGGTTTTAAAATAAAAAATACCAAAGTCAGTATTATTTGGTAACAACATTTAAAGTTCCTCAAATAAGAATTCAACCTCCGAGTCTCAGACAAAAGTATAGAAAATTAGATAGAACTGTTACAATATATACGGTTTTAGTTGGCCACAAGATAATCTCAGCTGAAAATGTAATCGTGCTGTAAGTACCATTTGGAGACATTAGGGGCAATATTTCTCAATTTTTAGTTCCATTATGTACTTACCATTATGTAAATGGTAATGCGGAGGAAAATTTATTGATTTCAAACACAGCACTGATAAGTTAAACTGTTCAAACCTTTTTAAATTTTGTTACAAAACGACATTGAGAATATCAATCACAATTAGACCGAATTACGCATTTCGGGTGCGTCATATTTTGTCTAGGTAATTAGATAGCTCTAACATAATCTTTGAAAATGACATTGAGATAGTCCCTGTTCAAAGTGATTACAGATCTCTCCAGTTATGGAGTGAATTAGATTCAAAAACTGGCTGTTTTATTAACCCTACATAATTATTGCACATAGTGTCAATTTCTTATATAGAAACTATGAGCAAAATCATTTTCATTATGTTTTCTGTTCGAGATATTTAATTTGTGTTGGTGCTATACACATGTTAAGCAGGTCTCCTAAATTTTGAGTTATTGTGTGCAGTAGTAAACAAAAACAAACTAGTTTCATTATGTTTTTGAATCGCAATGATATAATACATGCAAGATTCTTTCAAACATCGAATTATAAGACAACGTCTTATTTTGGCTTGATATTGCTCCACATCAAAGTGTTAATTACTCCAGTGGCTTGAATTTCTGCCTGGTTATTTCAGAAATGAAATCATAGCAAGAATCATCTGTATGAAAGCCAGGAACCACTTTTTCAAACATAATTCCAATAATTATTCATAATTCCTCATCTCATATAAATTCAAGCTTCCAATAGCGCACGTAGGTGGTTCAAAAATGATATTCAGCCCACTAACCGGAAGAAACTATAATCTTTTTTACTTACAGGTGATGTTTACTGCCAATAACTTCTACTGTAAATTGATAATGTTGCTTCTATGTCCGTCTTTACTGACAATATGACGTTGGCGCTATTTATTCATTGTAACTGAAAAATGTATGTTATTCATCAGGGGGAGAAAATTCACGTGAAGAAATATCAAAAACTGTCAGTTTTACTTCCCTTGATAGGCGTGTTACCCTTTTACTTTAGTTTACTGATAAGTTTTGAAACCCAGTTCCGGCTTTGCCCTGCTCAAATGTCTTAAGAATGGGTACTGCAAGATGATAAATTTTGGCCCCAGGGCTCTTACAAATTTTAACTTGGCAGAAGACGACTTCACAGTGCTACAAATCAAAGTGTAAACTCTGAGTTTTGTGGGTTTTAGAAAAGATAATTGTTTTCCTATTGAATACCTTAGCAACCAGAGTTCTGTATGGAATTGAAATCTCCGAACAATTCTTAACGATCATTAGAGGAACATTCCTGTAAAGTTCGGTGGGAATTGACCAAGTGGTTGAGGAAGAGTCTTATGTTGTTCAAAATGACTGTGTGGACGACCTTCGATTATACCAGCTTACTAGGAGTACTTCATGTGTCCTAAAATGCATAATCTGTTACCAAAGAGCTAACTGCAAATACCTTCCCTTCTGTGGAAACGTATTCATCATTATTGACAGGTAGATATTCAACAGAGGGCCAAACAGCTGTAAGTGACCATCCCAAGCGTGTCATCAGATAAAAGAGTGTCATAGTGATAGTCCGACAATGATGATATCAACGGATTGGAGCAGATCATTTTTATTAGGCGTCGCACAAAAAAGTACAATACCCGTAAAAGGAAAGACCAGTTTAGCCAATTATTATTACCCAACTACAAAACATTTGTGGCAGACTGTAGGACTGTTAGAGACAGTATGTTTCCTAGCGGTTGAAACGATACACTGTAGACTGCAAATAAGCAGCATACCGAACAATTCTCATCATAGGCCTTGTATCTGAACCCCTGCGGCTCAGAATCTGATAAGCCACCAGTCAGTTCAATCGATTAGCCACAGACGATAAAATACATTGAATTATATAGGAAAATAATTTATACATCGATTAAATAAACCTTTCCCTTTACACTTCAATATTTTCCTGATAGACATTAAAATTTATTTTAATGTCTTTCCAACGGTATATAATATAATAGAATAAGTAAATATCTTCTTGCTTCAATTTCTTTTTAAAAACTGTGACTAGTTTTCCTATATATTCTATATACGTCTTTTGGTCAAATTAAACGGAACAGCAGTTTTAACTCATGAATGTATGGAAAAATAAAATCTTATTATTTTTCCTTGATATTTTTGGAGAGTACATTTTATGTACATTATGAAGATATAAAATTTTACAGAATTAGATGAAATCTTCTTGCTTCAAAATTGTTTTGAAAATAGAGATTTTCACTATTTCCCGGCGAGTACAAGTGTAGTTGCATGTATTCAGCTTAGCGATCGTTGATGTTTAGTCGTGAATGAAAGACATGTATAGCTTAATTTTTTCGAAGTGCCTATTAAATTGCAATTTAGAGGAAAATACTTTAAAACATTAAATTTGCTTTTTTAGCAGCTTGATCATTAAGATGATTCGAATACATTATGAAATGACAACTTACAAGAATCGATTGCTTTCGATTATTGTCAAAATTGCGTACTAAGATGACATGGATTTTGAGTTTTAGAATTTTGACACGCGTCGGTGTATTAATCAATGACACGTGCCTATGTTTAAATAGGGAAGAAAAATTTAATTCTCTCTTAATCATGGATCAAGCTTTCGAAAACAAAACACGTAAAAAGAAGAAGAAAAAAGTTGACTACAAAAAACTAAGTGAAGGCAACTTTTTGCCGATACATTTCCGAAAAGGAAGAAACAGCGTGACCACAAAAGTTTTACCGGAAACTTACTCAGTCGAAAGGATAATTACAAAAAAGACAACACCAGAGGTAAGTAACTTAAGTTACATGTACTGTAAAAAAAAATATTTAGAATGTAAAAACTGAATCAATGATGAAAACTAATGTTTTATGTTACAGTTATTGCATAGAAAATTCTTAAAGCTTAAAATTCAATGCTTTTATTTGTGATCTAATTTCCTGAATCTAAAATGTTGTTAATTGTAAAATGATTAATGATGAGCACCACATGTGCCCGTCTCAGTATGCAAATGTGATAAAACGAAGTGACCATTAATAATTGGGCAATATTACTTTTTATCATTCAATAATCTAAAACGGGGAATTAACGCTGCGTTATTTATTTGTATACCTGTGAAAAATGCATTAAATTGTAACTACGATTAATATATCTCTTTAATTTAAGGACAGTGTTTATTTCTCGTTTAACATTATAACATAAATTAAATGATTTTTTGCAAAAATTCGTATTTGTTTTATTCTTATAAGACATATATTAAGGAAAATAAACGAGCTAAAATTTAGGGAAATTGGTGAAGACTGACTTACATATTAATTAAGCAATCTAAAATGCACTTTGTAAGACATTTGCGCTGAAATAGATAAGCTTTAGTAATAACACATGTTATTAGATTCGTCGCATAACATCATATCTACAGGGCATATCTTTTTGCAGATAGCAGATAAATGCACTGCTGATTTTATCGGTGATAATAAGTTAAACGTCTGTGTCTCTTTTGTAGAAAAGTCAATTTATATTCTTTTTGCACGTTTCAGGGCGAATATTGTCTGGTGAAGTGGGAAGGGTATCACTTAAAAGGATTCAACATGGGAACCCACAAGTCATTTATCCAATGAACTTTTGAATCTTTCATACTCCAAAGTGATGGAAAACAACAAAAATCAGAAAACGAGAAAAACTTTTGTGCAAAGCTGTGATAATTGACCACAGTAGGCGGTAACCTGATTGATATGAACAGTAGCTAATGCCAGATGTAGTCTCGTAGATGTTTCAGCAAGTGTATATTGCTAACTCTTTTACATTATCACTACATGTACTTGAAGAACAGTATTTGTATGTTTAAGATAATTTATATCAATTTTATATTTCTGTAAAACCATGAATATGGAAGACTGTACATATGTTTTAGAACCACACATGATACTTTAACAGAAAAAAAATAAAAGATACGATACTCTTGCTCCTTCCTTTAGTTAAGGATATAAACTTGATGATTTTTCATATGTCCATTCGTCATTTTAAAAATTAAAAAATCACAAAGAAAAATTAATACTAAAAACTTTAGATGTAAAAAGTTTAATAGTAGGTGGAAAAAATTATGATACAAAAAAATTCCACATTAATAAATTACATTTATGTTACTTTACAAATTATTCAAAACGTCGCAAATAATTTTTATAACCGAATGAGCGGACAGATGTAAGTTCTATCTATATACGAAAGTCTTAGTCACAGACCGCAATACAAATTCTATCTGCGAGCCCCGCCCGCTTTAATGAGTTCACATTGGACCTCCAAGGGAAGCAACAGTTATATCTGGGGGCGCTTACTGAGACGGAAAATACATGCTTATCTCCCCTGATAAATGATGAAAATAATTCGACATGGAAAGAGGACTGTGTATAGTGCGAGTTCACATTTAGCACTCAACGTTTTGGAATGAGTCTGCCAGTATGATCGATCTTGTAAAAATGAGCCACCCCCACATTTGTGTAAACTTATTAATACTTTTTACAATTGTCAGATAAGTTTTACAATTACTCTCAAAGACCATCGCTATTAAGCATTACTACAAATATTTAACTACATCGTTTGTTTGTTATTGATCTTTTATTGTGTAAATGTTCAGAGATCTGCCGTTATTAATCATTCAAAATAAATTTGATTTAACAAACAAAACAACTTTAAAAAGTATTTTATTGATTAAACTGTAACCAAACAATAGCTCGAAATAGCGTTGTTTTAATGTTGCTGTTGATTTTTAAATAAGATAAAACTGTCTGAACTTAATCAATCACGTGTTACTAAACACGAGAGCATCACACGGGAAGAAATCAATGAACGTCATTAAAATAAGTTCTAGATAAGGATTCTGCTATTATTAAACATAGATTGCTTCACTGACGTGTGAAGACAACAACAAATATCATGTTCCCCCGACAAAAGAGGAGTGACATTGTTTTGGTGTTGTCCGTGTTTCCGTCCGTCTGTCCTTCTAGAGCCATAACCAAGGAACCGATGGAACAGCATAATGCCGCTACGCACGCGCCTTACAACCAAGATAGAGTTATTTCATCATGAGTAAAAATTTGATACACATACTTTGCCTGAGGAAAGATATAAATATAAGACCTATTGTATTATATTTGTGAAATATTTGCATTAAAAAGTATATATTTAGATGGAATTCATTAGAAATGCAAGTTTGGTATATTATTATTACCTCCCTTTACCTATCTTGGGTACGCACCAAAGATAAATTGCAAATAAATGAATTCAGAAGCTACACGTAGTTTTAAAACTTGTATTTTGGTTCAGAATGTTAAAATATTTGTATATCTATCCAATTCAAATGTAAAAGTAGAAATTATATTGAAATAAAAAAGAAATACTCAACGTTTTAAATACTTTCATATTAAAGGGAAGTAATAACACAATTTTAAAATCTCTATGTAATGGGTCTTATTGTTCATTAAATAAATCTCTAACAGAATATACAAAAAGTAAAAATTGTCAAAAAATGTTGCTTAATTGTAATTGACAACCTTTAAACCAGTTATCAAAATTTAATTGTAATTTGCTCAAATGATTTAATGATCACTCTTTCTAACTTCCACCCCTACCGTGTGAGATTGGGCAAGACATTGAAAAATGCTTCTTTATGTCTGAAAATGCGTGTCAGAATTTGATTATGTTCCACACAAGTAATCACATTTGTAGTATTTAGCAATTTAGGAAATGGATTATTCTAGTATTGAGACACTAGAGGGAGTGTAACGCTTTTCTTACATTTTCGATAGAAACTTAGAATTCTTCTTTTCTCAGATTTTATAATGCTGATATAATTTAACTTAGCAACAACTGAGTTCTGTATGACTGTAATATACAGAAAAAATACCCCTCAGAGATAAGGCCTCAATGGGGTAGTGGAATTTTAAAATTGCTTCTTTTTCCTGAAAAGGCTTGTCAGAATTTGATAATGTTTGGCACAAGTTTTCAACTTTGTAGTCTCTAACAATGGAAGAGTTCAGACTTAATTAATTTCTTTATGACTGTAACTTGTAGAAAAAAATCACCCCCTCTGAGATGAGGCCCCAATGTGGTGGTCAAATTTTTAAAATGCTTCTTTTTTCTAAAACCGTCGGTATTTTGCAGTGATTTGTTTCATTCGGTGGGGGATATAAATTCAATGAATTTGTTTGTTCTATTTAGATCAGGTCGTACTGCTTTAAGCCTCGAACGAGGATGGTGGATCCAAAAAGCAAATATACAAACAAAGTTCGATTTAGTTTTTTCGAAGTCTTCTCTTGTGACCAATCTACATGGTTCTGTGAAGAACATATGAAATTGTACTGACTCAATTGACCGTCCTTCATTTTAACATACCATAAAATGTAAATAGTTGAAACAAAGTCCCCATGACATCTAATATACCCAATTACCTGTTGCCAAAATAGACATTATTAGTCAATATTGAATATTCAGTGACATGCCGTCCTACAAAATAACCTAACGTTGTCCACCGTATATATACAGTGTAGCATGCGTGTACCCAATATCTCATCATACAGCTTGCTCCATCATTGATACTGGAAGACATCATTAAGCTACGATGGCAACTGAAATTATAGCAAATTTTGTGGGGACATGGACTAATGTGAAATCAGAAAACCTTGATGCATATCTAGATAAACTAGGTGAGTGATAATTTAAATACTAAAACAGCGTAATTATACAATATATGTTATCTTGTAGTTGATTTAAATGTGAGGTAAATTTCTGTTATACGCAAGAGTAGTATCGAGTTGTCTCTGTAGATATTGGTCGAGTTCGTTTATTTAACTCTTTCAGTGAAACTTTTGTTTTCATTGATAATATTTTGTTGTGTATCGCTAATTTATGCAACATCCGAAACTGAATTTATTTAGTTTATGAAGGCTAAATACGGGAGTAAAGTATTTTTTGTCAAAACAGTTGCGTAACTAACAGTGAGAGGCGGAATAATAAAAAAACGTCTGTTAAAATGACAACAAAAAAATGAAAATCCGCTTGCTAATAAATATAAACAAGTCGATGTCATGCCTCGGATGGTTTAAAATTCATTTATCGAATCGTTATACAATTTAAAACTGACATTCGGTTAAATAGCAGCCTAAAGCGTTTTTTATACTACAGACATTAATTTGTCCGATTAAATATGAGTTCGTATCTTGAGCATTTATACAGGATAACTAGTTTTCATATAATAATTGTAAAATTTACCACTATAAATCTATATTCATTCTTTTGTTTTATTAACGCTAAATTTACTGCAAAATGCCAAACGACTTATTTAAGAGTTATAAGTAGGAATCCAGACTGTAGGGTCTCATGCTGATGCTTTTTCCGCTGCCTTATAAAATGCTGAACACTATGAACTTGAAGCACACTTGTCATTTACTTGTTGTTCTTTATCGTTTCGTTTACCTTATTCCAGGTGTGGGTTTAATTAAGAAAACAGCAGCCAAGCAGCTGACTCCAACCATGGTGATCAGCGTAGATGGGGAAACTATTTCGGTGTCAATTTCAGCAGGTCCAAAATCCTTTAAAGCGTCTTTCAAAATTGGAGAAGATTATCCTGTTGAAGGAGAAAGTGGCAATGGAAAGGTAACTAATAACTCGGCACGTGTAAGAGGTCTTCTAGATTAAAAACGAACTTGGCTAGAAAAGTCACTTAATGTTTTATTACCCTTCAGAGAAGTTGCACTAAATTATTGTCCAGAAGGATGTATAAAACACAATAAATGCTTTGAAAACCTGTAAGAAATGTATGGGAAGTGACATGAGGCCGGTGTTTGTCCGAGCGGGCTATATTGTATATTTGCTATTTCAGGCTGTCTCTACTTTTGCCGACGGTAAAATGAAAACAGTCATCACACCAAACGATTCCTCTAAAAAATGTCAAACAATTTTCAGAGAAATTGATGGCGTCCAGCTTAAACAGGTATTCGTTCTTCTCTTAGCCAGTTCTCAAAGAAAAGAAATATTATCATAAACAATATTCTACTTTATTACAGTTTTATCCCTCTTCTGGCTATAAAGATAACACTAGCGGCTTATTTCCCAATCCGGCTAATTTTCAGGTCAATTTATTGGTGGCTTATTTTTCAGACCGGTTTATTTTCAAGACCGGCTTACTATCGAGGTTTTAGGGTATTGTTAGAAAATACATTTTATCGAACCATCTAATTAGAATTTCTAAAACAACATGTACGTGAGTTTGTATTAGTATACCTCAAGTTCATTTTAAAGACAGTTAAGAAAGTCACAAAGTGTCAAAATGATGGTTTATATACACTGTTACACGTTGATATGCATTTTTTACATAAAACATTGCTTATGTCTTTTTTTTCAGACAATGACTGTTGATGGTGTAACTGCCACACGTTATTTCAACAAGAAGTAGAATATGTTAAAATATGAAATAGATGAAAGATGTAATCGGTTTCCAGCTTGTTTAATTTGTGTTGCATCAAAAGTAACAGTTTTTTCACCGGCTTTCGTCTGGAGGAGTGTTCGGACACTTTTGACTAGTCTTACTATGTTTTTACCAAGCAATGCACGACACTTAATAAAAATTGCATCTGCTCAAAGAGTTTATATTTGTTAATACTTTCAATTACGTAAGATTTAATTAAATCGGTAGTAGCTGGCCAAATTCTGAGTATGAGAAAGTAGAGACGACATTGTTATGTACAACACACATGAAGCATTGTTTTGTTATTTGCTATCTGGTATGAGAGTAGTCAAAACAGTTCTTACATATTTTGAAAAAAATTCAGCTGTTAAAGTATAGTTGTATCCTTTCTTTTCTTGTAAAAAATAAAAGTTTCCTCAGCACTTTCGTTTTCGCTCCTTTTCCTCTCACTTTTATTACGTTTGTTTTAGTGAAAATGTGGAAGTTGTGTATGTCTGGGCTATATTCAAGTTAATCAAGGTATTTAATGGCAACTATTAAATACCATTTGTTGTAACCCAAATACATGGAGAATTAGTCAATAATCTGCGACCCGCTTGTTAACCTTACTGCGTATCGTATATATATATACCACTTGTTCGAACATTGATTTCAAACAATTACTGCTACGATCAGACTCGGAGACATCAATTAGCACAAATGGCGTCAGAAATTAAAGCAAAATTTGACGGAACGTGGACTTATGTGAAATCAGAGAACCTCGAGGCGTATCTAGAGAAACTCGATAAGTCATAATCATTATACTGAAAAATTGCAGGCTCCGAAAATGTGTTTCAGTTCCAATGAAAAGTTCCATATATATTTTCTAGCTTAAGGTTTCAACTTAATGACAAGTTAAGAGCAGAGCATTTTATATTTATATTACTTTTATGCGCATTCAGTACTTTAGAGATAACAGACATAATGGTATGGTAATAATATGGTAATGGTATTAATCGATTCCGAATATTGATACCAACATATGTAGAATTCACTCGTAGTGCATTTAATCGTAACCTCAATGATGCAAACAAACTCAAGCCTACGCATGAATTTTGAAACATTTATTGATCATAGTCACACATTTTAAACTATTATAGTTAAAAGCGGCCTACATTATAAACCCCTTGTGCGTAATTTCCTAGTGTGTGGTTACTATTAGTTTATTGACGCGGAACTTACCGGTTAAGTAGATAGAGACATTTATATAATATAGAATGTTGAAAAACGGTCAAAGTGAAAGTAGAACTGTCAAGAAAACAAACGAACTATCATTATTGCTAATCATTACTCGGAGCACCTAGATTGATATATTGTTACAATAGATTTTTAGTGACAATATTTTTAAAAAAGAAGTGTTGTGTTAACTATACCTGTTACAAAAATAGGTAAATGGTGACTATATCGCGATTGGTTATGCAGCATTTAATGATATCTTGAATTAGTTTAAAAAATTATTGATACAATGCAGGTTTATAATATGGGAGATTTTCTTTTTTTTTATCAGCAACATATATCACAAACTTGTAGAAATTTAAATCTGTATTTACATCACACAGAAAATACTGCAAGATAAGAGCATGCTATTAACACCAACAACAAGGGCTCATTGAGTGATAAGCATATATAAATAAATTCTAAATGTAGGGCAAACACTTAGTCAGTATAAGAGGCTTGAATAAAGAAAATTTAAACAACTAAACAACATAGAAATCGAATCGGTTGCTGACGCTCTCTTCTTTGTGTTCCTCTACTATATCCTAATTCCTCCTCTATTTAGCATCTAACTGCTACGTTGTGCTAATTCTAGCGAACACTAATTTCAGTTAGTAGGTGTGGTTGGGATTTTAATTTTACACTAAATGTAATTATTCTCTGAAACCCCTGACAATTTGACAATTTGATATTGTGAGATTTTTCGCATGAACCCCTTTTGAGTCTGTGAATAATTAATAATTTTCCTACTGCTACCAAATAGAAGCTATAAGTACGAAGACTAACAGAAGTAAGTGGTTTCACTCATTTTAAGAACTAGTCTGATTATACAGAGTTCAATTATACTTAATTAAATTTAATAATAAGTGTGGGCCTTTCTCTCGATTAGATGTACCGATCAACTAATTTGTCAGTGACGAATTTGATCTCTTGATTCAATGCCTTTGTAATAGCTAGTCTTTCACGGATATTTCCTTAACGGCAATTCTGGTTACGATCTATGTTTTGGTGAGGATAGAGACTAGTCCTGTACAGTGCCGTAACATAATTGTCCACCTTCTGCTTAATTCTTAGGTATTGGGTTGATTAAGAAAACAGCAGCGATGAAATTGAGTCCAACTTTAGTGATCAAGGTAGAGGGAGAAACCATCACAGTGACACTTTCTGCGCTTCTAAAATCAAATAAAACATCGTACAAACTTGATGAGGAGTATTCCGTAGAAGGAGAAGGCTTTACAGGAAAGGTAAATAGAAATATAACATGATCACAGGCTTGCTTTACTCAGAATGTGTGAGAGCGTTAGATAAAAATGGTTAAGTACATTTAGATATGCATTGTTTGTGGCTCTGTCCAAACCTTCCGCTCTGAGTATGTAGTCGCTCAATAATGTACATGTTGTGGGGTAACAGAACACTCGCATCTTTCAACAGGTATGTAAGATCGACATATACAGGTGGGAAAGTTATCGCAAACAGTATACTGTCACTCATGTTTTATAAACTTTGATCACAAGCTCAAATCTGCCCACACTCTTGACGAACATATTACCGGATGCGAAGACTAAATTAAACGCAGACTTCGTTTTTTCGGGTTCATATGTAATTTAACTATTTCAGGCTTTCACTACTTTTGCTGATGGCAAAATGACAACATCCGTCACACCAAATGAAACTTCAATAAGAAAAACAACAGTTGTCCGAGAAATTGTAGGTGAACAGTTAGTACAGGTACGCCATACTTTTTTTTCATTTCGTAAACAAAAATGAGTTTGACTACTGTGGTTCATGATAGAATTTCTAATTAGATTTAAAAAGGTTTTGCATTATGGTAAGATGAAAATGGTCTAAAATACATATTTAAACAGTAACGAAATAAGGATGTGCCTTGAAGTGCTTGTTGTATTTATTTTGTTGACTATTTTTTGTTTTAGACAATGACAGTTGATGAAGTAGTAGCCAAACGTTTCTTCTGCAAGAAATAGACCTTAACAATTTGTGAATGAAGATGCAAAATACTTGACTCTAGCAAAATCATCCTTTTTTGCTTATTACACCTAATTTTCTTTTTAAATTAAGATCTAGACATTTACCTAAGAATCCAACGTCATATTGTGTTCGTTATAATATACTAGTAGTAATAAATGAAGTTTATCGCCACTGATATCAATATTTTAATGTTGAGCACATGCTAAGATCTTATCGTCGGACTGCTGATTATGCAATATCCCATGCATAGTATGTCCGCTAACCACATCCTTTTGATGGGTCAACGATTAGAACTGAGCTCTGTCGAAGCTAGAGTTATGGGTTGTTGCACATGCTATATTTACAGTTTCATCCAATCATCAAACAGAATAAAACTGTGTCAGCACTCTAACTTATATTTTTGTGATATCTTGTTCTAATAAATCTCTCTTTAGATTCATTTGATATGTGTTTACTCGGCAATCTCCGGAAAATTCCGACTTAAACAGCTTCTGAATAAAAGCTTGTCAGAGTAGAACAGATTTGGTTTTGTTTTTATATCCAATATCTCCAAGGATTGTACATTTCTGAATCAATTCAGAAACCTAAATCTGGAAATTCCCTGCGTAAGGGTCACAGTGCTATCTCTTGAATTCAGTCCTCTTTTTGTGAGTAAATATTGTAATTATATGGTATCTGAGACTTAGTGAATTACTTCGAACTGAAGATAGCGGTGTTGCTGTAACTGGCATTAAGCTCGTTTCAGTCGCATTTAGAGCATTTGTGTAGGCAGGCAGTTTGCCTAATCATACCATTGTTTCTGGTAAGAACCAGTACTAAATCCCCATCTTCCGTAAGAAACTGCCAACCTTCTCACATAAAGAGTCATGGCCGGTACTAGGGCTCGAACTTATGACCCTCAATGTATAAAACGTTATAGTTATTTCAACTCAGTAACTCTAACCACACGATAGCGCATGGTCCGAGATATGTCTTTGTCATACAAGCATTTAAGAAATTGAACTTTAAGGTACATGGTAATACGAAAATGAGCTGATGTAATAGATTCATTTCGTCATGTTTTGGGCAGAGAAGGGGAGTCTTTAACATGCTTTTAAACCAATACTTTATCTGGTCGACCAAGTTTATACTTTACCCCAAACCCGAAGCCCGTCTTGAGCCCAAATGTACTGATTGCATGTCTCTCGTGTACAACCCCAGCGTTCCATACCATTGGCAAGTTATTGACGACTTACAGGTAAAATACTAAGCCGTATTAGAAAATTTGAATAGCCGTTGTAAGGAAGTATTTTGAAACCTTAAAGCCCATGGCATAGAATAATGACCCCAACCCGGTCTATATTTCATAGAAAAAAATGACCCCTTTTCTGTAAAATACGACTCCCCTTATAAAATACTGGCCCCCGTTTTAGAAAAGTGATCCCCTTACAAAACAAACATATTTTGTTCACAAAGACTACTACCACCACCACCATTCGGTGACTACTGCTGTTGATTTTGTTGTTGTTGCTGCTGATACAACAACATGTCAACGTGACTGCAACAGCAACAAAAGTCATATTATAATGAAGTAACCAACAGTATACATCGGTAGTTCAAAGTTCAAAACTGTTGCAAATGAATAAATGCTAAATTTTAACTTATGTCTACTTATTGTGATAAGTGCTATTTAGCCTTGTCATCAGTTAGAATACAAACAGCTGCACTGTAACGGGCAAAAGAAATGATAGTTATACGTTTTGTAATAAAACATGCATTTCCTTGTTAATATAACGCTTTGTTATGCTTCCCAAGGGAGAGCATAAAGTCGCTGCTTTGTCCGTCTGTCCGTCCGTCTGTCTATTTCTATTCGTCGGCCCGTCACATCTTTGTCCGAAGAATAACTCCAGGGATTTCAATGAAACTTGAAACTCAGAAAGATATTAATGAAAGGAAGTACAGAACGTAAAAGTCACATATTAGTATGTCCATCGGTCTATTCGTCTACCTTTAGCTTGTCAGGGTTTCATCTCAAACCCTGTATAGCATTTCTGTTAAAGGGGTATACCCTTCCCCGTCCAGATTGCAAGCACGGATGCACAACTTTCCACATTTACCAAAGTTTCTGTAAATGTTTGGACTCCGTGACGAAACTGGTCAAGATATACAAGGCTTAGAACAGAGCAGATTCTAGGACGGACGAGAACAAGCAAATATAAGGGTATAATTAAAACATTGTTAGGAGTTTAAAGGTCCATTACTAACACCAAATCGAATTTTCTTTTCAATCTGGAATCGTAACGGGCGTCTTCTCATAAGGAAAAATATGACATACCATATTGCATTGAATGTGACCGTAATGTGTAGAAAATTTTAGTTTAACAAAAGAATTAATAAATTATATTTTGCCTTTTCAAAAACAAAAGTAGCTTTTCCCGTTTTCAAATATCTTTGTAATTATCAAGAAATCTCCCAGAGAGAGGCTGTAAATAGGTTGTACATAAATAAGCATGCCTATTTTGAATTATAATTGAAGAACTTTACTTCAAATGATGTACAAAGTATATGTCTGACTGTTTACAACATTCAATAAAGCGAAAGTAGAACAAAAAGAACACCCAGGTCAATCTAAAGGAATACACAAGCATTCATTCGTTTTTCTGCAACAGTATTTCAAACAGGGAAACACTCTACGGCTATTGTAAAGTTTTAGAAGCCAGTTTCGCTATTGTAAAGTGTATTTCCCTGTAACAATTCCAGATTTAAAAGATGATTCGATTTGGTGTTAGTAATGGACCTTTAAAGCCCGTTTTTCAACAATGTTTCAGTCATATACGGGCAGACAGTTTGCCTATCTATTGTTCCTGAGTACCAGGACCCCTATCCTCCGTAAGAAACTCCCAACTTTTACACATTTAAAAGCACAATGGTCGAGATCCCTGTGGGGCTCGAACCAGCCATAATTTATTAATTAAAGTCAAAATTGTAAAACACGCCGGAAAATTCGGCTTGGTGCATTCGGGGATCGAAACTTGATCTATAAAGGGACCTGCAATTTCAATGCAGATAATTTTAATAATAAGCTTTGCATCATCGAAAATAAATTGATTTGTGACTTTGTATAATCACTTATAGAAGTCATTTTTCTACAACCAAACAAAAACGACCACGGGTCATTATTCTATGGGGTTAAATGCTACTTTGTGCCAATGAAATTACTATTATTTGTTGGGCTAATGTAATTAGTTCACACACTTAGCACTTTGGTGATTCATATTCAGGTAAATTGTATCTCAGAAACTACAGCCAAAGCGGTATCAGTTTCTTCAGTCGCCAACTTTAAGATACATTGAAAGCGGTTACACAAAATAGCTTACCGCTTCATGCTAGTGTATTAAATAGTAGAGTGGGCAATTAGGGTTTATCAGTATTGAACGTTTTTGACACGTTTCTGCTTAAGTGAGATTACCATCAGCACAGGTTCGATTGTAATGATAAACTTATGCCGTTAGGAACAAGAGATTTGTACTTTTTTCATACTTTGTAGGCCGGTACTGCCTATTTTAATATTATAAATAATGGTCTTTCGGATGAGACCTAAAAACCGAGGTCCAATGTATCGATGCTGTACATCGGGCAAGTTAAAGAACCAGGGGTGTTTCTGGAACGGGACACGTTCTGTATCTTACACTATCCCACGAAACCTAAAACGAGTCATTCTTCTGGGAGCGTTGGTCATATGGATTATCCGGTACCAACGATAAAACTCTAAAAATACATATACAGGAGTCACGTAAGTTAAATTGGCACCTTATGCTTTCGTCCGATATAGGTATGCCTGTTTTCATATTATACGAGGTGTTTAATATGTATTGTTTATTGTGTTTTGTAACCGTAAAAACTGACTGACATCGTCCCAATATACTGGTACCTATCATTTGTGCTATTCCTTTATTGAATACAAAACCTTTGCACTTAAAAGTGCGTTGGAATTGATTGGCCTTTTATCTAGTCCAAATAATTGTACTCAAAGGATGCATATCCTTATATATTTTGCTAGGTGCTATCCAGCCTCGGAGGAAAAGCGCAGATATCTATAAAATATCTATAAAATGTCCGTACTTTATGTAAAATGGGTCTGCGTTTGGAGTCGAATTATTGAGACTACCTTTTATCATGTTTGGTGGACCCATATTTCATTCCCAACTTTTTGCCAAAAAAATGTGGTGTTTGTAGAACATGGTGCTTTGATATAAATGGAGGATATCGTCTTAAAAGAAAACATATATTTAAGTCACAAAATATAATTTATTTTCCTTGAAATAATGCAGAGGTAAAACACCACTACTGTAACGTGTGGCGGTCACAACATACTAATTAAAGTAAGTTTCATACATTTGTAAATATCATGACGCAAATCGGAAATGACCTTGCGCATGTCAACAGCACATGGCCGGTGTGTTGAGTCGTCAAAAATTTGTAAACATTTGTCAATACTGAAGAAAGTAACGAAACCTTGCAATAAATAGTGAGCAAACGATCAAATAGACATGGGAAACAACACATCTGCACCAGCATCGGCCCCTCCTCCCGTAGACAATAAAGTGACACCCGTCGCACAACAACAAACGCCACTCACCGTCCCTCCCCCACCCACCACAGTTGCACAAGCACCAGCAGTGGCAGCACCTGTTGTTCCAGAACAGCCCAAACCACCAGAGGTAGCCCCAGAACTAGTAAATAACCCAGGGACATATGAAGAAATACATAAGGCTTGCAAAGGTAGGTTTGTGAAAAGGGAGGATTGTTCATGTTTTTTAATATGATGTAATTTAGTGCTTGTATCCACTTTCTCCAACACGGCCCTTGCACTGGTTTCGTACGTAGACATATTCGGAGTTTTGCATGTGCACTTATCCAAGTACTCGCAAGTTTCGTTTTTCCGGAAGAATTATATTGCTTTTCAACCGTATCAATCAAAAAAAAAATGGCAGATTAAAACTTTTAAGTAAAGACTTTTTTAAATTTAAAGCGAAATCCGTTGACATGCAAATTGCCAAAAATAAGCAATTTGCGGGATGCTTGATAACCAGTCAGTGTCTTTCGGCGTTACCGTACACGCACTACCTCAGTTAATGAAGCCAAATACATTTAAGTTCAATAAAGTACCCACTTGCAACATAATTATTTCTCAATTATGATTCGACAGGATGCATTACATTGCCTTCGGTAAAGAAGCAAATATTTTTTGCTATTCATGGACGTAATCATCCACACCCTGCCTTTCTGACCTAATGCTGTTATAGCTTACAAAATGTTTATGTATTAAAACTCTACTTATTTCAAGCAAAGTTAGATCTGCCTTTACCTTTGTTCCATATAATTCCAAACTGTTGAATTCTTAGAATATTTTAATGACACATGTTATCAGAGACACATGGAAAGTTTATGCGTGATTAAATTGATCAGTGGCTATTTTGTGTATCTATATTGGAACACACCATTTCATTGGAACACACTGTCTGAAATGGACTGTATAATTGTCCTTTCTGCTTTAGCTTTACATTAATTAGCTATGTATAAGGTCAGATTTAAAAGCTTCCAGATATTCTGATCTGATACTTCGTTAAACAGGAACACTTTGTAGACAATTTTTAAAGATTAAATATTTTTTGGTATGTAACTAGTCTATGTTGGCTTCATTAACATTTTATTATAATTTGACCCCATCTCCCGCATGTCGACCGCATGCGTGAATCATGTTAAGGGTCATGAACTAGGTCTTGTTTCATTTGGTAAAGACAGCCCAAATTTTCAAGTTCAATAGAGTATTTCAATTAGGGCTTCTGGTTCCCTATCGCATTGAGTACAGTAACCTAGGTTCGATTGAAATCAATTGCCGTCCTCAAGTATCAATCAAAACAAAATTAAAACGCTTGACCAGTAGGCTTTTCGGTGACAATTTAAGCAAACTTTTTAAAAAGAGACATTATCCACTGGTGCATGAATTTTGGGAAATTGATGTCGATAATATGCATTACATACTGCCTCTGATAAAAGTAAGTTTTTTTTACTCTCAACCAATTAGAAGGGGAGGTTTTAATGTTAATTAATTGCAGACTAACCCCCGATAATTATCTATGTATAATCAATTTAACTGTTTAATTTCTGATGTGCTTGTTGTGAATTTAGTGTTTTTTCCTATTAATTATTGGCTTATTACAGTTGTCGGTCGGAACTGTCGACCTATTTAAATTGTTTTGTTTCATTTGTTAAAACAATTTCATCAATGATTCAATTAGCGTCGTCTATGCAGAGAGTACCTGGAAAATTGGCGTGTTTTAAGACATATTAGCACTGTTTTTCGGGACAATTTAAGACTTAAAAGAGACATAATCACTGGTCATGTGGTAATTGATTAATATGCATTTGCTTATAAGTGACTCAAAAAATGTGTTTGCAGACTAATGTCCGCCATCATTTTTCAAGTTAAAGAGAAATGATAACTGTTCAACTTTTAATTGTTTCAACTATTGTTTAGCTGTGTATTTGTAGAGAAATGACACTGTTTGCAATGAAAATTACGTCCTTTATTCCGTCCGTTCACGATTTACTTGTATATTATTTTTTTTTAATAAGAATAATAATTATATAAAGAATGCTGCCCTTCAGGGTAAATATACATGAAAACCAGTTTATTAAATGTTATATTTCAATAAAAGAGCAAAACCGTTGATGTTTCTCAATATTTTTCTTCTTCTTTCATTCCAGGAAAATTTATGATGTATCTGTCATTTTGTATCGACAAATATCGTATCGATCATTTTTATTGATACTCAGCCCTATTCCCTTGCATACAGAAGCAAAGATGTTTGGCAAAAATATGCATTTCTGTCACAATCCTGATAAAAAACATGAAAAAATACCTCATATTCTTCATTAATTAACTAGTTTTGCATGGTAACCAAAAGTTTCCAAAATATACAGGAAATCTTTCATTCAAAAGTTGTTAAGCCATTACCTGTAGTTTTCGTCACATGACAATACAGAAATTGGCTCATGTGGCTAAAAGCATAAAATCTTAAAAAACATAACTAGGGGTGGGCAATACATTGCAACATAGGGGATATCCAGGTAAATACGGACAAAGGTATAAATATGGACACTTAACATAATGTATGCGACTTTTAATAAACTTGTTTTCATTTCTTTACGCTTTTTTTCTTCTTTGCAGTTTATTTTTATGACTTGGTTCCTTTCCTGAAAATATCTAAGTCACATTAAATATGATATGTACACATGTTTTCCCAGAAAGCCACCCTTGTTACTTTTCCGACTTTTTATCAACATCGCAAACGTGTTCATTCTAGTCTATCGTGATTTTAAAGCCTTTGCGAGTATTATAGTCAATAAACTATTTAAAAATGGTAGCTTTAACATAAGTAAAAGTTTCTGATCAAATAAATTACAGGTATAATTGTGATTTACGGACAAAACATTGAGAAAAACGAGGTTTTAATCTGTCCGTATTTTCCCTCCTACTTTTGTCCAGTCGTGAAAATACGGACACATAATTCTTGAGACATCAATTTTTGTCCGAACACACCTTTTGTTTACAGGTTTTTAAAGAAGTCATAGTGTTCTTCATTTCAAACAAAACACAAAATATCCACTAAAATCTAAATATGAAGAAAATATTAACTAAGCACTAATTATTGTAAAACAATAACTTATATAATTGTGACGCACTCGAAAATGTTATCAGTTGTACTAAAATCGCGAAAATTTACCATACCTATGCTTTCAAGTGCTTCTGTCTTTTCCAGAATTAAATACATTTTCAGGCCCACTAAAATAACGAGATTAAATTAGTTTAAATTCTATTTATTCAACAGAAGCACATTTGATACAACAGACAATAATTAACAAATAGTTGTGTCTGTCGTGAAGTGTTTTCAACACTTATATTAACTCTTTTCCAAATGTATGTACTATTTTGTCTTAATGTGCATAAAATATTCTGGTAACAGTGTTAACAAATATGATATTCAAGATTTAGAACAAAATGAAACAAAGTAAAATAAAAACAGCAAATAGAAGGATGAAAGGATAGATGGGAGGGAAGGAGGACGGAGGGGAAGGACAAAGAGAGGAAGGAAGAAAGGAAAATTGATTCAGCCAAGTAAAAAAATGTTTTATTCAAATCGTTTGGTTGCCTCTATGTATTTCTAGTCAATTGTAAGGTAGTCAGAACCGTATAATAAGTTTTGCAGAAGAGGCACGGTAAATTGTCGAATAGTGTTGTCTTTGATTGTAGAAGTTACGGCATTAGATATTAAATTAACCGGGTGGTTGGTGAAAAACGACAATTTTGATGATGGCAATCATTTAAAATACCTATTACAGTATATACTACTCGCCTGTATTTATGGAGTGTTTTCTAACTAAATTGTTGTTTTTTTCTTTATTCATGATATATCTAAAATTATTTTGTTGTGTAGAAATAATTTACTTGTGCTTTTGTGGATAATGAATGTGCTTATAAAGTAATCAAATAGTGCCACTGTAAATATATTCCCCTCTCAACTGCTTTACTTGTTGTCTGCTTATAGTATATGTAGGCTATAGTCTCAAAACATTCAGTTTCCTTTTTTAGGCAAAATGATGATATTAATGTTCGGTCTATACCATTGGTAAGGAAGATAAAGAAAGTTAAAATGAATAGTGAAAGATTAACAACACAGTAAAATTACATTTAAACCCCTGTTTATAGGTTTTAAAAAATGCCACAGGGAAAAACCTAAGTTTTGTTCAGTACCGAAAATACATATGTAGGTTTATGAACATAGACTTAATAAGTTAACTTTAATGTTACTGTTTTCAAATGTTTTAGTAGGCGTTAATTAATATGCATACTTTTAAAAGAAGGTTAGCTTGTCCGTATTTTACCTACTGGAAACTGTTATGTCCGTATTTTCCCCTCAGAGTGTCCGTACTTTCCCCATTGCGTCCGTATTTTCCAGTTTTCACTTAGTGTGAAAAAACACTATTCTAAGTCACGGACAGGCTAAGTATGATGACATAAGCGATAAAACGCAAGAAAAATAATGATCCGAATAGATTATGGTGTTCTGATACCCGAGGTAGCTAAAAGTGAGTGACAATAACGTGTCAAACGAGACATTGTAAAAACTGTCCGTATTTACCCGGATAGCCCCTACCAGTTATCGTAATATTTTTGTAGGCAATGATATATTGCAATATGATTTCAAATATTGCAATATTTAAACAGGGTACAGTTGAGTTGTAAAAAAAATCAAATATCACCTAAATGACAATAGTTTTGCTGGATGGTAATAAGTTGACAAGTTTAATTGGCTCATCAGTTTGCACTATTCATATTAAATCACATTTTGTTACATTTAAGTTTTATATCTGTAGCTTGGAATGTTGTGATAATAAGCTCTTAAATAATTTTGCATTTAAATAATGTACTTTAATGTACTACACATAATTTGTAAATAAAACTTCTCATTGTTTTCATAGAAATATTCCCTGCACCATTTGAAGGAGGGAGGCTGGTGATTGGTAAAGGAGTGAGCAGCCATTTTCAAATCAACCACACACTCACCCTTGGACCCCCTATGCTATCTGGATATAGATTTGGGGCAACTTATGTGGGATCTAAACAGTTTTCACCACAGGAGGTAAGTCACTGTCAGGGTTTGTTGCTATTTTGCAGTTAAATGAATAGGTAAATAACCATGGTAAAGAAATACATGTTTCAAAACTTGTATAATCACGAGTAATTCATATAACACTAAATAAAACATACTGACAAATTGCTTAATTGTAATCTAAATGAGATGATACTTTGCTTTTTACTTTCAGAGTTATCCAGTCCTACTTGGAGACATGGATGCAAGTGGAAACTTAAATGCAAATATTATTCATGCTTTTTCTAGAAGAATTTTTACACGTTTTGTTGCACAGGTTAGTATCACTGGTATTTGATCACTGGGTGTATATCTACACTCAACAGGTTTAGAAACGCAAAAGTGGCAAAATATTTATTTTAACAGTGTTATCGTGTTTCAAATTTATTCAAATTTCATACACAACAAAAACAATATAAAATTGAATTCTTGTAAAAGTTTCAATAATTCATCGAAAAAAATGACTTAAATAGAAACAATAGCGTCATTCAAATAAAAATGTTCAACAGGGGAAATCTTTGCGTTTCTAAACCTGTTAAGTGTATTAGAAGTTGCAAGTCAGCATTTTAAGACAGGTTTTCGAGAGTAAACATTCTCAACATTAAGGATTGTACATTAAATACATTTAAAAAAAAGATGTTTCTTATGATATATGGGATTATTATTTGTTTTGATGTTATATCACATTGTAATTTCACTAAGTGGGCACCAAAAGTGATATTTTCAGGAGAAAATAACTACTTTTGGTGTTCAGGGGTGAATTAAAGTGATCATATTACATCAATACCAACACTTCCTGTTTATTTTATGTTTTAGACTCTCCTTTTGTTGAGTTTGTTTGAAATAAAAAATGAAAACTTCTGAAACATGATCTGAAAGCATAGCACATGACACCATTTTAACACCGTTATCATTGTTTGGTGTTGAGAATTCTTTACGCTGAGTATTGTTTGCCTCAATCCAGGGTTGAAGATTTGAAATTTTTCACCGCTTTGAAATTTGTTCAATGAAAATATCAATATTATTTCACTGATATATTTCAGTATTTCACTGATATATTTCAGTATTTCACTGATATATTTCAGTATTTCACTGATATATTTCAGTATTTCACTGAAATATTTCAGTATTTCATTGATATATTTCAGTATTTCACTGATATATTTCAGTATTTCACTGATATATTTCAGTATTTCACTGATATATTTCAGTATTTCACTGATATATTTCAGTATTTCACTGAAAAGCATTAAAAAATAGATGGAGTTATCTTTGCATTGACAATGTACATGTAGAATAAAAAATCCTCTGTGCTTAACATTGGATGCTTTTTTTGTGCAAATTAAATAGTGGATATAAGATTTTATTTTTGCCGCAGTTTCAGGGAGATAAGACCAACACACAGCTGGTCACAGATTATAAAGGCAGTTCATACACTGCATCTGTTACAGTAGCAAATCCAGACCTGTTGAATGGAGCAGGTTGGTTTATTGTATTCTATTAATCTGCATATTTAATGATTCAGTCATACTTTAAACAGGACCCTGCTAAATTGAATTTATTCAGCTAGAAATTTGGAAAGGAACATTTATTGCTAAGAGAAATGCTTTGGTTAGATTAACTGACAGAATATGGAACAATGCAGCTTGATCCTGTTCAGTTATGGTCATTGACAGGGTGTGGAAATCCTATATTTTTTCACTTGTCCACGGACAAGTGAGATGCCAAAATTCACTAGTCCAAGGCCAAAATTCACTTGTCTAGCTTTCAACATTAAAACTAAAGTTAAACAATCAACGACCAGGTTTAGAGATCTGAAGTGGACACATCGGTAATGTGTTAGCATATACATCTTTCCTAGTAAAGTTCACAGTCATTTGTTGCCTAGTGCAAGATTGGGAGAATGTACCAGACTTCGCGAAAAGTTGAAAAAAATAACCGAACATTCGGACCGGCTAAGTCCAAGCATTTGCCGGACCGAATACAAATCTGCCGGACCGAAAATCAAAAATCATGTGGCTGTTTGTCACATCGTAAACTAGCCATTCATGACTTTCCCTCCACTTCAAACTCTCTTTTTTTAATACTGTTTTTTTTTCTTGGCCCAGCGTTCATTGGGAGTACTTTTTTAGCTCGACTTTTCGAAGAAAAGGGGAGCTATCCTACTCGCGTCAGCGTTGGTGTCACACCTTGGTTAAGTTTTTCGTACCACCCCACTTTATTTCAAAAGTATTAGAGGTCCACTTACAAATTTGTGTTCGGACTGTAACTTTGTCATGCATTGAAGGATTTTAAAATAACCTGGCACAAATGTCTAGCACAACAAGACGACGTGTCGCGTGCAAGACCCACGTTCCTAACTCAAAGGACAAGGTCACACTTAGAGTTTGTGTCGGATAAGTTGGACGTAGGGATTCCACACCTCTAGACGCGAGACAAAACTTACTAAAAGATGAACATTAGCATAGAAATTACATTAATATTCCTGTAACCTGTAAACAGTTCTCACTGTATTAACCTCAAAACAGTCCTCACAGACACTAGAATTTGTTGATCTTTCTTGTAACACCATAAAAAGCTACATTTCTTTTTGCAATCAACTCTGGCTTCAAAACTACATGAATATTAATTTTGCACCAACAATTTTCATAACTTGAACCCTTATTGCGTCCCCTGAAAATTCGAACTGTTTCTAAAAAAGGAAATCCTGTTACTGGGTACATTTATTTGAAAAAACATTAAAGTTTGTGCTATCTTTTGAGATCTTAGTTTACATTTATGATAAATATGACTCTCTTTTACATATAGACCGCCGTAAAATGTATACATGTATCAGAAATAAGTGTTACAGGTACAAGTTGCATACACGAAAGTAGTTTGGATGCTGTCAAGAATTCCGCAAGGTACTTTCCGTAGGGAAGGTATAGCCTGATCTCTTCCCTCCACGTGCTGAGATTTGCCAGTACTTTTAATGCAAGAATTAGATGTTACAACTGTTTGTGTTATCCACTCAATGTTTAGTAACATATTTAATTTGTATATCACACAATAAATCTACTTTAAAGTCTCGGACTTCACAACAATAAATCTTTTACAGGATTAGCTGTAGGACAGTATTTACAGAGAATCACTCCATCAGTAGATGTTGGAACTGAATGTATGTATCAGCGAGGTGGACACATACCAGGTGGCCAGGTAGCAGTACTATCCCTGGCTGGAAGAGTAAAAGGTATATGTAACTTCTTTTATATTTACGTAACATGTAGGAACTGCTTTAACAGGTGGTATACATTTACTGCTGCTTATGATGTAGCTAATTCTGACATTTACAAAATATAATAAAATGGAATGCCTTTATTTAGAGCTTTACATCTGTTTTAGCTCTACTTGATTAAGTCCAGTGGAACTTTTGCTATGGTGGTTTGTCCATCGTCCCTCTGTCCATAAACTTTTCCTTGATAACACTCTGCTGGCCACAATATTCATTTGACTTTTATGAAACTTGCTAATAAGGATCCCTGCAACTTGTTGATGTTCCCTATTGTTTTTGGAGTCAGTGAGTCAAATGTGACCTCCGATAGCAATTGCTTAATAATATTCTACAAATATCAATTTTCGTTCAACTTTCATCAAACGTAGATTTTCCTTGATAACGCTCTATGGGTCACAGTCTTCTTTCAACTTCCACCAAACTTTGCTCAGAAGGCTCCCTGTTACATGTAGATGATCCAAATGATTTTTTTGGTTAGTGGGTCAAAGGTCAAGGTCACAGTGACCCACACTTCAAAAATATTTTCTGTTGAGATCTTCTTGACCCACAGTCTTCGAATTCGGTAGCATGATTGGTCTTACTGAGTAGATGATCCCTGTCTTTTTTGTGGTCATAGGGTCAAAGGTCAAGGTCACAGTGACCCGAACTTTGAAAATCCTTTCCACTTGATATCTTGAGATCTACATCACCTACAGGCTTCAAATGTCATAGGATGATTGGTCTCACCGAGTAGATGATCCCTACTGTTTTTTATGGTCAGTGGGTCAAGGTCACAGTGAACTCTGCTAGTTTTTCCTTGGGACATTTGCAAAAGATTTTCACAAAACTTACTCAGAACAATCCAGTCAGACAGACCAGTAGAGTGATACTGGCCCAAAAACTCTTGTTATTAGAAATCTTCTTCAAGTAAGTAAATATTCATGAAGATTGTGGTCCGGTGATCTGGGCAGTTACAGATATTCATGCTCGTCTTTCAAGCTTAAATTGTGGTGAACATAGTATTGTACCAGTCCTGCTTACTTTGTGTTAATTGCCAGAATAGGGCCTCTAGACATATCATATCAGTCTAAGTATGTAGATTAAAATTCAGAAATCATATATTTTAAAACTTGTCAAAAAAATATTTTTTACAACACAGGTGAGAAATGGCAAGCTGCAGCCACGTTATGTCCAGCAGGTCCCGGTGGTGGTGGTTTTCACACCTCATACAGTCACAGAATCAATGACACTCTACAGGTAGGCGCCGAGTTTGAGACCAGTATAGGCATGGGGGAGAGTACAGCCACTGTAGGATACCAGCTAGAGATACCATCAGCTGGTGTTAACTTTAAAGGTAGGTCATATCTTGATTATTTCTGTTTGAGTCTTGCTTATTATACCCCCAAAACGAAGTTTAGGGGGGTATATAGGAGTCACCCGGTGGTTGGTCGGTTGGTTGGTCGGTCGGGCGGTCTGTTGCATTGTCCTTGTCCGGAGCATAGCTTGAAAACTACTTGTTGGAATTCAATACAACTTCATACAATGGTCAAGCACATTGAGAGGAAGTGCAGTGCACAAGAACTATAACTCCATCTTGACTAATTACAGAGTTATTGCCCTTTGTTACTTTTCCTTGTCCGGAGCATAACTTGAAAACTACTAGTTGGAATTCAATACAACTTCATACAATGGTCAAGCACATTGAGAGGAAGTGCAGTGCACAAGAACCATAACTCCATCTTGACTAATTACAGAGTTATTGCCCTTTGTTACTTTTCCTTGTCCGGAGCATAACTTGAAAACTACTAGTTGGAATTCAGTACAACTTCATACAATGATCAAGCACACTCAGAGGAAGTGCAGTGTACAAAAACTATAACTCTATCTTGAGTATTTACTGAGTTATTTCCCTTTATTAGTTTTCCTTGTCCAAAGCATAACTTGAAAACTACTAGTTGGAATTCAATACAACTTCATACAATGGTCAAGCACATTGAGAGGAAGTGCAGTGTACAAGAACTATAACTCTATCTTGAGTATTTACTGAGTTATTGCCCTTTGTTAGTTTTCCTTGTCCGGAGCATAACTTGAAAACTACTAGTTGGAATTCAATACAACTTCATACAATGGTCAAGCACATTGAGAGGAAGTGCAGTGCACAAGAACCATAACTCCATCTTGACTAATGACAGAGTTATTGCCCTTTGTTACTTTTCCTTGTCCGGAGCATAACTTGAAAACTACTAGTTGGAATTCAGTACAATTTCATACAATGATCAAGCACACTCAGAGGAAGTGCAGTGTACAAGAACTATAACTCTATCTTGAGTATTTACTGAGTTATTGCCCTTTGTTAGTTTTCCTTGTCCGAAGCATAACTTGAAAACTACTAGTTTGAATTCAGTACAACCTCATACAATGGTCAAGTACATTGAGAGGAAGTGGAAATGCAGTGCACAGGAACCATAACTCCATCTTGACTAATTACAGAGTTATTACCCTTTGTTACTTTTCCTTGTCCGGAGCATAACTTGAAAACTTCTGGTTGGAATTCAATACAACTTCATACAATGTCAAGCACAATGAGAGGAAGTGCAGTGCACAGGAACCATAACTCCATCTTGACTAATTACAGGGTTATTGCCCTTTGTTACTTTTCCTTGTCTGGAGCATTTTTCGAAAACTACCAAGTTGGAATTCAATACAACTTCATACAATGGTCAAGCACAATGAGAGGAACTGCTAAGAACAATATCTCTTTTTAGTTTGTTTGCAAGGTATTATGTTACTACAAATTTCTTCAGTTTATAAAGCAGTCTTTTGGGGTATTAATCACATTTAGTGATAGCTCTAGTTTAAGTTAAATTTTGTCTGTTTTAATTTCAAGTCATGCCTAGACAACCCATGCTTTGTGAAAACCAACAATTATTCACTTGTAGTCATTGTAAAAGGAAGTGAAGGAACTGATACCAGAGCAGAACTCAACTTTAATAACAAGTGCTTTATATCAGTGTGTAGTGGACAACAGTCAGGCTGGCGTGACTGAGACGGCCATACAGGCCCTTAAAGTGCGGGACCTTCCCCTGTCTGTCCTTTGTGGCTGCCAAGCTAGTGAACCTTATGGCCGCAGGAGGTCCCCTGCACATAAACAGCCACAGCCTTCCTGCTGGCATAGAAGGGGTCCAGGTCCTCTATCAAAATTGCTCAAAATGATTCTGCTCCACTGCCCCATAACCATTGGATTGATTGCAACCTTACTGAAATTTCATGAATGGTCCTCTACAAAAATTGCTAAATAGTTCTGCTCCTGTAAACAAAATCTCCTTAAAAACTAGGCCAATATCAACAATAAATTATGGGATTGTTTCTGAGATGGTCTTTTCTAAGCATTTCTGCTTAGCTGCAAAAAAAGGGCAACTAGAGCTGAAAACAGACAGACCAAGATCATTCAATGACAACTCCTTTACAACTCTGCCAGTTCAGCTTAACTCACTGGATTGTTCCTAGAATGGTCCTCTACCAAAATTGCTCAAATGGTTTCACTCTGTTGCACACAATGGCTGCAAGAATTTAAATGATATTTTCTCCTTAACTACACTGCCAATTTCAACCAAACTTCACAGGATTTTTTGTAGGGTGGTCCTTTACCAAAATTGCTCAAATGGTTCTGCTAGGCTACACAACATGCCCACCAAAGCTGAAAATAGAAAATCATTTTATGCAACATCTCCTTAACCACTGGACCAAATTGAGCCAAACTTCATAGGTTGTTGTGGAAAGTCCTTCCAAAAGTTCTCATGTTTCTGCTCCAGAGCACAATTATTGCCTATATATTATTTGGAATTATGCAGATCTTATGTTAATCTTAATGTTTTGCAGTATGACTTTAAAAGACTCTATATTCATTGCACTTACTTTTGGTTAAAAATGCAAAGCTGATGGGGGGGGGGAGTGCTACCTAACCCCTATCACACCTAAGAGAGGGATAACAAACAGGGTTACCCAGAGGAGGGGGCCTCAACATTTTTTTTAAAAATGCAAGATTCTGTATGTTGTTTTTTAACAGAAAATGGTCAATTTCATTGGTAAAATACCTTTATTGTTAATAGCTATAAGTAATTCTACATCCTACATGCTAATGAGACTAAAAGTTTCAGTTATTAACTACTCTTAAGAGTTCTGACTAGTACATGTGTTTAAAGAAGAAACTGTTCACTGCAATTACAACATTTTATATTGTAGGTCAAGTTGATTCCAACTGGACTTTAGCAGCTGTTATGGAGAAGAAGTTACTAGAATCCCAAATACCTTTAACAGTTACATTAAGTGCGATAGGTAGCCAGGTGAAATCAGACTATAAATTCGGAATCGGAATGAATGTAGGCTAAGAAAGTTTTAACCCAAGTTTAGGAATTCTTTTACATGGAGTGGTCTACCTTGAAATGTTCTATGTGTTTTTTGAAAAAATAGATAAACATTGTCAAAGGAAGAATGTTCGAAAGGGGATATGTTTTGCTACAAAACATGTGTTCAGCATGCAAACCTCATTTGTTCAAGCGGTTCTCTTTAAGTATCTCTTAAGTATCAAATCTAGAAATATGAAATCATGGTGTTTTATACATGTGTAGAAAATCATATGAATTGTAATTGTTTTCATTTGCCTGTTTTATGTTAAGCAGGTTTTAGCTTTGATATTGGTAATGATTGCATTTATGTCATTTATAAATAAATGTTGAAAGACTTTAAGTGGTGTTTATCAGTATCTTATTCCAGTTGGAAAGTATTGTTTATGATTGGTTTAGTTTTGTGGTCCATCACCTGTTGCTATAGGGATGAATGACAAGTCCCAGCCTACTCTACCAACCATGCCTACCATCCGATATAATTTTATTGCCGAACGTTGCCCAGGATACTAACTATACTGTCTTAATGCAGTACTAAACTAATGAGATTGGATGCCGAAAGTAGGTCATGCTCATGATGAAAGTCCCTTTGTGAATTTAAAATTGAGAACCGTAGGATTAAGTTTATTTTTTGTAGAATTCAATAGATATAAATTGTAATTCAATCGTTCAGTACATCAATAATTATACAAATTAAGTATTTAAAGTCTATTTTCCGTTGTTTTGAAATTTTCTGTGAAATCTCTTAGTCCTGGCATCTGTTGTTGGGTGTGGTATACGGACTTTCTCCGAGGCAGCCTTTTCTACACGATGACGTGTTTTCTTGTACCTGACGTCACCTCCCTTAGCAGCATCTTTCTGATATACAAGTTCATTAATTCTCTTACTGATATTTGGTAAAACTACAGCAACACGCTTCTCTTCAATGCCAACAATCTCTGGCATTGCGAAATCATTTCGTTTCTTAACACGTAGATGCTTTGACGCTTGTTTCTTAATATCTGGAAGTTTTAATCTCTGTCCAGTGTTTGCATACAGCTTGTTTCCTTGCGTCCTACCAGTATTGTGACAACACCTCGACTGCAAACGCTTTCTGTTATATGTATTCTCTATGTCCGGTAGACGTTTGGATGACCTGCAATCGTCAGCAGTATTTGGATCAGTTACGTCTGCTTTTAGCTGTCTGACAAATTTTTCAAGTCTCGTTTTCTGTCCCTTTAGTTCTTTGTTTAGCCTCTCTTCCTCTTGAAATCTCAACTTGTTACTCGAGGCTAGGACTGAGTAATTATTTATCTGCCGTTTATATCCATCTCGCTGAAATGCCAATTTAACTGATTCTTTTTTCTTCCGTTCACACTCGTCGAGTTCACTCAGAAGTAAGCTTTTTATATGTGAAATCAGTCTGTGAAAGCAATAAAAAACCCAAGTAATTTTATCTTGAAACGTACCAAATTGAAGCTGCATCTATTAGGTATTATACTACAGACAAAGCAATTGGGTAAATAGCAAGGTCCTGACGACCTCCTATCGCGTACATGAACTGAATGAGATGACTACTGTTGATGTTTTCGTTATCATGTAGATCTCTTTTAAACAGGTGAATCTTTTGACCCCATGGTCCTGAATGGAACAAACTTGTGAAAAACCACAATATAATGCCACATAGCAAATATCTAAGTCTTTGGCCTTGATTCTTTGGAAGATTATACGAGTTTTTTAAAAGACTTTCCTAAGTAAGTTTATGTAAAACAGGTGACCCCGGGTGAGTCAGTTACGACCCTATAACATAAACTCAACAAACTTGGTAGAGGACCACTACTATGTCAAACCCATTTTGAGCAAGCTTTTAGTTTAAGTTTTTGAGATTTTTTTAATGATACTACTAGATGCCTACAGGCAACATGTCAAACCCGATCACTGTTAAGGATTGAAGGAAACAGGATCTTATGGGCGACATGCTGTCTGATTGTGGTGGAAAAAAATGCTACTAGTCGATTCAAAATATGATGCATGAGTAAGTAATAGCCCAGGAAATATCTCATGTGCTCATGTTGGAACCTTTAAACGTATAAGCGTGATATTAGTTTAGTTTATACTAATTTATTTTAGCTCGATTGTGAAGAATCGCTTGTAGCTTATCAAGTCACTCTACAGTCCGCTTCCTGGAAAAACCAGTACTGGTGTCATATGAGGAGGTACGGTCTTGACCATAATGGGACTCGAACCCGCATCCTCCGGGATGAGCGGCAGACACCTTAACCTCTACACCACCGCTTCCCCTTATTAAGCGTGACATTGAACTTGGGACCTATGCGCTACACACTGTCCCATTTCATTGAACTACAGGGCCAAGTAAATTTAAAACCGACAAGCTACTAGTATTACAGACAGACGCACGGACCCACACACCGAACTGCCATTATGGCAAGTTTGTCGAGCGAGCGAGGAACAGGTGTACCCAAGGTAGAGTCAGTTTTGATCCCAAGATCATGGTTTGAACGATCATCAAAACTTGAACAAATCGTCACAATGCAGTGATCACAACAATTAATCAAAGTTCTGAGTCTTGTGGCTTTGGACAAGGATATTTGTAAAGATTTTGCTATATAAGACTTAATAAAAGAGGTGACTAATCCGACCAGAGTCAATTATGATCACATGGGTATGTGGATACTGGACAATTCCACAGCGCATATAGTGACGAAAATGATAGAATACCACTGGATAATACAACAGGGCATATATTGACGAAAAATGAAAGAATACCACAGGGCATATATTTACGAGAAATAATATACCACGACTGGACAATACCACATGTATACTAATTATCTAAGCTTTTAGACAATATGACTTTTGATATGTTTTCATTGTGGGTGCCATGTCATCGACAGATCTGTCTGGTACGTAATTCAGTCGGTTTATGGGAGTTGTTGTTTAAAGCGGATTGTGAACGACAGACATATCCAGACTTCATAATAGCTCACTATGATCACTTCGAATACGATAAAATTCAAATGTAAAATAGTTATACAGACTATGTCAATTTCTGCTGTTTCTTTTCATGTTAAGACACCAAAATGAAAGACTTACGCTTTATTTCTTTCATATTTGTCTTCCTGATGTTTAAGATACTGTGTTTGATTGTTATGGCTGTCCGTCAAAAAGTTGATGTTGAATTCATAATCAGCCCTGTTCCACTCGGACGGATCTAAGAATAACAATAATGTAGTACCACCGGACAACAAAATATATACTGTCCGATTCTCAGTAGGTCTAGTAATGACTTAAGAGACGCGGGAACTGGTCGAATATTTAATTTAGTTTACAGAAAAAACATTGGGCGCTAAGAAATAGCCACGAATATGTCGATCAGATATAGAGATACATAATATTATATGCCTTTTAATTTTAAAATTCCTTTTTTCATATGTAATGTTCACTAACAGACTGCATATTGAAGTGCTTGCTGCAAGTAAACATATTTCTTACGCAAAGTTCTGGTGTGAATGTTTGATAAGTTCATATTGTTTTTTTTTTCATATACAAGGCATGTTTCTTTTAAAATATATGTACTTGTATTTATATTACTTTTTATAAAACTTGCATATTTCTACGCCTTACCATCAGAGAAGCTTGGCTCGTTTTCTAGAGATTCGTCAAACTCGAGCAGACTGGCAGACGATAATGAAGGGATCGGTGTATTGATGTCAGATATAAAGTTTTCATCACTAAAATCCCCGTCACCGCCGGTAGTACTGTACCAATACCTGCTCTTTAGTTCCATCCTTAAAGCCAACAGCTGCGACAACGGAACTCTGTCAATAGCATAATATAGTTTGTCAACTTTAAATTTTTGATACAGCTCTTTCCTTGACTTGAACACGCAATTCAATTACATGTACATTAACTGTATGTCTTGTCGCTCCTTAGTTTGAGTTTGAACTTTTTATTCGAGGTAGTCGTGCACACGTTTTAGAGGCGGTAAGATTTTATTCCTTCCGATATAGGCCAATGTGTGGCAGAATTGAAAACCATTGTGACATCAGGTTAATTGTTCTCTGGGTTTTTCAAAATCTCTTCAACCTCCGTATATTACTAAATATGTACTTGTTTTGTTCACTTTCCCTTCTATTTCAGCCAATATAAGGTCACTCCTCCCGCCGATATGCCTTATCGGGTCGTACCGATTATAGCCTCTGTAGAGGTTGGTGGACCTAATAAGCACAATCACAAACGATATGCC
>JAFMSR010000016.1:25676898-25861898 GCA_022818135.1 Saxidomus purpurata | reverse complement strand
CGTTTATAGCAGTGGTGACCAAACTACGATCGTGTTCGTCTAGGAAGTAAAGAAAATCTTCCAGCAAAGTATCAGCAGACGCTTCTGTTGTTTCATAAATCAAAGCAATTAGGGTGCTTTTGCACATCTGAATAGGGAAAGCTTTCATGACGGCAACGGAATGTGATAAAATCCGTCCGAGAACTCGATATTTGGAATCGTCGGTAAATCTGTGAGGCGGTAGATACGGAACCACAGCCTCGCATCCTATGAAGAATTCGTCTTGAGCTCGAGACCAGAATGTTGTGAACATGTCGAAGGTAACGCCACCGCAGTCCATTCCTTCCTCGCCTAAAAACTTCACGGTTACGCGAGACAATGCGAGACTTTCTTCAGTATAATAACCAATCAAATTTTCTACAATATTATCTCTAGAAACCTGTAATGTCACAACGTCTCGATTAAGGTGCCTATGGTGTCGCTCAAGCACTGAAAGATATAAAAAAAAATGTCCCGACAATGCACAAAAGTTTCGTTTCTCTGTACTCACAATATTTACGAACTTCCTGTACTTAAAATACTGCAGCTGCTTGACAAAGGTGAATCTGACCCTCAAAAGGTTTCAAAATAAGATTATGGTATTTACAGGGAATGAGAAAAATAGAGAATTACAAATACATGTATTTGGCCAGTGATAAATATCTGGACGAAGTTACTGTTTATAATACAAAATGTACATGTATACCACCCTCGAATCATTTTTTTTTGATATGGCACAACATATAGTCTCAGGTAATTCGCGTTTCTTCAGCTAATTACCCACTCCATACTGAAATAGTCCCAAGCATTGTCATCACCATCACTCAGTGATGTCTTAGACGCCAAGACAATCTTAACAATACCAGTTCAATCTTTTCTTATTAATTATAGAAATATCTTTAAAATACATACATTTTGTATATACATATTCATTCTTTTCTAATTAGATATATACATGAAGTAATTGTATTATTTACAGGATTCAACTTCCTTAAGTAAAGTAAGCTCTTCGTCAGACGTAGCCGGTGGACTGCCGCCAACAGCTCCTACAAGCTCAATGCTGCCTTCATTCTGACCGGAAGCGGATGTAGACTGTAGACTGTAGGGGAGGGTGGGTAATCGTGCAGGTACTCGTGGAGCATCGCCCCCGTCACTTTCACTCTTAAATAAAGTTGAAAAGGCAGGATTCTCCAGGCTATCAGTGTTTGATTCTGGTAAATGCAACAAAAGCATATAAATGTATACTGCGAAATACAACATTTCTTTCATTTTGTAGCATTCTTCATGAAAAATGTGTTTTCATTTTTTTTAATTAGTCAAATGATTACCTATCAATGAATGTACACATGAATTATACGAATGCTACTAACTTAAAGACCTATGTTCGTGTTTTGAATGAGATATGTTAGCATTGACTTAATGACATATGAAAGACAACTGTTTACAACTTGATCAAATCGAGGTTAAAGACTTGTATTTCATGAAAACTAAATTGTCATGCACGAACCTTCATGTTGTCTGCCAAAATTTTCGTAATTCTGTCTTGATTCTTCAATGGCAATACGCTCTAATGCTTGCTGGACATCCGAAGGATGTTGATCACGTGTTCTCACTGAAAACAAAAAGTGAAACTAACATGCATAAGGACAAATATATCTAGTTATCGAACTTGAGCTTGCCAACTTGCTACAAAAATTTCGTTGTTATTGGGAGGAAATAACAAATGTATTTCAATTTAAACATTACAAAGTCTATAATTATGCCAGTGTTTGTGAGATGCGGCGACAGTTATCAAAATTGCTCTTGGTAGTCTATTCAAGTGTCGTACGTGGTCAACATAAGATAAGTAGACTTTAAAAAAATTGTTTGTTTAACAAGAAATGGCTGTCTGGAAATATAAGGACAAATCTGATCTTGTTATCCGAGAGCATGAATTTGCCGAAGCGTACACAAATTTCGTTCAGTTATTGGGAGGAAATAACAAAATTAATGTAATTAAATTTAAACATTAAAAAGTCATAATTATCAGTTTATTATACGCGAACAAAATTAAGTACATAAAAAAGTTTTAAAATGTTTTTAATTCATTTAATTAAACAAGTTTAAACAAGGTAAACAAAATATCACATATATCAGGAATGGTGTTTTTGTGTACACATTGAATAGTGACGTCACTGCGTATGTATATAAGGGAGGCAATCACGTCATGATTTCCTAAAATATTGAAGCAGTTATTTGCCCTATATTCAAAATGTCACTGCGTCACATGACCTGACAGTCAATTTTCGCTTGGTGTCAAAAAGGTTGAAAATGTTTCTGATAGTCAAAATATCTCTTTTTCGGGTAATGGGATTTTACCATTGTAGACAAAAGTGAGGTATAATAAATCGAATTAACATACTGATACATTCTGAACAAACTACTCTGAATTCAAATGTGATTTTAAAGTTTAACTTACAGCCGTCAGCAAGGGCGGGAACATCGTCACGTCTGCGTCTCCTGGAAGTGCTTCCAAAAATGTCGTGCCTACTGCGGCGAACGCTCTCCTCGAAGTCCGAATCCGAATCCGAGCTCGAACTAGGCAGGCTGTCTAAACGATTGTAAATTAAAATGCTACTGTATTAAAGAAGTGATATAAATTAAACACAGTGTTAGAAGTCCATGATGTTGTTTAAAGATTGCGTTGAAAGTGGAGATAAACTCAACCTAGAGAGTCATACTTAAACCAGAGTAAACATGGGACTTACTGTTCACCTTATTTTGTTTTTTCAAATTCAATATCTTTTCTCATACTTTTTGCACACCATACTACAAAAGGTGCTGGATCATTTTGCACACCATACTACAAAAGGTGCTAGATCATTTTGCACACCCGATGATACTACAAAAGGTGCTAGATCATTTTGCACACCATACTACAAAAGGTGCTAGATCATTTTAATAAACTGCGGTAAAACTTTAATACATATGATGCGTTCAAAACTGAATGCAAACCGGACGCTTTAGAAAGTATGTAAGGGGATATAAGGGTTTCCCTTACCCTTACCTACCTCTTCACACAAAATGTTTATGTCCAAATTCAAATAAGACAAGTTCATTTTTTTTAAATAGTTGGAGCTACTGTGAGTAAGAATCCTCATATATACCAGCACAACATCTGCAGCATCTCCTGAAACACTTGCAACATCTCTTCAGTTTTTTCTTGATATGTCTTCGACTGGAGCAGAAAACAAACGACAGGTTTTCTATCAGATTTGCATTATAGCAGCTAAATTATGCTAATTTATTTAATCTTGATTACAAAGCAACTCCTTACAACCTTTATAAAAAAAAAAAAAAAAAAAAAAAAAAAAAACAAAAAACAAAAAAAAACACCAAAACCAAAAAAAACCCCAAAACCCCAAAACCCCCAAAACCCCCAAAAAAACCAAAAAACCCAAAAACACCCAAAAACCCCAAAAACCCCCAAAAAAACAAAAAAAACAAAAAAAACAAAAAAAAAAAAAAAAAAAAAAAAAAAAAAAAAAAAAAAAAAAAAAAAAAAAAAAAAACAAAAACAAAAAAAAAAAAAAAAAAAAAAAAAAAAAAAAAAAAAAAAAAAAAAAAAAAAAAAAAAAAAAAAAAAAAAAAAAAAAAAAAAAAAAAAAAAAAAAAAAAAAAAAAAAAAAAAAAAAAAAAAAAAAAAAAAAAAAAAAAAAAAAAAAAAAAAAAAAAAAAAAAAAAAAAAAAAAAAAAAAAAAAAAAAAAAAAAAAAAAAAAAAAAAAAAAAAAAAAAAAAAAAAAAAAAAAAAAAAAAAATAAAAAAAAAAAATTTAAAATAAATTTATAAAGCTGCTCACTCACAATTTCAGGTGAAAATAATTAATTTCTCTAACATGATACATGTATATTCAAGCGTAAAATATAAAACTAAATGCTGGAATCAACAACGAAAGTAAAAATCTAGGTTGCAATTTGCAAAACATTTTGAAAATGTAGGTGGCATTAGGTTTAACACCGCTCTATATTGTTATACATGTACAAGAGAATTTGCAAAAGCGTTTGTAACGCTAAATATTATTTGGAAGCGTATAATTTCAAATATGCACATATACTTCACAGGAATTTATACTGGAACCTTTTTACTTGACTATTCGTTCTAAAAATGTTATTTTCAGAGCGTTTGGAGAATTTTATTTTTTCACCAAAATCTGAGAGCAAGCAGCATCAGTCGAGACACACTCAAGATGGATTCAATCCCGAAGAGAGATAGAGGCAATGTGAAATACTTGGGCAATGGTAGGGATTGAACCATGACTCTCCGATACTGAGGCGAACGCACTACCTCTGTACAAAGGCGGCTCCGCAGCTGAGTGTTTGTAAACAATACATTTTTATTCTGACAGAACTGTTCTCGTTTATGCACGAGTCTTTGTAATTATAACCGTTAATGCCGTGTTAAAAGGAGCACAGTTGTTTTCTTTGAAAAGCAGTATTTGTGATGACGTCATTTAAAGAGTACCTTTCACTGTGGTCCTTACGTCAATAAAGATTCGTGAAAAAAAAATAGCAAGACCGAATATTGAATGTCAGTTGCTGTTACAACAAATCCGTAACTTGTGATTTGTGACGACACACCAAAAAAATTATTTCATAACGGCCTACGTGAAACTCATAGAGAGATTTCCAGGTTTGCGTATGATAATCGTATTAGAAATAACACATCTACACGGCCAATGCAGTTTACTTATTCGACAAAACAAAACGCAAAAGAACACTTACGCAACTACTAATGTAATTACGACCACAAACACGGTGCTGGTTACTGAAACATAACGTATATGCAAAATCATTTCAGGATATGTTTTTAAATAAAACTCGGGGATGTTATTTCGCTGTCATTCGTCACTTTTAAACAAGTAGATTACGTAAAACAATTCTGTAAAGAACTTAATTTAATCAAGAAGAAGTTGATAATAACATTTGGTTCAATTGCATTTTAAAGCTATCTACAAATGAATCAAGCTACTTAACATCAGACTTGTCGTTAAACATGAAAGAAATTCAGACAGAAAAAACACCATCAATACCTGAAAAGCATATTCCAATGACCAGTGACCTGAAAACAGGATCGCCAGTGTCATCACCGTTGTTCGTAGTTTTTACTCCTAAATCAGTACCTTTATATATAAATAACAAATGGAATGACAAAATTATATACACATGATGTCATAGTAAACAGATCTTACTTACTTTTTATTGGTCTGAAGGGCGGTCTCAATATAGAAACTTTACTCTACCTTTATTTATGAACCAACTTTAATGACTTACAAGCCCAATACATGTATTACTTTCTTAAGAATAATAGAATCATATACCTATTCAAAATGCATTAAGAATGTTTTAGCTTCAGATACTGAACAGATCAGAATGTGGATTGAACTGTTACTATAAGTCTTAATCAGGTACAGATGAATATAACAGTAGAGTTTAAAACATGCTAATGAGGAAATATCTGAATTCTTTTGCTAAAGTTCTGGAAAGATCCAATAAACTGATTTTATAGACTAAGTGTACTTATTCACTGATAGCGCTTTTCAACTACTTTTGTTGAATTCAATCTAATGAAACTTACATATTATCTTTGGAAAGAACCCCTGGCTACTGTCGGACAACTGGGTCTGCTCCTTCGCTCGACAATATATTGGTAACAGCATTTTTCCACAGTCTACGTTTGACATGTTAGCGAAACTGCCATTGGTTGATACATTATAACCCGGATCACCTTTAGGCCAATCGTCTGCGGAGGGAATGAACCATTGAGTGTTTATCACAGGTTTGTAGAAAAGTGGTGCCGCTGATCCTGACAAAGCTTCACATCTCATACTTCCAGCAACTTTACTTCCGGTGACTTTCCATTTGGTTGTGTTTCTTATTTCTGGTGTGCTTGGTTTTCCTGCATTGGCAAAGGTTTACTAAACATTTTGCATCTTACCGTTTTTATGTCAATGACTTAAGGAAAGAGTTTCTCAATAAGATTAAGACACGATCCAAAAATGAAGTTAGTTTCAAATGAATTACAAAAAGATAAAAAAGAAAAAAAGGCACTCCATGTCGAGGATCTGTTTAAATATGAGCAACGGGAAAAACGGGTTTTTCCCGACCTTAAGACCGTAATAAAAATTATTGATGAATTAAGGTAAAGATTACAATAATTCAATATATATACGAAAGTGAAAATTTTCAAATACAACCATTTGTTTGACTTGGCCGGTGGTTATGACTAAAACATTTTCGAAAACAACCCCCCTTTTCATTCTTCAACAACCAGCACATAAGTTATAAAACTTATGATTTATAAAAACTTTTGAAAGAATTCATTTATGTAAAAGATTCCATTTGTCAGGAACGCTGCTTGGCGCTTTCCTCGCTATATAAGGAGGTAATCGTGTGGTGCGTTATTCAATAACTGACCACACGAAAGTTGTTCAATGGACGTCATGTACAATTATACGGAACGTTGTATTATGATACCAGTTACAAATAATAAGAGTTTTTCCCGTGGATTATGGTAACACCTATAGTTAACGGGAGGAAAACCGGGGTTTTTGGTCTTAAGTTCACGTTAATTAAAAATTATTGATGAATTAAGTGTAAAATGAATTTACAATAATTTCAATATATATACGTCCAAGTTGAATTTAGGTTCTCCGTTACAGGAGCCATTTTGGATTTTGACTCCGGTGGTTATGACTAAAACAATTCGAAAACATCTCTTCTTTCTTTTTTCATTCTTCAACAACCAGCCATTACTAGTGAAAACTAATGTTTTAAAACTTTTAAAGAAATTCATTACATGTAACAGTATCTTACCCAATTTTTCGGAACCTGCATTGGCGCAATTCCCTTGGGGTTCGTTATAGGGAGGTAATCTTGCGGTGCGTTATTGCAAAAGGTCATGACCACGACTGAGCGTGTTCAATGGACGTCATCGTACCATTATACGGAACGTTGAATTATGATAACAGTTACAAATAATTAATGATTTGGTTTTCCCGTGGATAGGTAGCACCTATAGTATTTACGGGAAAAACCGGGGTTTTCCTACTTAAGTTACAGTTAATTAAAAATTATTGATGAATTAAGTGTAAAATGAATTTACAAAAATTCAATATATAACGTCCAAGTGATACGGGAAAAACCGGGTTTCCCGTCCTTAGTTACAGTTAATTAAAAATTATTGATGAATTAAGTGTAAAATGAATTTACAATAATTTCAATATATATACGTCAAGCTGAATTTAGTTCTCGTACAGAGCCTTTTGGATTTCGACTTCCGGTTAATGACTAAAACATTTCCAAAAACACTTTCCCCTGTTTTCATTCTTCAACAACCAGCTAATTACTTGTTGTTAAATGGTTTTAAAAACTTTTAAAAAGAAATTCATTACAAATAAAAGAAACTTCCTTTTTTTGGGGGGGGGGGTGTGTTGGGGGGGCCCGCGCGGTGGGGGGAGGAAATGGTTACGTTGCGTTTTAAGTACTACCGAAGAACGTTTAATGCTCATCGTTCCATTATACGGAAAGTTGTATTATATTGTTGCTTTTTAAAAAATGTTTTTTTGGGGGTTAGACTGTAGTAAATATGTTGTATTACTTATTATGAGAACAGTTACAAATTAATTAATGTATTTAGTTTTTCCCGTGGATAGGTAGCACCTATAGTTATATTATGTTCCCGGGTATATGTATAATAACGTTTTACCAAGTACTACTACAGTAAAGCCCATCCTTGTTGTGTTCCCATCTGTCGTGTTGTACACACAGACATACGTTCCATTGTCCTGTCTCCGAAGGGTCAAAATCTGCGCCGAGAAGTTTTTCTGTGCAATGTTTCCGGTGTACTCAATTCTGGTAGACTGGTTGAGTACCTTGTTGTTACTGAGGTCGACTTCCAGTAACGTATTCTTTGATTGTAGGTTAAATAGACGCAGGGTACCAGCCGAACTTACTGAACCAATCAATTTAAACTGGATCAGTGGGCTTGTACTGGGTAACCAGACGCCGTATGCATGATAGTTTAAAACTGAAACGTCAAAAATAGTTTAAAAACTATAAAACATGACTATAATTATTCTAATCAAGTTGAGGTCTAAGCGTGTTGTTTATCAATTTTTCAATTTAAATTATTTATTCATTAACTAACATCTTGCTATTCACGTTTGGCCAAGACAAATCGCACCTAGGCTTAAAAGTGTAAATTATCGATCAAAGATTATAACATTTTACATTCACGGCTTGGCCAAGAAACCTAAGCTTAGATGTTTAAGAAAGAAAAGAAATAAATTTTAGACCATGCTTTTGTTACAAAGATTGCAATTCGTTTGTATTACAAAGTTGATATAAATTGAATTTTAATTCCCATTAACATTATACCGTACCGTCAGACTTTTCTGTCGTTTAAAGCCTTACCGGTAAGCGTTGTTTCGGCCTTGTTACCATAGAAACCACATTGCCAGACCTCATTTTCATTAACTACAGAAAGTCGCCGTTGGAACGCTAACATGTAAATGGTAACATTGCCTTTTGAACTGCAGTTCCATCTAAAATTGTTTGTTGCATATGTGTTGTTTTGATACCAAAGGTCACACGACGGTCCGAGTCTCACCACGTGACCAGAAAGATTGGAAAAGTAGACAGACGCTCCAGTAGGCAAATTCTCGGTGAAACAGCACAAAGTTAATGGTGTGCCCAACAAAGGTGCGTCACACGTTGATATTTGAACACTGGTCTTACAGCTAATACCTGTTGCAAAAAAATATCAAAATTAAAAGTAAGTAAGTTGCTAAGATAGAAGTGAATCAGGAGTCAACTACATGTAAAACTAATGTCCAAAAAGAAAACGAAATAAAATACAAGACAGCATATATACATATATGGCTTTATGATATACCAACTACTTACTCAAACTTCGAAAAAGCAATTTCAGTTTTTCTTTCCCCTTTATCTTATCAAATGCATTTTCACCGCGACATGCATAATAAACCAGTCATATTTAATACTGATTAGACTTTTTTGATAAACAACATATACATGTATTAAATTAAGATAGCCGAGACCAGTTAGGTGGCGCGGTGGTCGAGTGGTAAACGTTCTGGACTAACAATCCGAAGGTTCCTGGAAATTTCAGAAAAGCTTTTCAGAGTGTCCCACCCAGAAACCAGGGGTGCGTGTTGTCTATCACCGGGTGTTCACGTATTTAAGGACCCGGTTCCCTTGTATCTGCATCTGTCTCTCTTCAACCTGCGCCTAGCTGTCATTGGCAAATTCACCCAGGGATATATCAGGGTCGGCCGGAACTATAAACGATCAATGGAAAAGCTGAGTCCAGAGTTAAACAGTTTGTGTTCGATTTTAAAAAGAAAACTAGAGTATGAACTTGCATATCATATACGTATTTCATACACGTCTTTAAAATAATATATAGAACAAATTTTATAGTCATGCATGCTTAATTTGAATAGAAAATAGAAAAATGGCATCTTTAAACCCTCTGAATAACGATGATTTGTGTAGGGTTGACGCAAGTTTTCTCGTGTTAGGCCCATAACATCTGCAGAATCCCGAGGGATGGTTAGTGCCCGAGCCCGTTAGGGCTAGAATATATTTAACATATCGTATTTTTTTATAATAACTCAAATAATTTCTATACAGCGAAGCATATTCAACGATTGCTTTTTATTTCAATTGCTTTGATATAAGAACGATTTACCATAAGTCAGCAAGTACATTGTATAAAGCTGTAACTTACATGCAATTTGGCACATCAAAAGAATCCTAGAAAGGTGCAAAATGTTAGCGCTCAACATCGTAGTCGGGCTTTCGATTTCGCGGGTTTTCCCTCTACTTTCGTTTTAGAAATCGATGTCTATTATTACAGTACAGTATACATTTTCGCCAAAAGACTTCGGCAGTTTATAACTGATATATAAAAATGGAAATACTACAAATCATAAAATACTGATGATATTAAGTAAAGAGTAACATATAAGAATATCCAAGTAAGACAAACATTTCATTTCAAAATTTAAACGGGTAAACCCATTTCTAAAAATAGATGTAATGTGTTGGTAATCAAATTGCACGTTATTGCGGGCCGCAGAAGCGGCCCACTATATTGAAAATTTAACATGTAAGTGAAGTAGTATATAGTTCTTTGAACAAAATGTTATGAAGTTAATGAAAATCACATCGGATGGTACGATGAAGAACGGGTTAAACCACTGTTCATTGTGTAGCTTTTAAATTGTAAAAAGGTTGACATTTATATCTTTTTATCCATGTAAACGTCAAATTATTTTATATGCTTCTGTAAACGTTTAAAAAAACATTATGCGCACCTTACTGCACACGGTTTTATAAAAGCAAGTTTTGGTTGCTGTGCATTTAAATGTGTTAAATTAATGATAACGCCGCATTAGCATTTGAAGTTGGTGCTTTAGAAATTAAAAATTCGGACTGATAAAATAATAGTTTCTTTCTTCGCAGTGATCTCCCTTATGTTGTTGTTGTTGTTGGCAGAGATTTCGGCAGTGGAAGGGAAGCAACTCCTACATGCAGTTGTTATTTTTTTTCTAAAAAGACTCTCCCAGTCAAAATAAGAAAAGTAATATTTGGAAAGTTATTATTTCGTACTGGTGGCGGGAAGAGTTAGGTGTATTGGGTTAAAAGCTATTATTTCCTCTACCCTTTTGTACATACACATATTTCAGCTGGATTTTTACTTGAAAAAATGCGCATAATTCCACTTTAATAAGTAGTGAAAAGTTTTTATTGTTCGGCCAGTATTAAAACCGATATCGTTCAAACATGCCGGTATCTTCCGGTTTCGGGTAATGTGGATCCAATACGTTACCATGACTTGATTTTTTTAAATTTAAAATTAACAATCACACTTTAGTTTGTTTTGAATGGAAGAATCACTGTACAGTCACTGGCAGTCTATTTTAATAAGACAGTTCATGTTATCATTTCACAATATCAGGCTGGTTTACAGCAATAAACTGACAGGCACTGAGGTAGCCAAAGTTAACTTATTAGTCGGGATGCACTTTTGAATAACGAGACTTGTCAGTAGTCGTGGAAATATGCGTTGGCTTGTTTACATACATTTTGACTGCAAAATATTTATATGAAAGCTTCATTTGTAGGCCCGCTGTGATACGTAGTATCACAGTTTTTCTTGTTACTATACTGTGGCAGGGTTTTGGTAAAACTGTTTATAGAAAAAGGCCCGTACACTGAAAATTTGGTACAAAGTTAAGGAAGATGCCATAACTCTACATTGCCTTGAGCGATTACACAGGTTATTAAACTTTTCTGTGCTAATTGTAACTGTATTTGATCATGCCTACACATAGGTAATACTCTAAAGAGTAGTAAGTGATCATTTAAAGAATCTCCAGCAACTCAAGGGCTATAATTCAGGAATGACTGGCGGTAATCGGCTGGTTATGGACTTTGGACACTACATGTATTCCTTTTGTTTTGTATTTGTAATGACTAATGTGGAATCGTGGAGTTGATCATATTTGCTTTCTACATGTAGACTTGGTTTAAGGTTGTAAAATAAACATGTAAAGGGATAAGGCCTTAAGAACTCTCTCTCTCTCTCTCTCTCTCTCTCTCTCTCTCTCTCTCTCTTTCCGAGACTACACCCCACCACCCCCACTTCATGTACATCAAATTACATGTCAGTAGGATAATAACTTACGCCTTGATCGGATTCAAGGAAGGAACCAATGTCCTGACATCTTAACTTCAGTTTGCATTTCGTATATAATAACAACAAACTATAATAGCGATGCCAAAAACGTTCGCGAATGACGGCCTTCTGAAACAACATTGTTCATCTTTCCTTTGTCAAATGTGTGCGCTTGATAAGGTAAGATATGTTTATCTTAAAGAAAGAAAAACGATGATGTTTCCGTAGACGTCTCGATTCGCGATCCTTTCTCACATCGTTATATCCGGTTACATAGCTTATAATTTGTTTCTATTCTGTAGATATGCTCATAACCAAACTCGTCATGTACAAGATATGAAAACATTTTATGATATATTTTAGCTACAAAAAATCAGTAATTCCTTTGTACTGACTGTATGGCCCTGTATAACATGTCCTTTGTTCATTATTAAATATGGTTATATCCACAATATCTTATTTTGAGCTTTACCTATTTAAACGTGGCTAGGTGCACAGTCACGCGAAGTTTGGACCCCGAACAGTCATTTTTATAAAACACCCCGATAGTCGGTCCGGGGTGTTTTATAAAAATGATTTTTCGGGGTCCAAACTTCATGTGACTGTGGCTGTAGGTGTGTGTGTGTCGCTATTAATGTATGGGAAATATCAATACATTGTATAACCTTGATTGAGCCTCGGCGTTCCGGTCTCTGCCACGTTAAAAATACATGCTTTTGAGGCATACATGACTGGAGTGGGAAAAAAACTATAATCCAATACATCGATTTAGAGCCACACTGACTCAAACATCTGTGTTTTTTCCGGGATCAAAATAGAAGTGTGGATCGATGGAGAGCGGTGGCACAGCGTGGGACAGACGTATTTCGTGAAATGGAACAAGAATTTGTCTGCTGAATTCTACATTTCATCTTTTTTATTTTTTTCTGTGCTTGGAACATGGGAACACTGTGCCCTGCACTGCCTTCAGTCACCGTGACTCCAGTTTATGCATCGTCCAAAGTCGATGGGGCGAAGCAACGATGTCACTGGTAGACCACCGTATAACTGCGTATGCAATTGATGAATAATGCATTTTTGTTACAATAGATATCATCTTAATATATCATATGTAGATGTAGATGTAGATATCAAAAACATTGTTTGGAAGTTTTTATTTATCAACAATAAATCTCATTATCATATAGTTCAAATCCGCTTATATATACGTTCAAAACTGACTTACGTCATATTTTTTACCGTTTAGAAAAAGAAAACGATGGATTAAAAACTGCACAGCGGATTTCCATACAATGTATATACAATTGATCCTAAATCAATACAATTTTCAATGGGACTATTTTGCAACATGTACATTTCGAAAGTATTGAACATACTATAATTAACAATAGTTGGTAGCTTTATCGCATGCTTGTACTCGTCGGCAACCGTATTGGTAAAATTGTCGTCTGCCTTTCTCGAGCTGGTATATTACAAAACAGGAATTGTTATAACAGGAAATTATTATAATGTTACCTGATTCAGCTTTATGTTTTATAGTGGTGTTACTATATGCAGCAACTGGTTCAGGTAAGTTATGGTTCTGTTTTATATTTTTCGCCTTCCTTGTAAAAATCATAGTTAATTATCCAATGACCTTCTGCGAGGTCGCGTTGGGATTAAATTTGAGGTCATTTTTGTCATTACAAGAAAGAATAGTAGCATGACAAACACCTACATTTATTATTTATTACATAAAAATTGTCTTTAAGAAATCCGCTGAGTACTTGGTAGTCTATGTTTTTATTGCAATTTTGGTGTGTTTACTGTACTAAAACGGCGGCGGGGAATTAGCAACATTTGTCATAGAATTTGACTTTTACCCGTGTAATTTTTATTCAAAGCATTGTTTGTATAAAAAATATATGAGAATACCATTAATTTAATCTGTGAAATAGTGCCTTTATTTCCTCCACATTTGAAAAGCATACGATATAACAATAACAGGTTATTTCCCGCAGGGATTACACTATTTTACCAGTTTTGTTTGCCCTCGCCATACGATGAAATGTTACCCATACTGAATGATGATCATAATATAAAGGTGAAGTTTGATTTTAATTACAATATACGAGCTGTTACAGGAATTGTGGTTCCTTTTCAACTTTTTCAGCAAAATAGTTAAGTGGTTTCCGATCAATAACTTTTGGTGGGTTGCATTAAATTCAATTCAGATTTTACATGTAACTTTGTGATCATACAATGCCGGTCAAGATAAATTATTCTGGTTACATGCCCTAATTCTAACAGAAATCATTTCTGGCCCCCTTTTAATATTTAAATTTCAGTCGCGGAATTCATGGCGACGGACACATTTTTAGTCTTTTTCTACACAGACTGTTAACGCTATGACAGAGGTTTTAGCACTGTAGGGCCCAGTGATAACCTTGAAGCATTCGTTGTAATTAAGCAAAAAGTAATTATCATACGTATTCAATTCAATTCAATTCAAATATTTCATTAACGTATGAGGTGCAGGTTGGTGGTTTTGTAACACTTGTTTGCCTCTAAATCGCGATCATGATTGCATAAATTTAAAAGACAGATTGAACACCAGATTAACCATGCTATTTATAATCTCTGCTTTCACGTCAAATAGAGCGGCAAGTCTAAATCTATCAAATGACTTCAAATTCAGAAATTGAGGAGGCCCAGATTATTGACCGTGTTACCTCTTCATACAACATCTCTCGTGTATTATAATACCATCCTCTTACCTCTCAAAATAAATATGGACTCCAGATTTGCCATATGATAACAATAAACTATTGACATGGCGAAGTTTTATACGGTATAGACAGAGGAAGTGCCCTTGTCAAACTTTGACAAAAACGATCCAGTTTAAACGGCTCAGTTTACTTAAGAGGCAAAACCTAAAATGCTAATTGTTATTTGACCTTAAGATGTGATCTACAGTACATCTGTTTATATTTAACATGATAAGCTGATATACAGCTACACCTGAGTTAGTGGTCACTTAATTACACAGCAAACAATAATATCGTATACCTAACATAAATACTTAATCCTTGGTGGCCGATAGCGATCACGTGCCGGGTCCGCAAAGCGGACAATTATGTGTGCGGATTTCAAGACGTCTTTTCTGTCAATATTATTGTCGCATATTTTCACTACTGTTTTAAGATATACGATATACTTCGTCCGCGGTCAATATCACTTTTAACAAGTCCACAAAACTATATATTGACTACAACATTAGACAGATACATACAAGGAAATCCGGGTACCAGACCCTAGCTCTTTTACGAATAGACCCCTTGGTTCTTTTGTACGTGCCCGTTTTATAGCACCGATATACGTGAGAATACCTCTGGGTTTCTGACCAGTTCATCTCTAGATGGGTGGGAGACACTGAAGTGGCCAGTGCTCCGATACCTATTAAGCCCGTCCCCTAAGTATACGGACATCCTTTATACCTCTAGCTCATTGGGCCGCTAATAACCTATGCAGGCAGTAAGTCAGTTAAACAGAAAAATTAATAAGTTCTAAAATCTATGAACCTATCCCAGCTGTTTGGATTTTTTACGTTTTGATATCTGGACGACGAATAGGCATTGATTATTTGTAATGTGGTCTATATTGAGTGCAAAGTATAGTCCTTTATCGGCATTAATTGGTGTCTGTTGAGATGCTCCACCATTATCACGTCGATAAAATATACATGAAGAGTATAAGGAATGAAATCGGGTAAAGCAGTATCTGTTCTAGTGAGCTGTACTATCGCCGTGTACCTTCACTGATTAATTTACTTAAATAGGATCATTTTTCCCTTAGGATTTGACTTCTGTTTCAACAGTATGTCACAATATACCAGCGTGTGGTTCCCGGGAAAGACCGTTCTCCATAAAATACTGCCAACTTTTCTCACTTAATGATTCAGGCTAGTATGAGGACTCAGCCAGTAATATTTAATAGGTATAACTACACTAAATCTTTTTCCATAGACTTACTGTATAACATTTAAGCACGGTCCGCATACCAAAACATTCGTTGAGTAGTTACACCCCAATAAATCTGTAGAACCACCTTAGTCACACCCAAAAATGCCCTTTTTTATATACATATAGTGATACTTTATAGCCGAAAATTGCACCAGTAGGACATCACCCCCTCGTCTGTAGGATTTTTGTTTACATTCTGTCAAAAAATTCAATATTTTCAGATAGCATTGTACTTTCGATTTTAATTCTAGAAAACTTTAGTGCTACTAATCATTTTAAACCAATCAGAGACCACAGATATCTAATAGGTCCGCAAGTTCCCTACACAAATTGGCTGGTTCCAAGTCCCACCGATTTAGTGAAGTCATACCAATATAAAGGACCTGAAACTCTCGACCATAGAAGCGGCGCTAATTCAGGTCAACACACCCACACATGCGGTAGGTTAAATTCTAACGAGTGACGGATTTCAGTTTAATGGTTGGGTCGCGAAATATTTAGGAAAACCGCTGCTGATCCAACGTTTTGGGGACGTTTTAAAACACATCAAATGCCAGGGAATAGTGTAATCGATCGCTTGAACCGCATTTGTTGCGAGTTCACTCCGGCAGAGTTGAGGTGGCAACTACTTTCATTTCACCATATACATGTAATACCGACTGGTGCAGTTAGATGTATTTGTACAAGAACTAAACTGAAGACTAGCAAAACATGTCGACATAAATATTTGCATTCTGTAGAAACGTTCTTATTGGATAGATAGATCATATACTATAGTGTAAGGAACATTTATTGTATATTTCCGTCGTTGTATGCTATATGAGACAATGATACCGGTATTACGAAACGCAATGGCATTGCAAAATACCAGTCGTACAATTTTGCAATCTCACGCTTATAGTAGCGCAAATTAAAACTCATCACGCACTTGCCCACGCTATCTACATAGATATCACGGGTTATTACGTGAAACAAAATAAGAGGTTTTTTAACAGCTGACTTGAGCTCTATTTTTTTTTTTTTGGTTATTTTACATATACAGTCAAACTTGTGAACAAACGTCATCCTTTGGGGAATCAAAATGTGACCTTTGTTGACAGGTGACATTTGCTAGGAGGTCAAATTGTTCTGTTTAATCAATAATGGTTTCTTAAAGACTTGCCTTTACTCACAGTATGACATTTATTCGGTGGATGCCATTAGCACATGTTTGGCGGTTTTTTTTCAACTGAAACCTTGTTGCCCGGAAACCAACTTAAATCCCTTGCTACCTGAGAGTATGATTTAGCCCTAGACCGACCGTAACTTCTGCGTAATCGAATCAAATCAATAATGTTCGCTTCATTGACCAAAGGCAATCCGGGTAAAATGTTAGCATGTTTCAACTCTTTCCAAAGTACAATTATCATTATCGACATTAACAACAACAACAACAATATCATCGTTTTTTGGTGAATAGTATGCTCTGCTTCTTGCAGCCGACGGTTTGAGCTGTTATGAGTGCTCAAATCTCCATGACAAAAGATGTGGCACGACCTTTGACTTCGCGAAGGGATCCATGGAAGCCAACAAAAAATTCCTGAAGAAGTGCGAAGGAGAACTGGCATCCTGCAGAAAACTACAGTACGAGGATGACTTCCAGGGAAAAGATACAAGTAAATGTTATTTTAGAAAGTCACTTGTTTCGTGACCATATAGTAAATGATAACCCGGCGTTAAAGTCCCCGCAGCCACTTACAAGTAGCTCTTATTCTACCGAGAAAGATGTCTTACCGGCGGAAATGACCTTTATCTGTACTAAAACAGTCCCAAAGTTGTTTTTTATATCAATAAGTACATGTAAGAAATATAGCACAGTATTCTTTTTCAATGATATTGCAAAACATAAGAAAGGCTTTCTTGCAACAGTTTCTCTTTTTCGTAAAAAATAACTACTAGAATACGAAAGAAAGGTGCATGTCAACATTATTTTATAGTGAATGGAACATGGCTCCATCATTGTCCTATCAGTAAATTGATCTTACTATATCAGTTGATTAAAAGTGATCCTGGGACTTTAGTAAAGTTTCAGTCTACAAATTGTATCTTCTATTAGGCAATCACAAGTACACATCAGAGTAAAAGATTCTAACCGTTTTTAGCTCGACTTTTCTATGAAAAGGGGAGCTATCCTACTCGCCCCGGCGTCGGCGTCGGCGTCGGCGTTGGCGTCACACCTTGGTTAAGTTTTTCGTACCACCCCACTTTATTTCAAAAGTATTAGAGGTATGGCTTTGAAACTTACCATACTTGTTTACCATCATAACCTCCATCTACAGACAAGAGTACATAACTCTGTCAAGGTTTTTGACAGAATTATGGCCCTTTTTTACTTAGAAAGTGTATTGAGCTTGGTTAAGTTTTTCGTACCACCTCTTTTTATTTCAAAACCATTGGAGGTATTGCTTTGAAACTAACCATACTTATTAACCATCACGACCTTCATCAACAGACAAGAGGACATTACTCTGTCAAGGTTTTTGACAGAATTATGCCCCTTTTTGACTTAGAAAATACATTGAATATGGGTAAAATCCACTTATTGCCTTAACCCTTTGAGATATTGCTTTGAAACTATTAATGCTATTTCACATCATTACCCCCATCTGTAGACAAGAGAAGGTAACTCTGTCAGGGATTTGTTTTAAAAATTAAGGCCTTTTATTGACTTAGAATCTTGGTTAAGTTTTTCGTACCAGTCCACTTTTTGACTGAACTGTTTGAGATATTAATTTGAAAGTTGGAATACTTGTTTACCATCATGATTCCCAAACATGGGCAGGAGAAGGTAATTCTGTCATGGATTTTATTTGAATTATGGCCCTTTTTGACTTAGAAACTCAGTTAAAATTTTCATTCTTGTCCACTTGTTAACTTAACCATTTGAGATATTACTTTGAAAGTTGGAGCACTTATGTACCATCGTAAGACCTATCTGTAAGCAAAAGAAGATAACTCTGTGAAACATTTATTATTGTCTGGACCATTTTTAGCTCGACTATTCGAAGAATAAGAAGACTATTGCACTCGCCCCGGCGTCGGCGTCGGCGTCGGCGTCTGCGTTGGTTAAAGTTTTTAATAAAGTCAAATATCTTGAATACTATCAAAGGCATTGACTTGAAACTCAAAATATATCTTTACCATCAACATCTACACCTGAGGAAACAATCTCCATAACTCTGTTTTGATTTTGACAGATTTATGCCCCTTTTTAACTTAGAATTTTTGGTTAAAGTTTTTTATAAATTCAAATATCTTGCATATTATCAAAGGTATTGACTTGAAACTCAAAATATATCTTTACCATCAACATCTACACCTGAGGAAACAATCTCCATAACTCTGTTTTGATTTTTGACAGATTTATGCCCCTTTTAACTTAGAATTTTTGGTTAAAGTTTTTTATAAATTCAAATATCTTGCATATTATCAAAGGTATTGACTTGAAACTCAAAAATATATCTTTACCATCAACATCTACACCTGAGGAAACAATCCTCATAACTTTGTTTTGATTTTTGACAGATTTATGCCCCTTTTTAACTTAGAATTTTTGGTTAAAGTTTTTAATAAAGTCAAATATCCTGAATACTATCAAAGGTATTGACTTGAAACTCAAACTATATGTTTACCATCAACATCTACGCCTGAGGAAACAATCCCCATAACTCTGTTTTGATTTTTGACAGATTTATGCCCCTTTTTAACTTAGAATATTTGGTAAAAGATTTTATAAAGTCAAATGTTTTGAATACTATCAAAGGTATTGACTTGAAACTCAAAGTATGTGTCTACCATCAACATTTACATCTGAGGAAACAATCCCCATAACTCTGTTTTGATTTTTGACAGATTTATGCCCCTTTTTAACTTTGATTTTTTTATGGACTTAAAATGTATGTTTACTGTCAACATCTTCACCAATGTTTTTGATTTTTGACATTTATGCCCCTTTTAACTTAGAATTTTGTCACAGTTTTTACCAGACTAACATGGAAATACTCGAAATGGCTTTCTTTTGAAATATCATAGAATAATTATGCAGCATGCAGCGGTCATGCTTTTCAATTTTGAAAAGTTACAAAGTTATTCATGATTAAATTTACAAGGTTATGTATTTCTTTGAAATTATCCCCTCCTCCCTCCAGTTGGCTTACAGAATCCAGAGTAAGGCTTTGAATGTAATGTACATTTACAAACTTAAGGTCTTTGAACAAGTTTCATATCTTTGACCTTAATTCTTACAGACAATTACACAATACTCCTGTTCTTTGACAAAAAACCCATTTTACCAACAACCTTTCGAATAGTCGAGCGTGCTGTCATGTGACAGCTCTTGTTCAACTTAGTGTCTGAACAATAAATGCCAGTCATAGTTCCAGACACTGTCGTCATGATTGTATGGGTTTCGGGTTTCGGGTTTCGGATGTAGCTCCACGTACAGAGTTTCTTCGACCGTCAGTAATTGAGGTCTGGCCTGTTAAAATATTTCAGTGTACTTATCTTTGACCCCTGAAGTACTAAAAAGGGCTCTTGTTGAAGGCTAAGGCAATGTTCAGTCATGATATATTCTTAACAATTTAAAACTTCAACCGTTTCAGCAAGTTACAGATTTTGAGCAGTTGATTTATGTTGACATTTACAAATGAAATTATGCTTGAACTTTGTAATGAACTTGTTGAGTAAAACCAAGAATAGCAAAAAGTATGTCTGTCTGTTCTTGAATTTCCCAAATTACACTTGCAATTAAGACCAAAAAAATCAAATCTCTGATTGCGTTTTTAAAGTTGTTTATTTTATATGTATGATGATATAGTTTGCTTAGAGCTACATACATAAAGTTAATTAGCTAAAATTATTAAGAACTTTCGATGTCGTTTTCCCTATGGCGACATCATGGTAAACTAGCAAAAAAAGTTCCATATTGGTATACAAAATGGCGGAGTTTGCGTGCAGATACAAAATGGCGGAGTGTGCGTGCATATACAAAATGGCGCAGTGTGCGTGCAGATACAAAACGCCTCTGTTTTATTTGCTATGCCAACAAATCGGTTTTCTTCATTTCCAAAATGTTCCCAATCTGATATTTTTTAGAGGTAGATCTAGTTAATTGTTTGTTTGAAAGTTACCTCTCAGAGTACGAAATTCGATGATAATATTATTGTTTGTTATTTTTTTAGATGGGATAGTGGTCACGCGTTCTTGCTGGAATTCACCGGGGGAGGAAGGATACGTGCCCGAGAATGAGTGCATGGAAATGTTTAGAGGAAAATCGTGTTACTGCAAAAGCGAATCGTGCAACGGGAGTGAACAAGTACGCGTATCTGCAACAGTAGTATTATTTGGATTACTTCCCTTTTTATGGAAGGCATTGTAAATGAAGTATGGATTCAAATGTTCGTTCGATCTGAGAGACATTTTATTATCTGCTTATCATAAAAAAGTTAAATAAACCGACGGGCATTGTATGTCTATTTGTCAGAGTGTCAATAAAATACTTATACTAAAGAACCTTGCAAAGGTTTATCAAGTTAGCGAAAAGTCCGGACTTTTTGATCGTTTTGAAAGATATTTCATTTTAAGACAATTTTACGATGAATTAAAGAAATTACAGATTGATTTATTGACAAACATGTATAATGTATTTACTGCAACTGAATGTATTATTTCCGTGATTATGTATGTTCATAATGTAAAAAGATGTTCAATTTAATATCAGTCAGGTTACTCTCATCAATGTTTATATGACAAGTATTGTGGTATTACTTGTCTTTTGCAATATTTTATGCAATGTGCGTACAAAGAATATGGAACGCCGTCACTGCCTTGTCATACCAGTATATACGGATGATATTTTCACGTTTTTCACATACAGTCCTGTTAAAAACTATGCAATTTTCGGTATTTTCTTTGTATTTTTCGTTACTTACCTATATCTGGGAAATGCAATCGTAGAAAAGAGAATTTTTGAACGTATGCACACATTTCTCAGGTGTTACGATTCGTACAAGGCATATGTTTGAGCTATAGGCCTGCACATTTTGTTGTTGTTTTATGTATCCCCCCTGAAAGTTTGTAATGAGTAGGATCGTGTAAACGGAAGTGTATCTCGTCATTTGTTAAATGTTTAATGTAGACACTTTTGTATAATAATTTCGAACTGTGACTGCTGTCTGCCAGATGTCACTTAGTGTAGGAGGGCTCTACTGATTAATTAAGACATACTTATTTTGTAATCTTAAAGTGACATTATGCGCATTTTTTTCAAGTAAAAATCCAGTTGAAAATGGTGTGTATACAAAAGCGTAGAGGAAAGTTCTTTTAACCATAAACTATTTTGCCGACTTTTCTATGACATAAGGGGCATCTATCCTACTCTACAGACGTGGCGTCGGCGTCGGCGTTAAGGTTAAACTGGTTAAGTTTTTCTTAAGACCCCACTTTAATTCAAAAATACTTAGGGTATAGCTTGAAAAGTTCCATACTTGTTTACCATCATAACCTCGATAACAGACAATAGTATATAACAGTTTAATGTGTATACAGAATTATGGCCCTTTTTTGACTTAGCAAGTGTATACTGAGCCTGGTTAAGTTGACTTCTCAACATGCCTTTATTTCAAAGGCAGCATATGGAGGTCATTGCTTTGAAAGTAACGGTTCATACTCTGTTTACCATCATGACTCTACATCAACAGACAAGGGAACATCACAATGTGTCAAGGGTTTTGACAGAATTATGCCGCTTTTGTAATTAGTAAATACATTATCATGGATAAAATCCATGTCGGCTTAACCCTTTGAGATATTGCCTTAAACTTTGAATACTTATTTACATCATTACCCCCATCTGTAGAGCAAGAAAAGGTAACGTCTGTCAGGGTGTGTTTTAAAAATTAATAGGCCCTGTATAAACTTAGAATCTTGGTTTAAGTTTCTTTACCAGTCCACTTTTTGACTCAACTATTTCTCGAGGTATTAATTTGAAAGTTGGAATACTTGTAAACCATCATGATCCCAAAACATGGGCAGGAGAAGGTAATTGTGACAAGGATTTTATTTGAATTATGGCCCTTGTTTAATTTGAAAGTCAGTTAAAATTTTCACTTGTCACTTGTTGACTTAACCATTTGAGATATTACTTTGAAAGTTGAGTACTTATGTACAATCATGACCTATTAAGCAAAGAAGATTAACTCTGTGAAAATGTTGTCTTTATATGTAATTTGAACAGGTTGTTAATTAAAGTCTTGTGTGCACTTAACATGTCAAACCAGGTTTGTTTTATAGGCAAGCACTAAAAGTCAGTACGCTGTCCTACTGACAGGTCTTGTTTACAATAAAGTCTTGTCCGCTACCAGTATGAAAAAACAGCTTGTTCAAATAATGATTTTCTTATTTGTACTGGCAGAGTCAATTTAAGAACAGGAGTTCCTTCCCTTACGTGCCACCGGGTTAACAACGACACAATCAACTATCATTTTATCAGTCCGGTTTTTTCAACTAAAGCATTGCCAACTTCAAATACTAATGCGGCATAATTAAGTGTTAACACATTTAAATGCACAGCAACCAAAAAGTTGCTTTTATAAAACTGTCACCAAAAAGGCTGCAATATGTTGTCAGTAAGATGCGCATAATATCAGTTTGATATTTAAAGTGTCTATCTATAAATTTCGCATCAAAGTTGCTTTTCCATAAAGTATGTTACATTTTACGCCATTAAGGAGCGTCTATTATTCAATAGATGAAGTTTTGATATTAAAGTAATGCTTAAGAATTTTACAAGAAATATACATGTATGTCCAAAAAGGTAGATCATTGCCATATAGTTGATACATGTAAAAAGTATGTATTACAGTCATATTTGTGTTTATTTTATACTAAAATGGTAACGGAACATGTCCAGCCTTTGGCAGTGGTTACGTCTCAAAATTGCCATATGGATCGGAGCATCCGCAACTCAATGAATGGAGGGTTATTGGATATTCAGCTATCGAACTGACTCTACGCAAGAAAGTAGGGAACTTGATACAATGTGCAAGTTTATAGCAGCTTTTGTAAAGTACGGGATTTACTTTTTCATGAAAAGTCCATATGTCAGCTTTAGCAAGACTGGCCTAGAACTTTTGACATAAAATTGTCGACGCATAAAGTAAACTTACAAATTGTGTGATAGTACTGGATATAGTTTAATAAACATAGAGGCATTTGTATTTCAGGTGGTTTTCCGAAGCTTGTATCATTTTTGTAGGTCTGTAATAGGAAATAGTTTGATCGTAATGTCAAACTCAAATTCCGGTCAAAAAAGTTAGACCAGCGTAATAACCAGGTTGTTTGACTTTTCAACTCAACGATAAATCTTAGCCAGTGTATGTCTGCAAAAAAACCACGTACTCTACCTTACAATGTTAGCTTGCAAAAAGCTAAAAAGCGGCTTGTTATTTCTTGCTATGGGGTGATCTTATGAAGGTAAAGCTTTTTGCGAAACTGAGTTATTTTAAAGGCATTTTACAGTAAAGTACTGTAAGTACAGTATCATAATACAGTACAGTATAGTACAGTACAGCACAGGTGCAGTACAGCTCTTTTTCGTACCATTGGGCACTTTGTGTTCGTGAAAGATGAAATGTTTCAATTGGTTTCTCTCATAGACCCTTCAACTTTAAAATTTGGACCCTTTGCATCGAAAATCTAAAATCATGTCACTCTCATTTAAGAAATGTCCGGCGTTGTTTTATGTTGTTTTCATAGTAAAATTCTGTCCTTTCCCATTGCACGGATACCTTTATAATGCATGTCACGTCTCCTTGTTCGACGGATACTTCGAACACGCAATTCAACGGCTTTCTCGTTTTCGCCGTTGGACGCACGCCTCTGTGGCGCAGTTCAATTGTTACCTTGTTTCTTCATTACATGGATACATTTAGGACACAATTTAATCGTTGTCTCTACGTTGCACTGATACATCTATAATGCAGGTCAATAGTGCTGTCTTTTAAGGCTTTTTTACGATACTAGACCTTTTATGACGCCATCAAAATGTTGCCTCAGTTTCATCTGTGCAGTTTTTGTTGATCCCATGTCTCCATTGATCGAATTGTCGCCTCCTTTTCTTGTTGCACATATACCTCTATGGTCAGATTCAGTCGGTGTCTCGTATATCTTCTCGTGGAAATCTTTAGAACGTTATTCAATCGTCCTCTCATTTCCTCGCTCCACGGATATCTTTATGACGTAGGGACAATCGAGACATTTCGTTTCACCGTTATACGGCTCGGATACCTTTGAGACAATCTTTGATGATCTAAAATTTCTGTTGCATGGATAAAACTTCGATGACGTACTTCGATTGTTCCCCAGTTTCCCCGTTGAATGGATACCCGCACGTCGCTTGTCAGCAGGGAAGATTATGATAAACAAGTGTCCATGCCTTTAACTTATACTAACCACATCTTTGAACAACGAACGGTTCTGCAGACATTCTAAGTGAAAAATCCAATTTAGAAATTAAGCTGGATAAGAGCTAATGGATCAAGCGCTTTGTTTTACAGAACATAATTCCGAGCAAGTCTATAGATCTTTTCAAGAACAGATCTTCTGCAAAGTGTTATTTATTAATGTGATCGACTGTTTTGTTTCTATTTACAAGTTTTCATGGTTCCCATGGGTTTCACCACACACACACTCATGATCTAAGGCTCAATACTAGTAGTAGATAGTAAACAGAATATCGATTTCTCTAAAAATTATTTTAGTAGCGACTTCATGGACTTTTATAACATTGTTGTTTAATGGATAGCTGCTGCATAAACACAAAACAGAGTTCGTTTTGTCAAATGATGATTAAAACACAGGCTGATATATATAGATGACAGAAGTTTAAGGAGGATATTTCTCACGTGGCCTTTCTATTTATTAGCTCACCTGACACTTTGTTAGTGCCAGATTGAGCTTTTGCCGTCGCCCACTGGCCGTCGTCCTTCAATATTTGCTTCGAACGACATCTCCTCTGAAACCACTGGGCCAATGTTGATGAAATTTGGCAGTAAAGTTCTATCAAAGCTGTTGTAAGAATTCCATTCCATGCAGAACTCTGGTAAGAATTTAGCATGTAGCATTTCCTAGTGGACATCTATCAATATTCAATAGTGTTAAAATTACGACATAGGCTTATATAGGATTTCTTTTTAAAAATCTTCCTTGAAACCGCATGGCCTAATGCTGAGATATTTGGCAAGTAGCATTGTCTGATCCTCTACCAAGAATGTTAAAATCATTGGCCCCAAGTCAAAATTGACCCCGCTCGAAGGGTCACATGATTTCACATAGGCTTATATAGGAAACACTTTACGCATTTCTTCTCTGAAACTTTTGATATCTGACATGTAATGTTGCCTAATGGACTTCTACAAAGGGTCAAAATTGGTCCTGCCCGAGGGGATACTTGATTTCACATAGGCTTATATAGTGAAAGCATAAAAAATCTTCTTCTGTGAAACCACAGGGCCTAAACCTTACATATTTGGCATGTAGCATTGCCTAGTGGAGCTCTACCAAGAATGTTCAAATCATAACGCCGGGTCAAAACTGACCATCACCTCCCTAGAGCAACACCCTCAATAAAAAGACAAACATTTCTTTCCCGCTGTGCCAATTACATAAGGAAACTACATGTCCCTCACAGTACCTCTCTACAACAAGCACATTATGTGTTCCTAAGGGTGTTTGCACCTGAGTGTTTGCACTATATAGGGAAAAAATGTTTCTTCTTTGAAATCACAGAGCCTAAAGCTTACATATTTGGCATGTATCATTGCCTAGTGGACCTCTACCAAGATTGTTCAAATCATAACCTCGGGTCAAAGTCGCAGGGGTTCGCGGCCGTGGTTGTGCTTTATTATGGCTTGGTTTTGTCTTTTTACCTTCACATAAGAATCTGCGATAAGACTTCTTTATTACTTTACTTCTTATGTCATGGTAAAAAGATCAAACCAAGTTGGAAAATGCACATTCTCGACTGCAAGCACTTATTGAACATGTTCAGCTGAAAACTATTGAGTATACACGCACAAACTCAAGAAGATACTAAACACTGGACCAGCATGTGTTTTCTGTTCTGTTCTGTCTGATCTATTCCTCTCTCATCACATCTCATCTGGTACCTCATCTCATCTTCTGTCTTCTCATCTCTTCCATATTTTCTCTTCTCCTCACCTCTCCTCCCCTCTCATCTTTTCTCTTCTCTTCTCTTCTCCTTTCCTCTGATCTCTTCTCCTCTTTATCTTCTCTTCCCATCTCTTCTCTTCTCAATTGTCTCACCCCTCTCTCCTCTTTTCTCATCTCTTCTTCTCTCGTCCTTTCTTTTCTCTTCTCTTCTTATCTATTCTCTTCTCATATGTTGTCTTTTCTAGTTTGTTCTCCTCTTTTCTCTTCTCTTCTATTCTAGTTCCATTCGTGCTTACCGCTAATGACTTTGATCATATTAAAGTGACATTATGCGCATCTTACTGCACATAGTGTATTTTTGGTGACAGTTTTATAAAAGCAATTTTCGGTTGCTGTGCATTTAAATGTGTTAAACTTATGATAATGCCGCATTAATATTTGAAGTTGGTGCTTTAGAAATTAAAAAAATGGACTAATAACGTAATAATTCCTTTATTGGCGGTGATCTCCCTTGTGTTATTAGCGTTGCTGCCGGTAGAGATTTCGGCAGTGGAAGGGAAGCAACACATGCATGCATTTGTTTATTTCTTAAATTGACCCTCCCAGTCAAAATAAGAAAAGTAATATTTGGAAAGTTATTATTTCGTAATGGTAGCAGGAAAAGTTTGTTGTATTTGGTTAAAAGTTATTATTTCCTCTACCCTTTTCACACACACCTATTTCAGCTGGAATTTTACTTGAAAAAAATGTGCACAATTCCACTTTAACTGCCTATCACAAATTTGAATTGCTTCTGTTGTAGTTCCATGCAGATTCTGAACAAATGGATCTAATTATCTTTATTGCAGTACTCTACACTGTTGACGATGATTGTATAGATTTACAACTACAAAGCACGCTTTTCGTACATTTCTATGGGCTTTAACAAGGACACTTGTTAGTTAAACCAGACAAATACACGACTATGGCTTATCAACTGTAATAACAGTCGTGCTGACACACAGGTATGGATCGAATAATAATTATAATTGTACTTTAAAATTTATTGAAATATTCAATATTTCGGTTTATTATCGTTTAAGTTTCTTCAAGGAATTAAACTTTAATTCACAATGGCATCGTAATATCGCACACATTCACTTATTAATAAAGCAATATTTGATGATATCTTGATGTTGCATATCTGCCCATAAAAATGTTTTGCCCATACAATCTTTCAATTGAAATAAAAATAGTTCATGTTAAAAATTCTTTGAAATATATGGTGATAACAACTTTGACATTTAGACGAGAAACAAAGCATTTTTCACCTGGCCTTATTCTACAGAATCGATCAGAAGGAGTTTCTAAGTTCTCTGTATAGTACCAGCTTGTCGTCTGCGAACGAGGAGGGAAGCTGTGCTCCGTACCAGGAGATAGCAAATTAAGATGTAAATGAATTATTTTTGGTGTAAGGAAAGTTTAGTGACTATACGAAAAGGTGAAAGTAGATATCATAATAAATAATGTATCTAACCGGGATAGTGCACGTTGTTTTTGCACTGGTTTTGATTGGTCAGCATAAGGGTAAGCATTACAGTTCTTTCTTAACAAGCTTTCTGTAGTTGAATTTCCATTTATAAAGTTATATACAACGTAGTTACATTAAATTTATATTTCATAACTTTTGAATTTTTGAGGTAGCATCCGTGTAAATATTGTCGCTTGAGCACTTCAAATGAAGAGGTAAAAATGAAATTGTTTGATTCAATTTTCTGGCACACGGAAATTTCAGTCGCAGATTTTTATAATACAAGACTAGTCATGAAGACACTGAATTTCAATTAAATGCTGCAGGAAATAGGGTTGTTAAAATGCTATTTTCGTAATATTTACGTGCAACTTTGAATAAACTCTCTCTATTTCCTTGAACTGTTCCAGTGGTTATGTGGAATTTCTTAAAACGTCTACAGCAAAGTAAAAGTTGGATGTTTCATCAGACAACTTCTTCTTTGCACGTTTGAACACCCTTCCAATGCGCAACATTTGGTACATTGTTGGAGTGCTGGAGTGCTGGAGTGCTGGAGCTAGTTGTTTGAAACTGTAATCGATGATAAAGTTAACAGTTGTAGGGTTATATTTCTAAACATTGAAAAACTAACTAAAACATTTTTTTTTCGCGTTAAACAGAATGAGGACTAAAACTGACTCTGCGCAGTAAAATAAAAATATTTCACAAGAATAATTTTCTCAATCAAAAGTCAATCGACGGTAAGCTTAACAGCCGATTAAAGTTTCAATTTAACTAATTCATACTTAACTTATAACATATATTTATATGTACAAACGCACGATCTTCTCTGAAAAATATACATTGTATGCAATGCCAACTATCTTTTATTGTCACTCCTGCAGCGAATTACCAACCTGATTGTGTACTATACATGTATAATAACAATTACTACAAATGTTTTCATGTTTCGTGTACAGCGGATGGACTAAGATGTTATAAGTGCTCAAGCCTTCTAGATTCTAGATGCCATAAAGACTGGGATTTGGCTGATTCGGATGCTGAGAAATTTAAAGTTGACTGCCCCCCTTCAGCAAAAGCGTGTCAGAAAATTATTGGAGAAATTCAAGGTGCGTGCATGAATGTAGAAAAACAAGCTTTCTAGCATTTTCAAAACTATTATTACCTTTGCTCAATTCGCATAATGTTGCAGTTTCATCCTGTACATTGATCACAATTATGAAAAGGGTTTAAAAATTATGCAATGGAGCCCCCATTCACAATTGATGGTTGTTATGGTATAAATAGGGAGATTATTTCAGGGAAGAATAGATCGGCATCATCCACCGATGAGCCAGTATAGAATTCAACCCGTGTCTCATCAACTGATGAAACTGCAACTGCGCTACTGCAAAACTTTCACTTACAGAATTTCTATCATTTTGTCATGTTAAATTTACCAAATGTAGCTGAATTACATTAAAGCGTGAATGGAAGCGCGTATTCAAATTCATCAAACACTTCTTGGAGTTGCTTAAGTCTTTATGAGCAAAATATTTGTTATGCATGCATTCTGCAGTGGTAATATTGCGAAGCACTTTGTGAACGCTATATTTTCCACGAAAGAAAAATTGAATTATATTTTTTACTGGCAAATTATTAAATTTTTTTAGGGAACTTTCCAGTTTGCGTCAGTCTGCTATCTATAACAAATTTGCACTCATGAGCTCTCGTTCTATCTTAATGGATCTTTTGTGGTTTCTTTCTTTCTTTGAGTTTTTACATTAGCTATTTAGAACTTGATTGGCACATTCTTCTTTTAATGCCTTGTTTGTCCATTTATTTATTTCATTCTTTTTTCTTGTTATCCTTTCTTTGTTTCTTTCCTTCTCCCTATCCCCTTTCTTACACACCTTTTACTTTGGATTAGATCTACATGTATACTAACTTAAATCATCAAGTATTCATGTTGTAACAACATGGAATCAGTATTTAGTTCCACACCACAACCATAAAGACAATTACTCAATGTTTTATGTCAAAGATTTCAAATATTAGCTACTCAGCCGTCGTGGTTTTGAGACACACATGCATAAGTAATGTATAGTAATAGATGTTGAAATACAATAAAGCCGCTCATAACATTACAAAACGCAGCACGGCGCTTTAATTACAAGAAAAGGGCCCAGCTATGAAACTCCAAGCTAGCGATCGTTGCAATCGATGAAAGTGTGACTTACACACACTATTTATGTTTTATATTTTTTTTTTTTTTTTTTTTTTTTAAAAAAAAATTTAAATAAAAAGAAAAAAAAAATGAGTGCTATATGGATTCAGTGCAGAGTTTCCCGATGAACACGTTGATCGAGGTCCATTCTGGTCGCAGACGGATGGTTTTGCGCACTTCGGCTCACTGCTTGTTAATTGAATGGTGGTGTCAGGAGGATTGTAAGTTGCGTGCAGGAAACAAACAAGATGAATTTAGTTATATTGATCATGCAATATGTACCGACTTTGTGTATATTGGCAAGATAAATAGTACTCAGGTTCATCATTTTTGAGATAACACAAAAACGAATGGTACACCTGGGTATACTTAGTATCGCTTCTTGTATTGATCATATTATAAGACTGATATGTTACCATAAAGATAACAGAGTTATCTACCATAAATACCGATTTGTACCCAGTTTAGGATAGATTGCAACAATAAGTAAGTGAGCCTCAGTTGGGTCATGGTTATAGCTCTGATGACCCATGTTCGATCGCCAGTCGAACCATTTTAATGAATCCGTGATGTCACATGTCACCATGTCACCTCACATGTAAATGGATAAATCATGGCTCGTCTCACTGTCATGTAACGTGTGCCATCATGGCCGGGAATAAATAGACGTTTATGAGATTGTGTTCGACCTAAAACAAATAAGTTTAAACTATAATAACAGCTTAAAGCATGATCAACCGGTAAAATCACTGTTGGGAGTTTGATATTTCTTTATACGTCTACTTTATATGCCAGCACAAGGGTTTCAGAGTTTGTCTTCTTTATTTGACTTTGACCTAAACTTCTATATGGACGAACGCAGAATGGTATAATTAGATCACGTAGAATCAGACACCTTGCGAATAGATCAGACATTTTATGGAATCAACTTAAACAAATGCGCTTCTCCTATCTCTCCCGGAAGGAAACTCTTAGCAACGCAATTTGAAATTAAGTGTCTGTGTATTTTATAGCCGTCAAACATAAGTGAATAAGCAAACGTTAGTGCCAAAAACAGTTATTGACACCCAAACCCTGTAAAGTCACTCCGGCTAAAACGATACTCAAAACTTACCTTTTTGTGCACACCAGTGTCATTTTATTTGTTTGCCGAGTATATGTACTATTTCTTAAAGTCCCAGGATCACATTTACAAGTGGCTCTCGATGTCTTACTGACAGAAATGATCTTAATTTGTACCAAAAACATTTCTAACTCGGCTTTTTAAATTGATAAGTACACATTAGAAACATAGTGCAGTATTATTTTCAATGATATTGCAAGAAAAAAATAAGAAAGGCTTTCTGGCAACTATTTTCTTAAAGAAACAACTTGAATGCCAAAGCAAAACATGTAATGTCAAACATTCTATCATTATCCTATTAATAAATTTATGTCGTTTTATCAGTAAATTCAAAGTGATCCTGGGACTTTTAGCGTTCATCGTAATTTAAAAATGTATAGATTTGTGTTCATACGACGAATATTTAAAACTGCTCTTTTAAAAAAGCCGCCGTTAACTATCTGATTCACAATGCATGCAAACCAACTAGAAGTTAGAAATACCAGCATGTCGGAAAAAGGCGTTCTTAGTAGTCTCGAGGTAGTCTCGCGTGTATCGGTGCTGTACACCGGGCAGGTAAAAAGAACCAAGGGGTCTATTCGTGAAGAAGCTAGGGTCTGGTACCTGGATTCCCTTGTACCTGCTTCTGTCTCTAAAATAAAGGACCACAATGGAAATAAGAGCTTGCTCTTTATTGTGTTATCCTTGGTACTTGGTGCTGAAAAAAATACATGAATACATTCTTAAACAACAATGTCCGTGAAAGCATGTAATCTGGTTAAACTGCACTGACCTCCAGTCCGAGGATGTCTCGTCCGTGAAAGAAGGTCATCTGGTTAAACTGCTTGTCCTCCTTGAGGATGTCTCGTCCGTGAAAGAAGGTCATCTGGTTAAACTAGATTGACCTCCAGTCTGAGGATGTCTCGTCTGCCAAAGAAGATGATCCGGTGAAACTGCATTTACCTCCTGGTCCGTGAAAGTAGGTTATCTGATTAACTGCACTGGTTGACCTCCTGTCCGAGGATGTACTAGACTGAAAATTGCATTTCTGTATTAGACTAAGAAAGTTTTCGAATCTATGTATGCCATCATTTTCTTCCCTTATAAATACATTGTATTATCAAAGTGTTTTTATCTTTGTTTTGTTGCACAGGTTCTGGTGCTCAGCACGTTTACAGACACTGTTGGAACCACACACTCATGGAAAATTACATACCAACCGGATGTGAAGAAGACGAAATCCGTGGAAGTGTCGTCTGCCGATGTACGTCCGAACTCTGTAACGGACAACGTAGCTTAACGACTTCTAGCGTCATTTACCTTACACTTCTAATGTGTGGCCAATTCTTACAACAACTCAATCTTATCAAGCTCGTTTAATTTGAACACACGTTTGGTGCAAATGTTTAGTCATTCACATTAAAAACTACATATGCTTCACAGAAAAGATATTCAAAGTTCTGCTTTCCTGTTAAGGTACGACTGTAGCAACTAAACTTTTCTGTTTTGTTAAAACAGACGGTTATTTCGAATGAACTTTACTTCGTCTCCGTGCTATTTCTCAGCAACGAAAGGCTGTAATTCAATAAATCTTCATGGGACGCTTGCGTCAAAAAACAAGAGGCAAGTATGTTCTCGGTGAGTGAATTATGGCCCATCATATGTACATATACTATATTACGCAGCATTTGGTCTTTTTCTCCGAAACCACTGACTATAATTCAGTGAAAAGCCAAAGACTGCTTCAATATCAACACGAAATGGGGTGTAAGTTCAGTGATTCTTCTTGGAGTTACTTCCCTTCGATTAAGGTTTTCATACTGCGAAAATAATAGATTGGTATGGAAAGCAGGAGATAGTTCCGATTCGATATTTTTACACCCAATATCATTTAAAAGTCAGATATAAAGTGGGCATATTAGGTTTATGGTGACCTTTTCTTATTATTATCCTGAAAAAATGGATTTTGTGTAGTAGGAGGGGACCCCGATATAGCTAAACTTTTTAGAACATTTTTAGTCAAAAGTTGCAGAAGAAGTAATATTTTTACCGTCGACCGCCTCCCTTGGTTTATTTGTAGCGAGATTTCGAGGGTTCGACAGAGGACCGTTCTGATATAGCCGGTTGGTGAGCCGCCGCTTACTTAAGTAATGGTTACCGTCTGGTGCCTTGTATCTAAGAGTAGAATTCGGGAGGTAAATGTGCTCAGAAAAGGTGTCTCATGAATCTGAAATGGCTGGCCTTTTAAGTAGGGTTGACACGTATAACAAACAAACACCCTTTATAGTATATATGTGTAGCACTTTTGTGCATTCTTGTTCAGGCTGCTTCTCAGGAACCTGTGACCTGTATTCAATTAGATGTAATAAACTACTTCACTACCAAAATGTGATGCGCGTACTATCCGCATGTTCCAGTTCAATGATTTTTAACGGAGTTAATGCCTTTTGATTACTTTTTCATATAAACCGTAAACGGTACCTTCATGTCAGTGCTGGTTGGAATTGGGAAGCATCCCTAACAAGAATTAGAATTAAGTCTCATTGAATTAAGATCCCTTTCACACAAGAAGCTTGCCTCAGCGGGGGAATTGGCCATGTCAAATTGGCTGTGGTTTACTTTAAAGATGATATAGCTTTTTAGATCCTATATAAATACTTTTCCAGCTTGGCGATTTGTAAAGGACACGTACGTTCCTCAAAATTTGACATTTTAAATTTTTTGCTCAAGCCATTATTTGGCATATTGTGTATCACGTTATGTATTGATATATCTGTATTAAATTTACAGTCAGCACAAACTATGTATTTTTTTCTTTTTCTTTTTAAGCGAAATGCATTTATCAATAAGAAGGAAGATAAACAATTCCGGGCTATTTTGAACTCAGGCATGATCATTATTTCCATTCACGTTGTCATATTTTTGGAATTCACACTCTTTTGCTGTTAAAATCGCGCCGTTCTTTTCAGAGAATAGAGGAAGATATAGTGGCTCCGTTCCAAAGACAGATCCAGACATATAGCGCTGATACATGGGACATTGGTTAAATGCCTCGCTCAAAGACCATAAGTTATGTTAGTGGTGAAGCGGGGATCGAACTTACAATCCATTGATTACAAATGAGCGCGTTACCTCTATATAAGCGACGTATATGTGCTCATGCTCTTGCGATGTGTGCGTCTTTGAATCATTTTTTTATGATTCTGATAGAGGCTTAACGACCGGGAAATGCTAAACTATAGCTTTGAACAGCATATCGAGAATTGACCGTAAAACTGCTGTACAGCCATCTTTATTTCGTTATAGTTTTGCGGTCAGTTCTCGATTTGGTGACTTATATTCTACATCTTCATATGAAAGAAAGAGGCAGCTTCATGGAAAGGGCCAATTTTCATGCATGGACTTCAGACTGGGAAGTTTAATTCAAAACTTTATGAAATTGGCATAGCTCCAGTAAACCTTGATCAGGACAAACAATTTAACCGAAATTTGCCCCGAGGATATGCAAAATTTAACCGTGATGCGTGTTCATTGTGCTGACTGTTAATGTGTCACATAAATAATTAACTGAATATAGGACAAAATTATTGCCGTAAGTTGTAAACTACTACCATTAATAATTATAAAGATAAAAAATATGTTTATATGTTATATGGTATTCACCTTATAATAATGGTAATAGAATGAGTTTCATGTTATAAAATAGAAATAGAAATAATACAGAATATTCGTGTGTTAATCGTGCCGTCACTTCTCTTATTCCTTATTAATGGTTTAATTATTATTTATGTATATGAGTTTAATTTGTGATTTCCATTACATGTGTACAGTATATTCATGTTTACTTTTAGAGAATCGCTACACTAAGAAATAAATTGATGACCGGTGCATGCTCGAGTTAGTCTTGCTACCCGTTATTAATCTAACCTGTTGACTTTAAACATTTTGGTAGAATTAATAAATGTTGTTCATTTTTCTCATCTTACTTGTATATGATCAATGCTATATTACGTCAAGGTCTTTCAAATAGTACTATTTGAAAGACCTTGATTACATACACACTGTAGGCAGAAATCTTAAAGATAACTTCATATCTCTTCAGCGAAACGGCCTCTAGAAATCATTTTTATGGAACGCCTTAGCTGTCTACCACAACTAAATTTCATTATATGCAGGTAGACTACATTCTATAAAGGTAAAACTTCAGTATATATTGGTAAATTATATAAAGCTAAAACGTCATTATATAAAGGTAATACTTCATTATATGTAGGTAAAACTTCGTTATTTGGTCTAAAAAGTTATGATATAAAGCAAAAGTTATTATATAAAGGGAATTTCATTATATGCAGGTAAAACTTCGTTATATAAAGGTAAACTTCATTAATGAAGCAAAACCTCATTTATAAAAAAATATCATTATTAAAGTCCAAACCTCATTTATGGAGATAAAACACATTATATAAAGGAAAATCATAATAAAGGAAACCTTATTTATGGAGATAAAACTTCATTATATAAAGGTATAATATCATTACATAAAGGTAAAGCCTCATTATATGAAGGCAAAACTTCATTATATATATAGGTATACTATCATTATATGCAGGTAAAACGTCATTATATGGAGATAAAACTTCATTAGATGGAGATAAAACTGCATTATATAAAGGTATAATATCATTATATGCAGGTAAAACGTCATTATATGAAGGTAACACTTCATTATACGAAGCTAAAACCTCATTTTATGAATATATAATATCATTTTATAAAGGTAAAACATCACTATATGGAGATAAAACTACTTCATTTTATAAAGGTATAATATCATTATATGCTGGTAAAACCTCATTATATGAAGGTAAAACTTCATCATATAAAGGTAAAACTTCATTATATAAAGGTATAATATCATTATATGCAGGTAAAACATCACTATATGAAGGTATAATATCATTACATAAAGGTAAAGCCTCATTATATGGAAATAAAACTGCATTATATAAAGGTATAATATCATTATATGCAGGTAACACTTCATTATATGAAGCTAAAACCTCATTTTATAAATATATAATATCATTTTGTAAAGGTAAAACCTCATTATATAGAGATAAAATTTCATTTTATCATTATATGCTGGTAAAACCTCATTATATGAAGGTAAAACTTCATTATATAAAGGTAAAACTTCATTATGTAAAGGTATGATATCATTAGATGCAGGTAAAACGTCATTATATGAAGGTAAAACTTCATGATATAAAGGTAAAACTTCATTATATATAGGTATAATATCATTATATGCAGGTAAAACGTCATTATATGAAGGTAACATTTCATTATAATTATAAAGGTAAAACTTCATTATATAAAGGTATAATATCATTATATGCAGGTAAAACGTCATTATATGAAGGTAAAACTTTATTATATAAAGATATTATTACAATATTTTACTGAAAATATTCAACATAAAGCCCAATTATTACAGCGTGGAGTCCTTTTGCTGGCCAAGGTGAAGGCTTTTCAGTATACGACGTTATTGCTCCCTTGTGTTCACTGCCTTTTTATTGCATGTCGTTGAAAATGCATGATATGAAGGTTACATGTACTGTCTACCTGTTTGGATCTCAAATAAAGGTACTTTTTTCATGCAGCACGATAACTTGTGGACTATTTATGATGGCAATGGATATGAATGAGATTCTCGAGAGGCTTGGGCACAGTGAAGCAGTGGTTCAACGATTTAAAGAGGAACATATCACACCAGATGTTATATGACTACTGTCTCTGTATGAATTTAATTGCTTAGGTGTCGTTGACAGGACAGACATAATGACGTTGCGCGTTGAGTGTGTATGCTACAGATAAAATTCTTTGTTCCATAATCCGGTACAAAGTACTTTCAGATACACCAAGTGCAACACGGGCATCCTTCACTGAATATCCGACTTCGAACAAGCTTTCAATATAGACACTTGAAATTTCAAAAGTTCTATCCATACTAGATCTATTATGGAACAAAGAATTGTATCTGTAGCATACACACTTATTATACCTTTATAAACTAACATTTTAGCTTTATATCATGACTTTTTAGACTTAAATAACGAAGCTTTACCTATATATAATAAAGTTTTACCTTTATATAATGACGTTTAGCTTTGTATAATGAATTTTTATCTTCATATACTGAAGTTTTACCTGTAAAGAATGTAGTCTACCTGCATATAATGAAATTTAGTTGTGGCAGACAGCTAAGGCGTTCCATACATTTTATTTATAACTTACCTTGAAAGGTTATTTTTTCTTTTTTGTATTCAGACCTCAGTTTCTACAGTATCAACTGAAACAAAATGGTTTCCAAGTGTTCAGTAGTTGCAATTGTTTTAGTGATATTGACACTATTAAAAATAGGTAAGTGCAATTTTATCAATTGAGCGAAACTTCCGTAATGAACGGTTTCAAAAATGTAATGTTGGATTGCAAAATGCAACCAAAACCCTAAAAGTGGTGTGTGCAGCTCCCATTTTCACACTGGCATAACGAGCTCTCACAATTAATCGATGACAGATCAGCCGATGATTCTTACATATTGACTGTGCTAGGATAACTTGATATGATTTAAAGCTAATGGTGAAAATAAAAGTTGTCATCTGGTTTCGACTATTTATCATTTTTATAGGACAAACGGGCGTCTTTTTACATTAACACTTCAACTGTGTGAATTGTGCATATTTTACCTAACCTTATCGCTCTTGTGATGTGTATAAGAAGAAATCTGAAACATTTGTATCACGCACGCACATGTTGTCTGCAAAACATAGCAATGCGCTAGGAAACAGATGGAAGAGCCATTCATTATAGCGGCCAAGGTTATCCAACGGATAACAACAAGTCAAATGTTTGAACGCGGGATTGCGATAATTAGTAATGTTGGATTTAATGTATGGTGATTAACCAAACCTAATCTTTTTGCACTCTAATTTTGTATATGGCTGACCACTTGTTAATGTTTAATGCTAAAAAAGATGATTCTACGTTTAGTCTATAGGCATTGTTTCCTCTGTATGGAAATTGGCTGCCGTCACATTATTGAATTATCAAATCATTAAAATATTATTTTTTTTTTGTTATTTTCCTAAGTCTAGAATTCTAACATATAAATTTGCTTCAATTTATATTATTCTTCTATGGAAGAAAAATTATTTCCAAGATATAAATTAATTTGTTCCCACTATATAAATAAAGTTAATTCCACTACGGCGAGGTTTCGATCTCTGATCTCCTGCGTGCCAAACGGGGATACATAGCACTGCGCTATCGAGGCTTTGAGTTTCGGAGCGTATAACTTCTTTATTCACCAATACAGACGTTTGTTTCGGAATGGCGGTACAAATTTATGTAAACAAACGAATTTAACTTCCCAGACACTTTAAATAAGAAGTGGACACATCATAAACTTGGTAGTTTCGTAAAGTATATTCAAATATCTGTTAGAAAAAAAATTGTCTGCATGTTCAAACAAATTTCAAAGTCGGTTTAAAAGACTATCTTCAGCCGCTACCCGTCGGCAGAATCTCAGTCGTTCGTAGTCATTCGTTTAAAATCGGCTATTTCCGTAAAATTTAGACTCGGCTATTTCCGTAAAATTTAGACTGGTTCGCGATCTCAAATCAAAAGACCGCTTGTTACAAAAGAACACACTGTGAAATCAGTCTACAGTCTAAAAGTAGTTACGTCACCCCATGGAAATTTTACTTACTGCATTTCAATATACACGCCGCCTCAAGGCGGCGTGTAATAATAATAATCTAGTAAGAGAGCATACAAACGTCGTATAGTTAATACTTTTTATATGAAACAAACCTGTTTGAATTTCTCGTTGCATCATTTATCTTCCTTCTAAAGGTTTTATTTGTGTTTAGTAAACGTAGCTCGTAATCTATACAACTTTTCTTTCGCACGTACGAGCACATACGTGACAGTCGTTGCAAATCTTTGCGATGGAAAACACTTTGAATGACACTCCCACACGGGTCCAGACAGACCTGTGTATACTTTGCAGGGGTCAGGAATCGTATTCTAACGATTAAATTAATTTTATACCACGTGTTTTATTTATGTTTCATATTTTAACAAACTGTGTACTCGTGTCTTAACACTATCCTTATCTTTGATATGTCAGTGTTTTAATACCAACGTTATCATATTTAGGTCATGCCCTAACTTGCTATGAATGTAGCAGCGTGTTGGACAGTAAATGCGGGAAGACCTGGGATTTCTCAGGGACGGAGGGTGATAAGTACATAGTTCAATGTGAAGGAAACACTACAGCATGCCGAAAACTTGAAACTACCGACTCATATAAAGGTAAAAGCGCTAAATAACCCCCTAAATTTCGAAAATGTATTTGCTTATCTGTTTATTATACAGTGCCATTACATGATCAAAGGGGTCTCTACACACTCCAAAATGTAACAGTCCAGATACATCAGTAGTGATGAGAATTCTGTCGATAACATAGATATTGTACATTAGAGTGCACATGTGTGCGTGTTGATCATGACCGCTTATATGGTAAACACTTCTGTTTAAAGTGAAATTGTCTGTGTACTAACTGGTATTTTAAGCGGCTGACTTGTACGTTAGCGCTCTTTTCCTTCAGCCGACCAAGCACGTGCATTTAGATTGGATTTTAAGTTTTCAAACACCACTAGATAGTTTTACTGAAATGTTTAATGTTAATATATATAGATCTAAAATGTAACGATCTTAAACTCCGCTAGGCCACCCAAATTAAATATTGATATGTGATTATTTCTCGGATGATTTTTAATCAATTATTTAGGAATTTTGTATTCATTTTATCATTAACCTGTATCTTCAGATCGAAATATCAGTCACCGAGGGTAACCGCGTTTTTTGCGGGAACGAGGCTCTGTCGAGTTTCCGCGAAACAGTTACCCATTTCCATCTGATCCAAATATCTCATGGTGGATAACTTTTTCTTGTATACTGTCTTGCACTTTAAAATAGATATTCAAATGCAAATTTATCGAAATGATGCATTCAATATAAAAACAAACGTTATTCAGATGCTGTGTTTGGGAAAGTGACGTCACATTGTTTATTACGTAACGTCTAATTCACGAAAGTAATAAATTACAAAAGTGCGGATACCCCGAATACCATTTTCTTAGGGTTTACGGTCGTTTTAACAGTAGGTTTTGACAGTTTACATGACCATCGTTCCCGGAGACTGTCTGAAATTTTCAGTGCTAAATTCACTTAGGGGAGAAAAATGATACGCGGGGCAAATTGGTCCACGCCTTTTCCTCACTCTATCGACGTCACGTCTTTTCTGATTGGTAACATCATTTAAATTTGCGACTGTTAAATAGAACCCCATTATAATAAGAAACGCTGTACTGCAATCATTGCTGATAAAGCAATAAAAGTAGTTCTGAAGTTTATTTCATATAAAAGTCACGGATGATTTAAGAAGTATTACTTTTATTTCACTGAGAAAACTATAATTCACTGGAAAACATAAAATAAAAACCGTTTCTAACGCAATACCGATGTAACGTCGTTTCTGATTGATGACTTCGTCTAAATTTGCGACTATTAATTAACGTATATACAGTCGCAAATATTAAAATTACAAAACAGTTATTCCTATAATATTATGACGTCGGTTTTAAAACTGTATGTGTTTTTCCAAGTAAGTCATATCGTATAAACTTATCAAAGCGGAACTGTTTTTCGTTATTCATTTGAACTATCGTGTTTTTGAGTAATCAAGCAAGACATTTTTTTACATATTTGTAAATTTTTCTTTTGATTAGAACCGGATAAATAAAGTATCATATACTGATATTGTGCATATTTTGAACGCTGTAGACCCCTTTTTTATTACGTCACATCAACAGATCATAGTGTGTATTTTTAGACGTCATCATCGCTCTATAGTAAACAGTATTGTATACCAGAAATTTACCTCTGACCAAAGTACACTATGAATCTCATGCCTCCGCATCTGTAGTAAAAAGTTCCGTAAGTTTATACAAACCATTCCATAAACCATGCATGAGACGAAACAATACCCATGTATATTTCTCAATACGGAATCTTGTTATTAGTACGGTGGTGGCGGTAACCTAAGCTTTTGGTTTTAGTTGGATGGATTAAATTATTACGCCAGACATATGTTTGCGGACAATGCGGTCGCTTAGATCCAAGCAAAAAAAAATATACGTAAAAGTATCTATCACTTCTTTAAAGTTCAATCTAATTATATTTATATCTTTTCAATCAATAATTTCAGACCTGATTATATCTAAAATATACTTCAATAGTAAATCTTACTTTTGTTTGACGACGGTGCGCCGGGACTCGAAAACGAAAGTAGTTTAATTAATTACGCTCAGTCATCGGTTACACTGAGTACCGGAATCGACTTTTTTACCGGAATCTACCAAAATCGGTTTTCGATTATTACTTAGTACAGGCGTTCTATATACTTAATTTCATTAAATACATATAAATATGATATAATTTATGATATTTGACTCGTTTGTAAAATCTTAGGAAATACCATTAAGCCAAAATGACTTTGGGAGGGTTTTTTTTTTTTTTTTTTAAAGTGACATTATGCGCATCTTACTCAAGTCAAGTCAAAAGTCAACTTTTTTATTAGCATAAACACATATTAATGTTCATCGCCTTTTACACAATGTGGCGGTTCAACACAATGTATAGTACATAGAAAAGCATGGTATGTTTGACAATAAACAAGTAGTAATACAGGTCGTTTATGTAAACAAAAGTCAAAATCAAACAGTTGTACTCATTCAAATAAGAAAATGAGCTTCGAAGTTTATTTCAGCTCTTTTAAGTGTAGCTTCGTAAATAAATTTTGCTAAACTAACAATGATGTTTTTACTAGTAGTTTTCAGTAAAATTCGGAATTTAGTTATTGTTGGCCATACACAGTAATACCTAGGTAAGAATTTCCTTCTAAGGTCAATGTAATAGGGACATATAAGTAAAAAATGATATTCTGACTCCACTTGACGCATGTTACACATCGCACAAAAACGTTGGCTTCTATCAATCTTTCTAAACCTTCCCTCTTCAATTGCTAATTTATGTGAAGAACATCTAAAACGTGCTAAAGCTTTCCTGTGTTTTTCATTTTCAACAACAGTTAGATATTTTTATTGTACAAAGTCGGTTTTCAACATGTTGTAACTCTCTAATTTAGAATTACTTTTTATGTCAGAACACCATTGTTGTAGGTATTGATCACAAAGTCTCCGAATGATACTATTGATATTTATTGAATTTACATTAAAACCATTCCATAGATATGCGAAGCATAAGTCAGCTAAAAGCTTTTTTACATTTTTAGTCCAAGTATTTATGGGATTGCTATTTGAATCCAACGTATACATACTTTTATATGCTAGTGATGTTGGATTTTTAATAATTTTATGCCAATATTTTATTATTCTAATTTTGCGAATTAGTGACAATGGGAATCTGCCAAATTCACCCAAAACAGCAGAATTAGTTGTTTGTTGCCGTACACCCAATAACTGTTTAAGGAATTTAAAATGGACTTTTTCAATATCTGCTGCTTTATGAAATCCCCATATTTCTGAACCATATGATAAAATTGACGTGATCATACTTTCAAATAATCTAATATTTTCTGTTATATTCAACTTGATAACATCAAAAAATGCATTTAGCGAGTACAAAGCTCTTAATGCTTGATTAGAAAGAGCCTTTTGAGCTTTAAAGAAGTTACAATTAGAGGAGAGTGTGACACCTAAATAAGTAAAATTTCCTACTACTTTCAGTAAAGTATTATCATAATATAACTGTACATTTTCAACTCTATTACCAGTTTTAAAAACCATTGCGACAGTCTTATCGACGATGACTGCTATACCCCATTCATTGCAATAACTATGTAATTTGTTGAGCAATAACTGTAACCCTTCTTTTGAATATGAAAATAAAACTGTGTCATCTGCAAACAACAATAGAAATATCTGTAAGTCATCTAATGAAAATGTATCAATATTGTTACCTTTAAAGTTTTCATACATATCATTGACGAAGAAAATGAAAAGGAGGGGAGATAATGGTTCCCCTGGTTTCAAGCCCAAATAACTGTCAAAATAATCTGAAAGTGAGCCATTGGCTCTAACACATGACTTTACACACTTATACATACTGCGCAAAATGTTAACAATTTTAACACTAACACCTGATTCAAGCAATTTGAACCATATCCCATTTCTGTATAGTAAATCAAAACACTTACGAAAATCAACAAACGATGAATAGACCTTTTTCTTTTCATGCTTAACAATTTTATCAATGATAGAAGTTAATAAAAATATACAGTCTACCGTACTTTTGTTTTGTCTAAACCCATATTGAAAATCATTAAACAGTTCGTTGCTTTCAGCCCATTTTCGCAGACGCATGTCTAACATTATAGAGAATATTTTAGAAAATACACTGGTTAGCGTAATTCCTCTATAATTGTTCACATCGTTTACATTTCCCTTTTTAGGTACAGGAACTATTATGCCTTTCGACCAAGATTCTGGGTAGTTTCCACTATCAAAATTTTAATTAAACAATTTGCATAATATTGGTGACAGTGCCAATTTGTTTTCAATAAATATCTCTGGCATAAGTTGATCAACACCTGAACTTTTACCTCTTTTAAGAGACGAGATAGCTGTAGATACATCGTCAGGGGTAAAATCTACATCAAGCTGTTCTACATTATTAAAGTATACGTCAGCCCTATTTAGTGTTTCTTCCACATTGACATTAGAAAATACTTCATCCTTTGAATATAAATCTGTGAAGTGTTCATAGAAATCATGTATCGATATATTATTGGCTTTTACATGTTGCTTTCGCAGTTTCTTAATCTCATCCCAAAACTTTTGAGGATTGTTTACTGCTAACGAAGACATTTTATTTTTATTTTCTGATTTAAATGGAATTTGGTGCGAGCACGCCTTTTCGCTATCCTATACAACCTTCTCTCTGTTACTAGTAACTCTCTGTTTTCACTATTGCTATACTTATTAAACAATTTATTTGCATATCTTAATTCATGTCGTGCACTTTCGCACTCTGTGTTATACCACGGGCTTTTGAATTTCCTTTTACGTGAAAGTTTATTCTGATTTATTATTTTTGTTTCCCCAAAGACACTGAAAGTTTTATCGTACAATATATGTGATATGCTCTCGATACCAGCATCTGAATCAGTTTCATTTGATAACATACTATCAACAATAGAATCTATAGTTGGCATTTCATTATTTAAAACATCTCTATATAAATCTGTCTTATTACTATCCCATGATGTGATGTGAGAAAGTGTACAAGTCATGAACAGTAAAATTACGTTTCAGGGGAAATAAATCCTGCGCCATAATCACATAATCAATCAAGCTATTACCCAGTTTTAATATATAAGTGTAATTACCTACAACTGCATCGTTACCAAAACGATCATTCACAATTTTCAAATCAGTACTTAGACATAAATCGAGCATTTTATACCCTGATGCATTAACAATGCTATCCATAGATTTTCTGTTTGGTAAATTTGATAAAGTGCAATCATCATAGTCAATTGTACTAATATAACGGTTATAACTGTCACTACAATCTAATACGTCTGATCTGTAACAACATCTCGAGTTTAAATACCAATTACTCATAATTTACCAAGTTTCGAGTATTTACTTATACCGCTTTCTGATGTTTCAAAAAAACCTGTTTCATGCATATTGAAGTAAATTTAATTACTTGGGGGTGTGTAGGTGAAGCAAATATATATATCATAATCATATTGTAGAAAGTCTTTTTTTACTTTAACCCATATTAAACCACTGCTGTTAGTTTCAACTAATTCAAGGCTGTCTTTTAGAAAAGTTTAAAATAAAGACAAACACCACCGTGACCTCTTTTGTTCCTGTTAGAGAACGATTCAGTTCGCGGAAGTGATAAACTCATATCCTTCTAGTATGAAATTGTCGTTTTTACGTTCCCAAGTTTCACTAAGAAAAACAATATCATAATCATAGATAAAATTAAGAAAATCCTCATCGTCAAAACATGTAGAAAGACCCTCAATGTTCCATGACAGCACATAGTGTATATTTGGTGACAGTTTTATAAAATCAATTTTTGGTTGCTGTGCATTTAAATGTGTTAAATTAATGATTATGCCGCATAAGTATTTGAAGTTGGTGCTTTAGATATAAAAAAATCGGACTGATAAAATGATAGTTGATTGTGTCGTTGTTGATGTTGGTAGAGATTTCGGCAGTGGAAGGGAAGCAACTCCTGCATGCAGTTGTTCTTTTCTTAAATTGACTCTCCCAGTCAAATAAGAAAATCAATATTTGGAAAGTTGTTTTTTCATACTGGTAGCGGGAAGAGTTTAAAGTATTGGGTTAAAAGCTATTATTTCCTCTACGCTTTTGTATACACACCATTTTCAACTGGATTTTTACTTGAAAAAAATGTGCATAATGTCACTTTAATAGGTGAATATGTTACATTCGGTGTTCATAACATCTGCGAACCTTTGAGAATCATAACTTAATTGAACGTGTACACTTTTGAAGAAATAAATAATTCGGTACTAAACAACCAGCGATCCACACATGATATTAAGAAAATACAATTAAGGAATACCCCGAGTATTAATATTACGTTAACCTATAATCGACAGTAGACCATAAAACACCGTTGAGTACACGTGACTTTAACCCTGTAGTAGTCATTTCAACTCTTCATTAGCTTTGTGTGCACTGTGGTATCGTTTAGATTGTTTAGAGTCCCAGCCGACCATGGGAGTTATCCTTTGGTGAAACAGGCTGAAGAAACAGATGCATACAAGGGAATACGGGTACCAGACTCTGGTGGTACTTTCATGCACCCAGCGTACAGCACAGATACACCATGTACACGCGAGACTTTATGTATTTTTTCTTTGATTGTTAAATAGTCCTGGCCGACCCTGGGACTTCTTCCTGGGCCCCTGACAGGCGCAGGTTGAAGAGAGAGAGATGCAGATACAAGGGAGCCCGCATACCAGACCCTAGCTTTTTACGTATTGACCCCTTTGTTCTTATACATGTCCCTGTATATAGCACTGGAAAGTGTTTATGAAATTTCCAGTGCCCCGGCTGGGATTCAAACTGGGGACCTCCAGATTGGTAGTCCAGACCGTTAACCACTCGACCACCACACCTAGACTACATGACCTCTGCGTTTTAAACCAATTTATCTGTAGATAGGTGGGAAAAGGGCGGATCAGTGGTTCAGTGGTAACGCACTGGACCAATGTAATCCCTAGCTCCTCCACTAACATAACTAACGGTTTTACAGATAAGACCTACAAACTGAGGCCATGTATCTCTACTCGGGATGTTTTAGAACCAGAGGTGTCCAAAGGGACAATTCTGCATTACTGGACTACCCCGAAAGTAAAATCAAAACTTTTGCTATTGTCAGGGGGTTATAATAATATATATATAATAAAAAAAAAAAAATTTGGGTGGAAAAAAAAAAAAATTTTTTTTTTTTTTTTTTTTCTTAATTAAAATATTAAAAAAAAAAACTTTTTTTTTTTTTTCCAAAGAATAAAATTTATTGGCCAAAAATTTTTTTTTTTACTTGTTTAATATGATTGAGAATGGGCATCAGACATTATGAGAAATAGCTTTATAGCAAAACTATGAAATGAAATGTGATGAATTACGTCGAAATACTTAAATAATTTAATAAAAATACCAAATTGATGAAACTATTAATATCATTAATATCTTTTTTTACCTGGAAAACCTTACAATTCTTATTAAAGATATAATTGATATTTTTTTATTCTCTTATTTAGAAATGAAAGCATCTTATAAGTTATGGAGCCTGAGACATCTAGGCTTTAAGGAGATGAAATTACTAGGGGCTGAAATGTCTATTATTCAGTATTTGGATGGATGACCCAATTAAGAGATGAGTCAATTAAGTTGGGTTTTTAAACAAATAATAACCTTAAAAAGACACAGGATACAAAAAAACAAATATAAACATATGGTAATGCAAACCTTTTGAATTGACTGCATAGGTTACTGAGGTGTTGGCATATAGTGACATACCTTACTACTGGAGAAACCCGGATAAAATAGGTGGCTACCTCAGTAACCGTCTCATATATACTGCCCAGGACAAGCTTTCTTAAATGTGTAATGTCAATACTAATTCAGCCTTGCTTACATTACAATCTTTATTTATTTCTTAAGCATTTACTCTGTGATTAACATACCCCACAGTAATTGACCTCTGACTGGAAATATAGTTTATTCTATTCTGATCTGTACTAGAACCTTGTCCTGTACTAGAACCTTGTCCTGCATAAAGAACCATGATCGGTATCAGGACTTGAACCAATGACCCTCAGTCAAAGAGAGATTGTAGTGATTATAAGTCAGCTTAGCCACAGAGGTGGTAGCAATAGGTTTCCCAGATATGCAATAAAAGCATGAAGTTGATAATTTGGTAGGAAATTAGGCTTCAGTAAAACTTGTCTAAGTTATCAAAGCACTTGAGTGCTTAGAGAGCTATAAATAGTTTTATCCGTTAAACTTCAAAAAGAAACATTCTTGACAGTTTACTGTATTCATTACTGTATTCGTGTACACATAGAAGGGTTCATACACTTTTTAAATTTTAGTTTTGTGAAAGTCTTTTCAAATTAATAACTGATGCCTACAATAAGTAAATACAGCATACAATTCATGACACTGACTATAAGCATTATGTATATTTTGAGTAATGAATATTCCATTTCACATGAAGGTAATTGGCAGTGTAATTGTACATGTTCAGTTGTTCTTTAAATTTATTAATGTTTAAAGAAACCTTAATATTTAAATATCTGTCAGAAGTAAAGTCTGAACTTGGTATTTCCACTTGCTATTAACATGTGGCAAATTGAAAATCATGAAATTTCACATAAAGTGTACTAGCTGTATTATAAAGAGTGTATTAAACATGCTCATAAAAGTAAGAATCTAAATGTCGCAGTATGTGATTCCCTGGTAAAAGTTTTAAATAAAAATTGAGAAATTTTGATTTTATTTTGTAGCTTCACTGAGATGTACAAATTAATATAGGCTAATTTTAGATAAGAAGATATTCATTCTTATTCATGTCTCACCTACCTTTTATGGCTCAAAAACTGTGTTGCATAATTTTGTTTCCTGTTAAATGCAGATGCCAGAGAAGTACAGGTTTTAGGGCTATATTTATTACAGGAACAAGTAAATTCATTGCAAGGGAGCGTTAGTAAAGCGCAGCAGTAAGTTTATTATCTCCCCACAAACGTTTGGGTGTATAGAAGAGTCAGCTGGTCAGTCAGTCTGTATATTGCTCAGTCAGTCTGACAGCTGGTTTTATGTCAGCTCCATAATGTCCTCAACCCCTTGAAGTTTGAAATCTTGAAATTTTGGTCAAATTTTCATCTTATCAAGATGATGTGGAGAACTTATATTTCAAGTCTGTTGGCTTTAGGTGACACTTTTAATAGGGGTCATTGGTTTTAAGTGTCCCCTCAATTTCCATGTACATTTGGTAAAATGTTTAACTCATCAAGATGACATGCATAACACATACAAATGTATTTCAACCCTATTAGCTCAAGGTTATACTTATGGTGATTCATTACCAGTGTCTGCTCCATATTTTGTAACCCCTTAAAGAATTTTAATGAAACTTGATATGAATGTTCATGTAACCAAGACCATGAATCTCAAGGTCAAGGTCACACTTAAGGGACAAAGGGACTATATTTTTCAAACCTCTTGAATGATTTTCTTGAAGGCTAGATCAATGTTGCCTCAATCAAGGTCAAGGTCATATGGAAGTCAAAACTTATTAGAATTTGCCTCTTTGACATTTTGTAAGATTAACATTAAACTTAGGTCAACTCTTCAGAGTATTAATGTGACAGGTAACACATATGTTTGAACTGTGCCAGCTTAAGATCAAGGTCACAATCAAGGGTCAAAGGTCATGAGACTATATTTAGTGATAGCTTGTTTTAAGAATTTAAAGCCTGTTCCAACACATTTTGGTCATTTTGACAGTTCACCAAACCATTGTTTCTGGAAGAACCAGTACTAGACTCCTTTTCTCCGGCCCTAAGAAACCGCCAACTTTCTCTCATAAAGAGACATGGCTTGAAGCAGAGCTCAAACCCATAACCATCAATCTATGCATGAGAGGTTACAGTGATTTCAAGTCATCAACTCTAACCACTTGACCACAGAGGGGGACTTCAGTGATAGCTCCACATGTATTTTGTTCCTGATATATGAACCCATAAATGCTTACAGTTTGTCCTACAAACAGTATTTGTTTTGAAATTAATAGAGAATTAAGATCTGGCTTGATTCTCATTGATGAAAAATCTAGAGAATTGTGCTATACTGTTACAAAATGACAAGCTACTGTGCTGGAGAACTAAAGAATGGTGTATGTGCTTTAACTACCCCTATTGTTGTTCAAGGTCATCTCTCTACCAGTACTTTCAGTGCTTTGATTTTTAGAAAAACCACCAGAACGATTTGGGCAAACTGTTACAAAGTGATTGGGGCAAAATGATGCAGAATGGTAACTCTGTTTTTCCGCGCATGTTTTTGAAGCACGACTTGAAGAAAGCAGAGGCATAATAACCTGTGCAAATATAGGTCACACTCAGGGTCTAAATACTGTGTAAAAGAATATACTGCATGCTATAATGTACAAAATTTGGACGGCCTCGATAAAAGTTTCGTTAAATGACTGGCCAAATCGCAAACGGTATATTGACGCCTAAATTGACTGCAGTATGTAAAATCTTTTTTGGTTTGTTTGTAGATGTGCTTATGGTCCGCAGTCCCTGTTCAAGGTATATACGGTCCGACCTGTATGTAAAATCCTGATTATGCGTTTGTTGTTTTGAACCTACTGTGTGATGGGGCTCTTGAGGAAGGGATTCAGCGCTGGGCTGATGGGCACAGACGACTAGTTTTGGCTGTGACCTTTGGTTCAGACTGAGTACTGACTGTCTCTCAGCAGTGCCGGATGAGGGTTCACCGACCCAATTTCGGCACTGTGCTGAAACGTGCGAAAAGGCACCCGGTGCCTTTAGCACCCGTAGTGGGGCGTTCGTACGGTTTAGCAGAGAGATACCAGTAGGCCTTGTATGTGCTGCGGCCGTGGCCTGAGTTATTTACTACCATCAGAGTGCTTGCTGTCGAATGTTCTCGGATATCTCACTAGGAAAGCTTGCTGATACTGACTGGAAATTGCAGTCAGGTAAATTTCTCCTTTTTCGGCTTCAAAATTCTGTTTTCTAGGCATGACGGGAGACATGCCGGGGTCTCATCCAGAAATTAAAGCTAATACAGTTGCTCTTATGAACGGACCTTGATAAAATTTTCTTCAAATCAAATCAAAAGTATTACATAGTTGATTTTTACGATGTCTACATTATACTTTAATACGTAGTACCTCAATCAAAATAAGGTTTTCATTGATTTGTTTACGTTGACGCCATTTGTATTAAACTTCTGAATGTTTAAACTTAGCAAAGCATCTTCCGAGACACTTGTCTGAGATTTGATGAATCTGGTCGTAAGGTCCGTAAACAAAGCTATAAAAAAGCGTACGGCCTTCAAGTCTGGGGAAAAGTAATTAAATATCCTTTGAATATGCCCAATGTTCTGAAAGAACGGTCGAAGACGTATGTATTTGGTATTGTACTTTTTCTAATCAATTAATACAAATAATTTATTCTTTGCAGTTTTAAATACAATAATCATGTTGGCTGTTCCCAATTCGATTATGCAACCCCATGGTACAAAATTAAAACCTATTCAATACTGGTACCGCGTTTCCACGCGGCGCCAGTAATCCAGGGAGACAAATCGTATTGACTGCAATAAAATCAAGGGAGGCCGCAAATTTTAATGAGAAAATTTAAGAAAAACAGAGTTCCCACCTGTTTTCTCGTGATGGCATTTGCAAAAAAAAGGAAAAACAAAGTTCCCTCCCATAAAACATAGAGACAATGGGTTTTGTAATACGTATATTTGGAAAGAAATACTTTATTACGAAATTATGAGCATAGCAGCAATACATTGTATTCACAATAATAATATGTTTCAATATGGCACGTCACATTTACAGAAAAAATACACAGAGTTGGTACACAATTACTCATTCAGTATTTTGCAAAAGTACCATAATTGTGGCACTGCTATTGTCAATAAAACATATAAATACACTTCTTGCAATACATAATATGTGCCATTGTAAAATCAAGGGTGTAATAATATTAATGAAATTACTGATTATATATAATACCAATTAATGATATTTGTTTGGACTTTTCAGCTATATACCAGATAATGTGTTTTGTTTGACTGTTTAAATAGTTCTAGATACAATGCTAAATACAATCTTTAAAGTGTTGACTTACAGAACGTTAAAGTAAATGTGACACATGTTGTCCCGCTTGCTATATTATTTTGACCCATGCTCGGGGCAAATTGTTACATTTGACCACCGATGTTGAATGATCGATTTCAAATACTTGAAAAAAATTAGGTATGAGTATTTTTCAGTTAAAAAGATAGTCAAGACTTGAAACTTTAAGTGCTTTCAAATCAAGTAGAAATCATACTGTCATAAATGAGATAGAAATTAATTTCGACTTGCCCCGGCCCCCTTACAGAATCTTGTCAATAGCGGGGCACATATCCATGGCCCTACATCAAACATCTATTACATAAAGTTTTATACTTTGCGGTCGGTAAGGTTACACAGAAAATGAATGTTGTATTTCAGATGAACTGCTTGTTCTTCGTTCCTGTTGGAATGCGAAGAATGTAGAGGAACTTGACGACGAATTCCTAGACTGCAAGAAGATGGCGAGTATAGGAAAAGCGTGTTATTGCAACAAGGAACTCGACGGCGGAAAACCTTGCAACGGAAATCCACCTTTGACAGTTTCTGTGGCTCTTATAGTGTCAGTAATTCTAGCCATACGTACCTTCCTTTTCTGAAACAGTTGAGTTTAAGATTAAATCTCATGATACTATTATATACTTAAAAAACAACATTGTTCCAGATAATTTTGGAATTACAATTTTTAATAGTTAGAATATGAAAATAAACAGAAACCTATATTTTTAGAACATATCCTTCTCTGGCATTTCAGTTTTAAATATTCTTCTAGATATGAGTCACGTAACATTAAAGCATCATATACCTGTAAATTTAAGCATTAACCTATTTTCAGGCATATTATGCATGCAAGCAAAATTTACATTTAATACCATTTGACAAGTTAACAGTTCGAAATGTGCATTTTGCAACAAAATAGATTCATCAAATGAAAGGCATTTTTTATCTACCTATATATTAACATAATAATATGCAAATTTTCTATTTCGTCAGTTATATACCTTACGATATTTTTCATGTTGTATTGTTTGGTGAAACGACCTTATATATGCTAGACATGTACAAAATACTCCAAAGTCTGACAGGTGACCTATATATCACCAAAGTTACATTCCTTCAGGCGAGATTCAAGCTTTCATATTCAAGACAGTAACACACTATACAACATTTTTACGGTGATGCAAACTACATCGTTTTTATACCAGTTACTGTAAGGGGAAATAACTGCTCCGGCAAAATTAGGATATGGCGAAATATGAAGATGCCAGTGTTGTCTTTCTTGTTGAACATTTAGTCAACTGTGCTTTCAACAAAACCCTCGTTTGGGGTATCGACTGCCTCAAAAACATGTTTTAAATAAGATAAGAAAATGCAGTCACCTAATTTTTCAGAAAAATGTGAACAGATGTTGATATGCATGTAGTTTCTGTGAGAGTAATGCATGATAGTAAATGTGTTGCATAATAAAACTGAGTATTGTGCTTAATGACCATTCTCTGATTATAATTATCTTAACAAAAGAAGCCGAAGTGAAAAATGCTTTACAAACTTTGGCTCAAGAAATGCTAGTATTTTGTGTTTTCAAGTGATGTAAAATTTTGCGCACGTCTCTATGCATTCCAACCCATTTCCTGCTACTGTAGTTTTTGTACAAAGTATAACTTTTTGCAGAATCAAATAAGTGTCGAGCTTACCCCATATAACCATAGCAGCACTGCTGATTATGTTAAAAGTAGAAGGCAGCTGGTCTTATAGTATTAGTAAAGACTAGTCATATGCTATCCTGATGTGTGTAGATAGCTTAGAATTTTTATATGCAGCCTATTGTGCTTTGAGTCTGATTGTGAGATAGTGATGGTGTTTTTCTGGTTCACCTGGGCACACTATTGTGATCCCTCGATGTTCATCATCTGACTGTCAACACTTAACCTTTGTGTATGCAATAGAGACTGCATTTGTCACTTGATGTTCATGAAACTTGAAGAGCATTGTGTATACCAAGCCACATTTACAACGGATTAATCATGAACACTGGTCAGAATGTTTGGTATCAATGTTTTCTAGGTCAGGTTTGAACCTCGATCATCTGGGGTTAAAAACTAAGTCAAACAGTGAAATGTTAACACTCTAGGTGTCACATTTACATGAACTACCCAGTCAACATTGTAAATTAGTCAGAATGTTTGTCACGGTCAAACAGAATGTTTGTGTTAATAATAAATAGTTTAAGGTTGAATTTCGGTGACTTTTGGGTTGTAAGTGGGTCTCAGGTGAGCGTTGTAAGGCCATCTTGGCCTTCTTGTTTATGTAAGTATATTGAGACTAGTTTGTACAAAAGCATCTTATATTGTATGTGTATACATATAAACAAGTAATGTATGTGCCTACATTCCAAGTTTTGTCTTCTCAAACCTCATTTTTTCAAACCATTCAAGCAGTTATACTGTCAATTGTGTATGGTGTGTTGGGGGAGGATTATGGCTGTATTTGACTGGTAGAGAAGAAGGAATTACAGGAAAAAGCCCAAGTAAATGTTTCTTTTAAGTAACAATACATTTCTTTGACTCCATTTGACATACTTTTTACACATTAGATCTGTAAATATGGAAATGGGGAGGAAACTTTATGAAGGACAAACAACAGTGGTAACGTTTCACAGGGGGTGATTTGGTTTTAAGAAACTCATGAAGCCAGGAACCTTTCAGGTTTGGTTTTGAACCAGTTTTGTGGGTCTGGTAACCTTTGAAAAGTATTGCTTGTAGCAGCAAACAGGGCTGGAAACTTTAGACTAGCAAATGGGGCTGTGAACCATTTCAGAGGCCAACAGACTGACAAAGACATGTCAAGGGCAGCTGTCTTTCCTCTCTCCACAAAGTACTAGTTCTCCACAAAGTACTAGTTTTATATTATCATGAACATTTTCATTTTAGTGCTGTTTTTGGTTGTTGTGTAAATTGATGTATTAACAATGTACTCTTTGATTCACCCTTTCTGATAGTGTTTCTGCAAATATGATTTTTGCTGTTCATGTACAAACATCTTAAAGTATACATTTTCTTAGCACGTTAATAAGAAATGTTTTTAGATACTGTATCATCCAATTTATTAACTCCTCATCAAACTAGGTACTTTACTAGTACATGTACAAGAAAATTTGAAAAAGAATTACAGTAAAAAAGATTTTTAGAATAATAAGAAGTTCTTACAAATAATCCTGGCTTAGATGAAAGATCTGACTCAATAACTAGTTTATACAGAAATAATAAGCAGAAACCTCTGTTAGAGAAAGGTGACCCATACAATTGTGAGTTGTAAAAATAACTTTTTGTATGTGTATTTTATAGGCAAGAACAGTTTAGTATAATAAATTGTAAATGGAGAGTAACTGTTATTATAATTATGTTTTTGCCAAGTTATGGCTCAGTTTATCTAGCCATTGTTACCCGGAAGGACCAGCATATACAAAGGTATTTAGAGTTCTACCATACTTAAGAAACTACTAAATTTGTAACACAAAGAGTCAAGTCAGTTGCAGAGCTCAAACCCAAAACTACATGGAACCAGCAATCAGGTTTATTGATTTCCAGTCAGTGGCTTTTACAACTGATGATAATCTGCCAGACAGTCTCTATGGAACATGGGCATTATCTGTATAATATAAGCATTATTGGTCCGTTGATAGACCTCCTGAACCTCTATAAGCCCTCTGGATAACGTTTAACAACATATGGATTCTTTTCAAGGCTCAAACTAAATGCAATTTAAGGTAGTGTCTGGTAAAAGCTAGAACAACATTTGCCAAAATCTTTTAACTTCAATCTCTTTTTAGCTCACCGGGCACTTTGTGTCAGGGTGAGCTTTTGGAATGGATGATTGTCCGTTGTTCTTTAGTCACTATTTTATTTCTCCTCTGAAACCACTGAGCCAGTGATTATGAAACTTGACATGGATGCCTGCATGAAGCTCTACCAAAAGGACTCCTAAGCAACTAGTGACTTCCCATACCAACCAGTGACTTCCCACAGAACAAGTGACATCCTCAGTAATCAGTGACTTTCCCAAGCAACCAGTGATTACCTAAGTACCTACTGACTCCCTTTAGCAACAAGTGACTTTCTTAGGTAAGTGCGCTGGTACTCAGTTGAGCAATATAGGGCCATGATGGCCCCTTTGTTTATATTATTATTAGAAAGTATGTAAATCAATACAATGTCATCCTTGGAAAAGTCTTTTCAATCCCTACACAAATCAAACAAAACCAATGATGTTATTCATGATTACAACATAAGCTGACAAATGCCCCCAACTGTGACCCCTGACATTTAAGGTGTGGGCCAATTACTTGCACATGACACTTTACCTCAATGTGCTGAACAATTGTTCCAATTCATTTTAAAATCTTTCAATGTATATCCGAGTTACAATCCAGACATGAACTTGTGCATATACAGCCAACATTGTAAGAAGAGACCACTCAAGGATCCGCCAAAAAGTATTCTCTTAATAGATTTTCTTTTATTACACCAGTAAACCGGTATTTTGAACTGCTAATAAACTACACTGTTAATCATACATATGCATGTAAAGTATAACATGCATCTAGAGACAAGCATTCGAAAATAAATCCCTGAGAGTATGAGAAAGTGCTTTTAAGAAGCTTATCCAACTGAGGAGACTTCTTTTATATTTTTGAAATCCTGTACATGATTTCTTAATGTAGATCCTGTTATTTGATTGACCATTTGTCCAATATGTATAAAACTGTTATTACCTACATCCTCAAAATTTTCTACAAGCTACTCTGTCTTCATAAAAAAATCCACCAATCTGTAACTGTTTTTTCTTTCAGTTTAAAAGAAAACTGCAAATAAAGAATCATTTCAGTAAATGCGGGGCAATCTACTCAATAAGACGAATCACCTACACAATGTGAAGACACGAAAGGTACTGACAATTGGTCTGGGGAGAAATTCTGATAAAGTTGGACAAAAAAGTATTTGCGGGCCAAAATTATTTGTTTATATTTAAAAGAAGAAGACTGAACAACACTTGACTGTTGATTGCCAACATTGCTGTTTCCAGCACATATATCATGTATTTCTTTTTTTTCTTCAAATAATCTTCTCTTCTTACATTTCTTATCAAGTTCATTAAGTCATTTATGCCGGATATATGTCTTGGCCAATTTTATGCTAACTTTAATACTAGACTGATAATTGGAAAGATACCCTCTGAAATTCTATCTGTTTATCATGTTTTAGTTCAAAGTGTTGTTCAGTCTCTCCTTATCAGACTGAAGAAAAAAGGTCACTTAGGTGGGGTTCTTTTTAAATAATAATTTGTAAGAATTACGTTTCATGCTTCTACTTGTTGCATATTTTGATAACTATTTGTCAGCTAATTTAGTGTTATCCCTCATGTCAGTCTTCTCCTTTTAAATATAAACAAGTAATTTAATTAATTTTAATATCAGTCAGGTTACTCTCATCAATGTTTATATGACAAGTATTGTGTTAGTAGTATTTAGAACTCTCGATTCTTGTCATATTTTGCAATATTTTATGCGATGTGCGTACAAAGAATTTGAACGCCGTCACTGCCTTGTCATGCTAGTATATACGGATGATATTTGGCATGTAGCATTGCCTAGTGGACCTCTACCAAGATTGTTCAAATCATAACCTCGGGTCAAAGTAGCAGGAGTTCGCGGCCGTGGTTGCGCTTTCTTATGGCTTGGTTTTATCTTTTTACCTTTACATAAGAATCTGCGATAAGACTTCTTTTTTTACTTTACTTCTTATATCAAGGTAAAAATATCAAACCAAGCTGGAAAATGCACATTCCCGACTGCAAGCACTTATTGAACATGTTCAGCTGAAAACTATTGAGTATACTCAGTGTACACAATGTATTTCTTATTGATTTTTACTGAGTACTGTGATACTAAATCACTGAGTACCAGCATAAGTTTTCTGTTCTGTTCTGTACTGTTCTGTCTGATCTATTCCTCTCTCATCACATCTCATCTGGTTTTTTTCTTATCACCTCATCTCATCTTCTGTCTTCTCATCTCTTCTCATATTTTCTCTTCTCCTCACCTCTCCTCACCTCTCCTCACCTCTCCTCCCCTCTCATCTCTTCTCTTCTCTTCTCTTCTCTTCTCTTCTCTTCTCTTCTCTTCTCTTCTCTTCTGATCTCTTCTCCTCTTTATCTTCTCTTCCCATCTCTTCTCTTCTCAATTGTCTCACCCCTCTCCTCTCCTCTCCTCTTTTCTCATCTCTTCTTCTCTCGTCCTTTCTTTTCTCTTCTCTTCTTATCTATTCTCTTCTCATATGTTGTCTTTTCTAGTTTGTTCTCCTCTTTTCTCTTCTCTTCTATTCTAGTTCCATTCGTGCTTACCGCTAATGACTTTGATCATATTAAAGTGACATTATGCGCATCTTACTGCACATAGTGTATTTTTGGTGACAGTTTTATAAAAGCAATTTTCGGTTGCTGTGCATTTAAATGTGTTAAACTAATGATAATGCCGCATTAATATTTGAAGTTGGTGCTTTAGAAATTAAAAAATTGGACTAATAACGCAATAATTCCTGTCTTGGCAGTGATCTCCCTTGTGTTATTAGCGTTGCTGCCGGTAGAGATTTCGGCAGTGGAAGGGAAGCAACTCCTGCATGCATTTGTTTATTTCTTAAATTGACTCTCCCAGTCAAAATAAGAAAAGTAATATTTGGAAAGTTATTATTTCGTAATGGTAGCAGGAAAAGTTTGTTGTATTGGGTTAAAAGTTATTATTTCCTCTACCCTTTTCACACACACCTATTTCAGCTGGAATTTTACTTGAAAAAAAATGGGCATAATTCCACTTAACTGCCTAGCACAAATTTGAATCGCTTCTGTTGTAGTTCCATGCAGATTCTGAACAAATGGATCCAATTTCCTTTACTGCAGTACTTTACACTGTTGACGATGATTGTATAGATTTACAACTACAAAGCACGCTTTTCGTACATTTCTATGGGCTTTAACAAGGACACTTGTTAGTAAACCAGACAAATACACGACTATGGCTTATCAACTGTAATAACAGACGTGCTGACACACAGGTATGGATCGAATAATAATTATAATTGTACTTTAACATTTATTGAAATATTCAATATTTCGATTTCTTATCGGTTAAGTTTCTTCAAGGAATTTGACTTTTAATTCACCATGGCATCGTAATATCGCATACATTCACTTAAAAGCAATATTTGATGATATCTTGATGTTGCATATCTGCCCGTAAAAATGTTTTGCCCATACAATCTTTCAATTGAAATAAAAATAGTTTATGTTAAAAAATTCTTTGAAATATGTAGTGATAATAACTTCCTTTGCAAATGCCTTTGACATTTAGGCGATAAACAAAGCATTTTTCACCTGGCCTTATGCTACAGAATCGATTAGAAGGAGTTTCTAAGTCCTCCGTTTAGTTGCAGCTTGTCGTCTGCGAGCGAGGAGGGAAGCTATGCTCCGTTACAGTAGATAGCAAATTAAGATGTAAATGAATTATTTTTGGTGTAAGGAAAGTTTAGTGACTATACGAAAAGGTGAAAGTAGATATCATAATAAATAATGTATCTAACCGGGATAGTGCACGTTGTTTTTGCACTGGTTTTGATTGGTCAGCATAACGGTAAGCATTACAGTTCTTTATTAACAAGCTTATTGTAGTTGAATTTCCATTTATAAAGTTATATACAATGTAGTTACATTAAATTTATATTTCATATTTTTTTAATTTTTGAGGTAACATCCGTGTAAATATTGTCGCTTGAGCACTTCAAATGAAGAGGTTAAAATGAAATTGTTTGATTCAATTTTCTGGCACACGGAAATTTCAGTCGCAGATTTTTATAATACAAGTCATGAAGACACTGAATTTCAATTAATGCTGCAGGAAATAGGGTTGTTAAAATGCTATTTTCGTAATATTTACGTGCAACTTTGAATAAACTCTCTCTATTTCCTTAAACTGTTCCAGTGGTTATATGGAATTTCTTAAAACATCTACAGCAAAGTAAAAGTTGGATGTTTCATCAGACAACTTCTTCTTTGCACGTTTGAACACCCTTCCAATGCGCAACATTTGGTACATTGCTGGAGTGCTGGAGTGCTGGAGCTAGTTGTTTGAAACTGTAATCGATGATAAAGTTAACAGTTGTAGGGTTATATTTCTAAACATTGAAAGACTAACTAAAACATTTTTTTTCGCGTTAAACAGAATGAGGACTAAAACTGATTCTGCGCAGTAAAATAAAAATATTTCACAAGAATAATTTTCTCAATCAAAAGTTAATCGACGGTAAGCTTAACAGCCGATTAAAGTTTCAATTTAACTAATTCATATTTAACTTATAACATATATTTATATGTACAAACGCACGATCTTCTCTAAAAATATACATTGTATGCAATTCCAACTATCTTTTATTGTCACTCCTGCAACGAATTACCAACCTGATTGTGTACTATACATGTATAATAACAATTACTACAAATGTTTTCATGTTTCGTGTACAGCGGATGGACTAAGATGTTATAAGTGCTCAAGCCTTCTAGATTCTAGATGCCATAAAGACTGGGATTTGGCTGATTCGGATGCTGAGAAATTTAAAGTTGACTGCCCCCCTTCAGCAAAAGCGTGTCAGAAAATTATTGGAGAAATTCAAGGTGCGTGCATGAATGTAGAAAAACAAGCTTTCTAGCATTTTTCAAAACTATTATTACCTTTGCAATGCATGCTCAATTCGCATAATGTTGCAGTTTCATCCTGTAAATAGATCACAATTATGAAAAGGGTTTAAAAATTATGCAATGGAGCCCCCATTCACAATTGATGGTTGTTATGGTATAAATAGGGAGATTATTTCAGGGAAGAATAGATCGGCAACATCCACCGATGAGCCAGTATAGAATTCAACCCGTGTCTCATAAAAACTGATGAAACTGTAACTGAGCTACTGCAAAACGTTCACTTACAGAATTTCTAGCATTTTGTCATGTTAAATTTACCGAATGTAGCAAAATTACATTAAAGCGTGAATGAAGGCGCGTATTCAAATTCATCAAACATTTCTTGGAGTTGCTTAAGTCTTTATGAGCAAAATATTTGTTATGCATGCATTCTGCAGTGGTAATATTGCGAAGCACTTTGTGAACACTATATTTTCCACGAAAGAAAAATTGAATTATATTTCTTATTGGCAAATTATTATTTTTTTAGGGAGCTTTCCAGTTTGCGTCAGTCTGCTATCTATAACAAATTTGCACTCATGAGGTCTCGTTCTATCTTAATGGATCTTTTGTGGTTTCTTTCTTTCAGTTTTTACATTAGCTAAATAGAACTTGATTGGCACATTCTTCTTTTAATGCCTTTGTTTGTCCATTTATTTGTTGCATTCCTTTTTTCTTGTTATCCTTTCTTTGTTTCTTTCCTTCTCCCTATCCCCTTTCTTACACACTTTCTACTTTGGATTAGATCTACATGTATACTAACTTAAATCATCAATTATTCATGTTGTAACAACATGGAATCAGTATTTAGTTCCACACCACAACCATAAAGACAATTACTCAATGTTTTATGTCAAAGATTTCAAATATTAGCTACTCAGCCGTCGTGGTTTTGAGACACACATGCATTAGTGTCCTATAGTAATTGATGTTGAAATACAATAAAGCCGCTCATAACATTACAAAACGCAGCACGACACTTTAATTACAAGAAAAGAGCCAAGCTATGCAAACTCGATCGTTGCACTCAATGAAAGTGTGACTAACACACACTATTTATGTTATAAATATAAATATATAAAAATATATATAATCAAATTTTAAAGTAAGCGATGACAAAAAATGAATGCTATGGATTTAGTGCAGAGTTTCTCGATGTAGACGTTGATCGAGGTCCAGTCTGGTCGCAGACGGATGGTTTTCGCGCAGTTCGGCTCACTGCTTGTTAATTGAATGGTGGTGTCAGGAGGCTTGTAACTTGCGTGCAGGAAACAAACAAGATGATTTTAGTTATATTGATCATGCAATATGTACCGACTTGGTGTATATTGGCAAGACAAATAGTACTATATATCATTTTTAAGATAATACAAAAACGAATGGTACACCTGGGTATACTTAGTATCGCTTCTTGTATTGATCATATTATAAGACTGATATGTTACCATAAAGATAACATAGTTATCTACCTTAATTACCGATTTGTCCCCAGTTTAGGATAGATTGCAACAATAAGTAAGTGAGCATCAGTTGGGTGATGGTTACAGCCCTGATGACCAATGTTCGATCGCCAGTCGGGCCATTTTAATGAATCTTTGATAATACATATCAACTCACTTGTAAATGGGTAAACAATAATGCAATGTAACAGCTCGTCTCTCTGTTACGTAATGTGTGCCATCATGGGGAATAAATAGACGTTTATGAGATTTGTTCGACCTAAAACAAATAAGTATAAACTATAACAACAGCTTAGAGCAGGATCATCCGGCAAAATCACTGTTGGGAGTTTGAAATATCTTTATATGTCTACTTTATATGCCAGCACATGGGTTTCAGAGTTTGTCTTCTTTATTCGACTTTGACCTAAACTTCTATATGGACGTACGCTGAATGGTATAATTAGATCACGTAGAATCAGACATCCTCGAATAGGTCAGACATTTTATGGAATCGACTTAAACAAATGGGCTTCGCCTATCTCTCCCTGAAGGAAACTCTAAGCAACACAATTTGAAATTAAGTGTCTGTATATTTTATAGCCGTCAAACATAAGTGAATAAGCAAACGTTAGTGCCAAAAGCACTGATTGACACCGAAACCCTGTTAAATCACTCCGTCTAAAACGATACTTAAAACTTACCTTATTTTGCACACCAGTGTCTTTGATTTGTTTGCCGAGTATATGTACTATTTCTTAAAGTCCCATGATCACATTTACAAGTAGCTCTCGTTGTCTTACTGACAGAAATGATCTTAATTTGTACCAAAAACATTTCTAACTCGGCTTCTCAAATTGATAAGTACACATTAGAAACTTAGTGCAGTATTATTTTCAATGATATTGCAAAACCAAATTATAAGAAAGGCTTTCTGGCAACTCTTTTTCTTAAAGAAATAACTTGAATGCCAAAGCAAGACATGTAATGTCCAACATTCTATCATTATCCTATTAATAAATTTATGTCGCTTTATCAGTAAATTCAAAGTGATCCTGGGACATTTAGCGTTCATCGTAACTTAAAAATTTATAGATTTGTGTTCATACGACGAACATTTAAAACTGCTCTTTTAAAAAAGCCGCCGTTAACTATCTGATTCACAATGCATGCAAACCAACTAGAAGTTAGAAATACCAGCTTATCTGAAAAAGGTGTTCTTCGTAGTCTCGAGGTAGTCTCGCGTGTATCGGTGCTGTACACCGGGCATGTAAAAAAGAACCAAGGGGTCTATTCGTAAAAGAGGTAGGGTCTGGTACCCGGATTCCCTTGTATCTACTTCTGTCTCTAAAATAAAGGACCACAATGGAAATAAGAGCTTGCTCTTTATTGTGTTATCCTTGGTACTTGGTGCTGAAAAAATACATAAATACATTCTTTAACAACACGGTCTTTGGTTAAACTGCACTGACTTCCAGTCCGAGGATGTCTCATCCGTGAAAGAAGGTTATCTGGTTAAACTAGATTGACCTCCAGTCTAAGGATGTCTCGTCTGCGAAAGAAGATGATCCGGTGAAACTGCATTTACCTCCTGGTCCGTGAAAGTAGGCTATCTGATTAATTGCACTGGCTGACCTCCTGTCCGAGGCTATACTAGACTGAAAATTGCATTTCTGTATTAGACTAAGAAAGTTTTCGAATCTCTGTATGCCATCATTTTCTTCCCTCATAAATACATTGTATCATCGAAGTGTTTTTATCTTTGTTTTGTTGCACAGGTTCTGGTGCTCAGCACGTATATAGACACTGTTGGAACCACACACTCATGGAAAATTACATACCAACCGGATGTGAGGAAGACGAAATCCGTGGAAGTGTCGTCTGCCGGTGTACGTCCGAACTCTGTAACGGACAACGTAGCTTAAGGACTTCTAGATTCATTTACCTTACACTTCTAATATGTGGCCAACTCTTACAACAACTCAATATTATCAAGTTCGTTTAATTTGAACACACGTTTGGTGCAAACTTTCAGTCATTTACATCAAAAACTACAACTGTTTCACAGAAAATATATTTAAAGTTCTAGGTTTCTGTTTTGGTACGACTGTCGTATTTGAACTTTCCTATTTGGTTAAAACAGACGGTCATTTCGAATGAACTTTACTTCGTCTCCGCGTTATTTCTCAGCAATCGAAAGGCTGTAATTCAATAAATCTTCATGGGACGCTTGCGTCCAATAACAAGAGGCAAGCATGTTCTCGGTCAATGAATTATGGCCAATAATATGTACATATACTATATAACGCAGCATTTGGGCTTTTCCTCCGAAGCCAATTCAGTGAAAAGCCAGAGACTGCTTCAATATCAACACAAGAATGGCAAAGTATCAAAATGTGTATTCTTGGAGTTACTTCCCTTCGATTAAGGTTTTCATGCTGCGAAAATAATGGATCGCCTAAGAGTCGATATTTTTACACCCAATATCATATAAAAGTTAGATATAAAGTGGGCATATTAGGTAAATGGTGACTTTTCTCATTATTATTCTGAAAAAATGGCTTAAAATATGTGTAGAAGGAGGGGACCACGATATAGCTAAACTTTTTAGAGAATATTTAGAGAAAAGCTGCAGAAGAATTAATATTTTTACCGTCGACCGCCTCCCTTGGTTTATTTGTAGCAAGAAAAGGTGTCTCATGAATCTGAAATGACTGGCCTTTTAAGTAGGATTGACACGTATAACAAACAAACAAACACCCTTTATAGTACATAATTATGTGTAGCACTTTTGTGCATTCTTGTCCAGGCTGTTTCTCAGGAACCTGTGACCTGTATTCAATTAGATTTAATAGACTACTTCACCACTAAACTATCATCATGTTCCAGTTCAATGATTTTGATTACTTTTTCATATAAACGATACCTTCATGTCAGTGCTGGTTGGAATTGGGAAGTATCCCTAACAAGAGGAAATGTGAATTACCAGCATTTTAGTGGTTCTTCATTGAATTAAGACCCCTTTCACACATGAAGCTTGCCTCGGCGGGGGAATTGGCCATGTCAAATTGACTGTTGTTTACTTTAAAGATGATGTAGCTTTTTAGATCCTATATAAATACTTTTCCAGCTTGGCAATTTGTAAAAGACACGTTCCTCAAAATTTGACATTTTAAATTTTTTGCTCAAGCCATTATTTGGCATATTAATTGTGTATCACGTTATGTATTGATAAACCTGTATTAAATTTACAATCAACACAAAATATGTATTTTTTTTTTCTTTTTAAGCGAAATGCATTTATTAATAAGATCGAAGACAAACAATTCAGGACTATTTTGAACTCAGGCCTGATCATTATTTCCATTCACGTTGTCATATTTTTTTAATTCACACTCTTTTGCTGTTAAAATCGCGCCGTTCTTTTCAGAGGAAGATATAGTGGCTCCGTTCCAACGACAAATCCAGACATATAGCGCTGATACATGGGACATTGGTTAAAGGCCTCGCCCAAAGACCATAAGTTATGTTAGTGGTGAAACGGGGGATCGAACTTACAATCCATGGATTACAAGTGAGCGCGTTACCACTATATAGGCGACGTATATGTGCTCTTGCTTTTGCGATATGTGCGCCTTTGAATCATTGTTTTATGATTCCGACCAGGAAATGCTAAACTATAGCTTTGAACAGCATATCGAGAATTGACCGTAAAACTGTTGTTCACCCCTCTTTTATTTCATTATAGTTTTGCGGTCAGTTCTCGATATGGTGACTGATATTCTACATCTTCGTATGAAAGAACGAGGCAGCTTCATGGAAAGAGCCACTTTTCATGCATGGACTTCAAATGAAAGTTGATGTTGAAGATGTTGTTGTACATATATACTCATACTGACTGGGAAGTTTAATTCAAAACTTAATAATTGGCATAGCTCCAGTAAACCTTGATCAGGACAAACAATTTAACCGAAATATGCATAATTTAACCGAGATGCGTGTTCATTAGCTTTCATGAATCCCAGAAATATAACATTTTATATTTACATCAGCATGCAAATTATACGTTTATTGTAACGGACATTTTTCATTGTGCTGACTGTTAATGTGTCACATAAATAATTAACTGAATATAGGACAAAATTATTGCCGTAAGTTGTAAACTACTACCATCAATAATTATAAAGATAAAAAAAATAACAGTAATAATGATGCTTGTGATGGCGATAATGATGATGACGGTTATAATAATATTAGTATTAATTATACTAGAGAATATGTATGAAATTATAAAGCAACTACTATATGCACTAAACATCAAAAGCTCGCATAAACACCCGATAAATTAAAAGTTCTGACACGTCATATCGAGGTTAGGCACATTTCCAGCAGCGTCCTTAGAAACACATGTGTAACAGACTTTGGGATTCAAGATTTACTCGAGTGTGTTTGGTAGTTACATTTATTTAAAGTAACGTTTGATTCATGCTAAGGTATTAACCTTATAATAATGTTAATAGACTGAGTTTCATGTTATAAAATAGAAATAGAAATAATACGAAATATTCGTGTGTTAATTGTGACATCACTTCCATTATTCCTTATTAATGGTTTAATTATTAATTATGTATATGAGATTAATTTGTTAATAACTGTTGTTCATTTTTCGCATCTTACTTGATCGATACTGTATTACGTTCAAGCTGTAGGCGGAAATCTTAAAGATAACACTTGAATGCGCCAATACGAAACGGCCTCTAGAAATTCTATTTATAACTAACCTTGAAAGGTTATTTGTTCTTTGTTGTATTCAGGCCTCATTTTCTACAGTATCAGTATCAACTGAAACAAAATGGTTTCCAAGTGTTCAGTGGTTGCAATTGTTTTAGTGATATTGACATTATTAAACGAAGGTAAGTGCAATTTTATCAGTTTCGTCCGTAATGAACGGTTTCAGAAATGTAAATGCAACCAAAACCCTAAAAGTGGTGTGTGCAGTTCCCATTTCCACACTGGCATAACGAGCTGTCACAATTAATCGATGACAGATCAGCCGATGATTCATACATATTGACTGTGCTAGGATAACTTGATATGCTTTAAAGCCGCAGTAATAGTGAAAATAAAAGTTATCATCTGGTTTCGACTATTTATCATTTTTAAAGGACAAACGGACATTTTTTACATCAACACTACAACAGTGTGAATTGTGCATATTTTACCTAACCTCATCGCTCTTGTGATGTGTATAAGAAGAACATCACGCACGCACATGTTGTCTGCAAAACATAGCAATGCGCTAGGAAACAGATGAAAGAGTCATTCATTATAGCGGCCAAGGTTATCCTAGATAACAATAATTACAAACGTTGTATAGTTAATACTTTTTATATGAAACAAATTTCTCGTTGCACCATTTATCTTCCTTCTAAAGGTTTTGTATGCGTTTAGTAAAACGTAGCTCGTAATCTATACAACTTTTCTGTCGCATGTATGAGCACATACGTGACAGTCGTTGCAAATCTTTGCGATGGAAAACACTTTGAATGATACCCCCACAGGGGTCCAGGCAGACCTGTGTATACTTTGCAGGGGCCAGGAATCGTATTCTAAAGATTAAATTAATTTTATACCACGTGTTTTAGTTATGCATCATATTTTAACAAACTGTGTACTCGTGTCTTAACACTATATCCTTATCTTTGATATGTCAGTATTTTAATACCAACGTGTTATCATATTTAGGTCATGCCCTATCTTGCTATGACTGTAGCAGCGTGTTGGACAATAAATGCGGGAAGACCTGGGATTTCTCAGGGACGGAGGGTGACAAGTACAAAGTTCAATGTGAAGGAAATACTGTAGCATGCCGAAAACTTGAAACTACCGACTCGTATAAAGGTATTATAAGCACTTTAACCCCCTAAATTTCGAAAATGGATTTGCTTATCTGTTTATTATACATTGCCATTACATGATCAAAGGGGTCTCAACACACTCCTAAATGTAACAGTCGAGATACATCAGTAGCCTCGCCACCAGGCTAGATGATAGTATATTTTCATTATTCAAGCAGAATATTTTCTGGCCCATATCTACTGACAGAGCTTGATCATCTATATTTTTGGCACCAAAGGGAGTTAATTGAGTAAGAAATGACTGAATGCCAGTCTAAAACATTAGTAGTGATGAGAATTCTGCCGATAACACACATATTGTACAGTAAAGTGCACATGTGTGCGTGTTGATCATGCCCGCTTATAGGGTATGCGGTAAGGTTAATATATTTTTGTAAACACTTCTGTTTGCTTTAAATGGAAAAGTGAAATTGCCTGTACTGACTGGTATTTTAAGCCGCTGACTTGCACGTTAGTGCTCTTTTTCTTCAGCCGACCAAGCACGTGCATTTAGATTGGATCTTAAGTTTTCAGTTTTACTGAAATATTTAACGTTAATATTATATAGAGCTAAAATGTAACGATCTTTAACTCCGCTAGGCCAGCCAAATTAAATATTAATATGTGATTATTTCTCGGATAGCTTAATCAATTACTTAGGAATTTTAGTTTCTCTCATGAGCATGCAGTTCAGATCGAAATATCAGTCACTGTGGGTAACCGTTTTGGCGGGAACGAGGCTCTGTCGAGTTTCCGCGAAACAGCTACCCATTTCCATCTGATCCAAATATCTTATGGTAGATAACTATTTCTTGCATACTGTCTTGCACTTTAAAATAGATATTTAAATGCAAACTTATTGAAATGTAGCCTTTTAATATAAAAAAACAAACGTTATTCAGATGCTGTGTTTGGGAAAGTGACGTCACATTGTTTATTACGTAACGTCACGAAAGTCATAAATTACATATTAACCGCAGATAAATTTGATAGATTCTGATTGGTCAAGAGCCCCTGTATATGAGACCGATACACCGTGAGCAACCCGTATATACGTCTCCCATTTGGAGCCTCATCGGTTTTGCCTTTTCTGATTGGCTAGAGAAACTCTGTACACATTGTTTACATTCAAAACAAAAAGGCCGCCGTTCCACCGATTCAATTCTTTCAGCGACGTTTGTAAGCACTGCACATGTCGTTTGGAAAAATAAATCAAATTCATAGACATTAAAACTTACATGATGCTATCTTACCTTCGTTCCCCCGAGTCAAAACGGGTTACGGACATGAAATCTCATTTCAGTCGATCAAGTTCACCATGAACATGAATCCCAGTGGCAGTGGAATATTGTTTTTTGAAAATGAAAACACTGTCATTGACACTAATAAGTACTCTTCGAATTAATGATATTCCTTTCTGCAACTAACGGCTGCTTACAGGACATTCATGTACAAATTCAACCTCTGGAATGACGAAATAAAATACCGCCAGATCAGAGGAAAATCTGAAAACAAATGCCTTTTCTATCCTGTTAAGCATCACTACTGTAGTCCTAATTCACTTGTCTTGAAATAATGTGAAGTCCTACCCAATAAAACGCTGTTTATCCTTATTTTGTGTCACATCAATAACTTAAAGCCGAAGTAATAAATTAAAAAAGAAATCTGTGTTTATCCAGTCCACACGCTACAAAAAGTCTGCCAAAACATTACTGTCTCGGGACGTAGACTTGAACTGATGACGTAATAGATTCGAAATGGGACCGGTTAAAAGGAAATTAATTATTATGTAACTGCAATGTCTGCAAAAATACAAAAGCCATGCTATAGATTTCACTATGCTCTCGGGTCGAAAACACCGTAAGCCACAGGATTATTTTTCTTTCTATTGAATTACTGAGAAAAAACTAAGATCGGCTGATTACGAGCGCCGTACGGAATCATACGAAGGTAAAAGGAATTGGGGGCTCCCATGGGTATCGGCTTTTTGTCATTTATAAATATAACAACAATATTTCGACAATTTCGTTGACAATTCAGGTAGTTATCTTGTCTTTCAAACAAATCTGCGGTATTATAAATTCGTTATACAGATTCTTGACGGTGTATACGGACTCGTATGCCTGTTCGTGCCGATATAAACCCTCGCCTAACGGCTCGGGCTAATATCGGCACGAACAGGCTATACGAGTCCGTATACACCGTCAAGAATCTGTATAACTAATAATATACCAGCACTGGTGAACTGCGTATACCCCGAATACCCTTTTCTTAGGGTTTACGGTCGTTTTAACAGTAGGATTTGTCGGACAGTTTACATGACCATTGTTCCCCGGAGACTGTCTGAAATCTTCAGTGCTAAATTCACAGTAAGATGAGAAAAATGATACGCGGGACAAAATGGTCCATGGATGACATATTCTTGCATATCGGATCGGCATTTCCGGTGATTTGCGCATGCCGGAAAAACCGGTCTGGCACCCCTCCTATGCTAGACGACTCTCGTGAATTACTTATGACGTAACGTTATAAACATTGTGGCGTCACTTTCCCAAACACAATGTCGGAATATCGTTTGTTTTCATGATATTTCATCATTTTGATAAATTTTCATTTAGAATTCTACTTTAAAGTACAAGACAATATACAAGAAAAAGTTTCCATCATGAGGCATTTGGGTCAGATGGAAATATCCGTAACCTCGGGTCAATGTTTTGCAAACAGTTACAAAGTGGTTGGGGCAAAATGTTGCAGAATGGTAACTCTGTTTTTCCGCGCATGTTTTTGAAGCACGACTTGAAGAAAGCATAGGCCATAATAACCTGTGCAAATATAATTCACACAGTGTCTAAATACTGTGTAAAAGAATATACTGCATACCATTATAATTGCAAAATTTGGACAGCCTCGATGAAAGTTTCCTTAAATGACTTGCCAAATCGCACACGGTATATTAACCCCTAAATTGACTGCAGTATGTAAAATCCTTTTTTGTTTGTAGATATGCTTATGGTCCGCTGTCCCTGTTCAAGGTATATACGGTCCGACCTGTATGTAAAATCCTGATTATGCGTTTGTTGTTTTCTGCGCGCACTCAAACAGACGAAATCATCGTGATTAATTCTATCTTTACCATTGGTCGGTTGTTAGCGATGCTTTACATAACTTTCAGTGACAGTTCATAAACGTATTGCATAGTTGTTTTTTTTTTCCGGGTCGTACCGATTTTAGCCTCTGTAGAGGATGGTGGACCTTATAAGCACAATCACAAACAAAGGTTTTTTATTTGTTTGTGAAACAAACAAATTTACATTTTTCATTTTTTCATCCCCATTCTGTATTTGCACTGATTCCTTCTTACTAGTGTGAAAATGCGATTTAAACCGTGAGAAAATAAATCTACCATGTCCATTGAGTTGTGGATAAGGAAACCCCACCCTCGGGTTGAGATACGTCCAAAAAAACTCGGCAGAGCCTCGTTTTTGGACGTATCTCAACCCTCGGGTGGGATTTCCTTATCCACAACTCATGAACATGTTAGATTCACTTTATCTGACATGGGTAAATGCGCGGAAATATGTATCTCATAGGTGAGAAAATTCGATCAAAAATACGATTTAAAACTGTTGCATTCTGTTCATATCTTATTACCAACTGGTATATAGCCTTCACTAATGAAAATTACAGACTGAAAAAAGCCGTCACAACAAAACAAAGAACAAATATTTTGAATACACAAACAAATTCAGCGTCTTCAGCGCTTTGATTTACAATGTCTTCATTATACTTTAATATGTAGTACATTAATTAAAATGGTTTTTCATTGATTTGTTCACGTTGATGCCATTTCTTAATGTTTAAAGTAAGCAAAGCATCTTCCGAGACGCTTGTCTGAGCTTTGATGAATCTGGTCGTAAGGCCCATAAACAAAGCTATAAAAAAGCGTACGGCCTTAAAGTCTGGGGAAAAGTAATTAAATGTCCTTTGAATATGCCCAATGTTTTGAAATAACAGTCGAAGATATGTATTTGGTATCGTATTTTTTGTAATCAATTAATACAAATATTTGATTCTTTGCAGGGTTTTTATTCAAACATAATACAAAGTTCTATAGTTTGACCTACTTTCCAATCCAATCAAATGCCCCTATTTCATTCAAAAAAGCTAATTGTATTCTCCATATTGACTCAATATCTCCAATATGAAAATAATTATTTCACTTATTTTTCCAATAAGTAAGACTGTGACATCACAGGGAAATCTCTATATATTTCAATACAAATATTGTAAATAAGTATAGGTTATAGGTCCATATTACAGAAATAAAAAACTTATTACATCGGTTCGCTAGCGCTCCCTCGCAATAAATTTGTTTGTTACTTTAACATAGACCTATAACCTATACTTATTTACAATAATTATGTTGGCTGCTCCCTATTCGATTAAGCAACCCCATGGTACAAAATTAAAACCTATTCAATACTGGCACCGCGTTTCCACGCGGCGCCAGTAATCAAGGGAGACAAATCGTATTGACTGCAATAAATTCAAGGGAAGCGGCAAATTTTAATGAGAAAAGTTAAGAAAAACAGAGCTCCCACCTGTTTTTTCTTGATGGCATTTGCAAAAAAAACCCAAGGAACTAAAATTTAGGAAAAACAAAGTTCCCTCCCATTAAACATAGATAAAATAGGTTTTGTAATACGTATATTTGGAAAGAAATACTTTATTACGAAATAAGCCATTTATGGCCCATGATCATAGCAGCAATACATTGTTTTCACAATAATAATATGTTTCAATATGGCACGACTCATTTACAGAAAAATACACAGAGTTGGTACACAATTACTCATTGCAATATTTTGCGAAAGTACCATAATTATGGCACTACTATCGTCAATAAAAAATGTAATTACACATCTTGCAATACATAATATGTGCCATTGTAAAATCCAATGGCTGTAACATTTTTACTGAAATTACTGATTATATATTATAGGATTAACTGTCTTGTAATTTTGATATTTGCGACTGTATATACGGTTTTTAATGGTCGCAAATAGTTTTAACGGCGACGGCGTTAGCAGAAGCTTTTAAAACTGTTTGCGACCATTAAAACCGTATATACGATCGCAAATGTCAAAATTACTAAATAGATGACCCTTTTCTAACGCACAATGTTAGAAAATACCAATTAATAATATTTGTTTGGACTTTTTAGCTATATACCAGATGATGTGTTTTGTTTGACTGTTTAAATAGTTCTAGAAAAATACAATCTTGAAAGTGTTGACTTACAGAACGTTAAAGTAAAGGTGTCACATGTTGTCCCGCTTGCTGCATTATTTTGACCCATGCTCGGGGCAAATTGTTACATTTGACCACCGATGTTGAATGATCAATTTCAAGTACTTGAACAAAATGAGGTGCGAGTATGTTTCAGTTAAAAAGATAGTCAAGACTTGAAACTTTTATGTGCTTTTAAATCAAGTAGAAATCATACTGTCATAATTGAGATAGAAATTAATTCGACTTGCCCCGGTCCTCCTTACAGAATCTTGTCAATAGCGGGGCACATATCCATGGCCCTACATCAGACATCTATTACATAAAGTTTTATATTTTGCGGTCGGTAAGGATATACTGAAAATGAATGTTGTATTTCAGGTGAAATGCTTGTTATTCGTTCCTGTTGGAATGTGACGAGTGTAGAGGAACTTGACGACGAATTCCTAGACTGCAAGAAGATGGCGAGTATAGGAAAAGCGTGTTATTGCAACAAGGACCTCGACGGTGGAAAACCTTGCAACGGAAATCAACCTTTGACAGTTTCTGTGGCTCTTATAATAGTGTCAGCAATTCTAGCCATACGTACCTTCCTTTTTTGAAACAGTTGAGTTTAAGATTATATCTCATGATACTATTATATACTTTAAAAAAGAACATTTTCCAGATAATTTTGGAATTACAATTATTAATAGTTTGAATATGAAAATAAACAGAAGCCTATGTTTTAGAACATATACTTCTCTGACATTTCAGTTTTAAATGTTCTTCCAGATATTAATCACGTAACATTATTTAAAGCATCATGTACCTGTAAAATTAAGCATTAACCTATTTTCAGGTATATAATGCATGCAAACAAAATTTACATTTAATACCATTTGACAAGTTAACAGTTCGAAATGTGCATTTGCAATTTGCAACAAAATAGATTCATCAAATGAAAGGTATTTTCTTAATCTACCTTATACATCAACATAATAATATGCAAATTTTCTATTTTCATCAGTTGCATACCTCACGATATTTTTCATGTTGTATTGTTTGGTGAAACGACCTTATATATGCTAGACATGTACAAAATACTCCAAAGTCTGACAGGTGACCTATACATCACCCAAGTTACATTCCTTCAGGCGAGATTCAAGCTTTCATATTCAAGACAGTAACACACTCTACATCTTTCATGGTGATGCAAACTATTTATACGTTCCTGTAAGGGGAAATAACTGCTCCGGCAAAATTAGGATATGGTGAAAAATGAAGATACCAGTTAAGGTTGTCCTTCTTGTTGACCATTTTACTAAGTGTAAACTGCACATTATTGAACTGTGCTTTCAACAAAACCCTCGTTTGGGGTATCGACTGCCTCAAAAACATGTTTTAAATAAGATAAGAAAATGCAGTCACCTAATTTTTCAGAAAAATGTGAACATATGTTGATATACATGTAGTTTCTGTGAGAATATTGCATGAAAGCAAATGTGTTGCATAATAAAACTGAGTATTGTGCTTAATGACCATTCTCTGATTATATTTATCGTAACAAAAGAAGCCGAAGTGAAAAATGCTTTACAAACTTTGGCTCAAGAAATGCTAGTATTTTGTTTTCAAGTGATGTTAAATTTTGTGCATGTCTGTATGCATTCCCACCCATTTCCTGCTACTGTAGTTTTTGTACAAAGTATAATTTTTCGCAGAATCAATCAAGTGTCGAGCTTACCCCATATAACCATAGCAGCACTGCTGATTATGTTAAAAGTAGAAGGCAGCTGGTCTTATAGTATTAGTAAAGCCTAGTCCTATGCTATCCTGATGTGTGTAGATAGCTTAGAATTTTTATATGCAACCTATTGTTCTTCAGTCTTGATTGTGAGATATTGATGGTGTTGACCCAATGCTTGTGTTTTTGGCTCACCTGAGCATTCTATTGTGATCCCTCGATGTCCGGCATCTGTCTGTTAACACTTGTATATGCAATAGAGACTGCATTTGTCACTGCATCTTCATAAAACTTGAAGAGCATTGTGTATACCGTACAAGCCACATTTACAATGAAGTCATCATGAAAACTGGTCAGAATGTTTTTATCAATGTTTTCTTGGTCAAGTTTGAACCTCGGTCACCTGGGGTTAAAAACTAGGTCATACAGTGAAATGTTAACACTCTAGGTGTCATATTTACATGTACTACCCAGTCAACATTGTAAATTAGTCAGAATGTTTGTTTAGTCACGGTCAAACAGAATGTTTGTGTTAATGATAAATAGTTTAAGGTTGAATTTGGTCACTTTTGGATTGTAAGTACAGTTGTCTCAGGTGAGCGACGTAAGGCCATGTTGGCCTTCTTATTTATGTAAGTACTTTGAGACTTGTTTGTACAAAAGCATTTGATATTGTATGTGAATACATATAAACAAGTAATGTCTGTGCCTACATTCCAAGTTTTGTCTTCTCAAACCTCATTTTTTTAAACCATTCAAGCAGTTATAGTATCAATTGTGTATGGTGTGTTTGGGGAGGATTATGGCTGTATTTGACTGGTAGAGAAGAAGGAATTACAGGGAAAAGGCCTAAGTAAATGTTTCTTTTAAGTAACAATACAATTCTTTGACTTCATTTGACATACTTTTTACACATTAGATCTGTAAATATGGAAAGGGGGAGGAAACTATAAGGACAAACAACAGTGGTACACCAAACGTTTCACAGGGGGTGACACTTAAGTTAAAGTTTGGTTTTAAGAAACTAATGAAGGGTTTGGTTTTGAACCAGTTTTGTGGGTCTGGTAACCTTTGAAAAGTACTGTTTGTAGCAGCAAACAGGGCTAAAAACTATTAAAAAGTCCTTATAGACTAGCAAATGGGGCTGTGAACCATTTCAGAGGCCAACAGGCCAACGGCAGCTGTCTTTCCTCTCTCCACAATGTACTAGTTCTCCACAAAGTACTAGTTTTGTATTATCATGAACATTGTTTTGGTTGTTGTGTAAATTGATGTATTAAAAATGTAATCTTTGATTCACCCTTTCTATTAGTGTTTCTGCAAATATGATTTTTATACCCCCAAAACGAAGTTTAGGGGGGTATATAGGAGTCACCCGGTGGTTGGTGGTCGGTCGGTCGGTTGGTCGGTCGGTCGGTCGGGCGGTCTGTGCATTTTCCTTGTCCGGAGCATAACTGAAAACTACCAGTTGGAATTCAATACAACTTCATACAAGGTCAAGCACATTTGAAGAAGTGCAGTGCACAAGAACTATAACTCCATCTTGACTAATACAGAGTAGCCCTTTGTTACTTTTCCTTGTCCGGACATAACTTGAAAACTACTAGTTGGAATTCAATACAACTTCATACAATGGTCAAGCACATTGAGAGGAAGTGCGTGCACAAGAACTATAACTCCATCTTGACTCGTACAGAGTTATTGCCCTTTGTTACTTTTCCTTGTCCGGAGCATAACTTGAAAACTACTGGTTGGAATTCAATACAACTTCATACAATGGTCAAGCCTTGAAGGAAGTGCAGTGCACAAGAACCATAACCCATCTTGACCGTTACAGAGTTATTGCCCTTTGTTACTTTTCCTTTCCGGACATAACTTGAAATCTACTAGTTGGAATTCAATACAACTTCATACAAGATCAAGCACACTCAGAGGAAGTGCAGTGTACAAGAACTATAACTCTATCTTGAGTATTTACTGAGTTATTGCCCTTTGTTACTTTTCCTTTCCGAAGCATAACTTGAAAACTACTAGTTGGAATTCAGTACAACCTCATACAATGGTCACGACATTTTAAGGAAGGCAGGCACAGGAACCATAACCCATCTGACTAATTACAGAGTTATTACCCTTTGTTACTTTTCCTTGTCCGGAGCATAACTTGAAAACTTCTGGTTGGAATTCAATACAACTTCATACAATGGTCAAGCACAGTGAGAGGGGTGCAGTGCGCAGTAACCATAACTCCATCTTGACTAATTACAGGGTTATGCCCTTTGTTACTTTTCCCTGTCTGGAGCATTTTTCAAAACTACAAGTTGGAATTCAATACAACTTCATACAAGGTCAAGCACAATGAGAGGAACTGCTAAGAACAAATCTCTTTTTAGTTTGTTTGCAAGGTATTATGTTACTACGAACTTCTTCAGTTTATAAAGCAATCCTTTTGGGGGTATTAATCACATTTAGTGATAGCTCTAGTTGTTGTTCATGTACAAACATCTTAAAGTATACATTTTCTTAGCACGTTAATAAGAAATGTTTTGAGATACTGTATCATCCAATTTATTAACTCCTCATCAAACTAGGTACTTTACTAGTACATGTACAAGAAATTTGAAAAAGAATTACAATAAAAAAGATTTTTAGAATAATAAGAAGTTCTTACAAATAATCCTGGCTTAGATGAAAGATCTGACTCATTAACTAGTTTATACAGAAATAATTAGCAGAAACCTGTGTTAGAGAAAGGTGACACATACTTCAGGTTTGCAATTGATGCATTATGTCATTGTGAGTTGTTAAAATAACTTTTTGTGTGTGTATTTTATAAGCAGGAACAGTTTAGTATAATAAATTGTAAATCGAGAGAAACTTATTATAACTGTGTTTTTGCCAAGTCATGGCTCAGTTTACCTAGGCATTGTTACTGGGAAGGGCCAGCACTATACAGAGTTATTTAGAGTTCTACCATACTTAACAAACTAACTAACTTGGTAACACAAAGAGTCAGGTTAGTTGCAGGGCTCAAACCCAGAACCACATGGAACCAGCAATCAGGTTTATTGATTTCCAGTCAGTGACTTTAACCACGGATGATAATCTGCCAGACAGTTTGTTTGGAACAAGGAACAGACAAATCAAAATTGGGCATTATCTGTGTAATATAAGCATTATTGGTCCATTGATTAAGACCCCCTGAACCTCAGTAAGCCCTCTGGATAACTTTTAACAACATAATTTTATTATGGATTCTTTTCAAGGCTCCAACTGAATGCAATTTAAGGTAGTGGCTGGTAAAAGCTGGAACAACATTTGCCAAAATCTTTTAACTTCGACGATCTTTTTAGCTCACCGGGCACTTTGTGCCAGGGTGAGCTTTTGGAATGGATGATTGATCGTTGTTCTTTAGTCAACATTTTGCTTCTCCTCTGAAACCACTGAGCCAGTAATTATGAAACTTGACAGGGATGCCTGCATGAAGCTCTACCAAAAGGACTCCTAAGCAACTAGTGACTTCCCATACAAACCAGTGACTTCCCCTCAGAACAAGTGACTTCCCCTCAGTAATCGGTGACTTTCCCTAGCAACCAGTGATTACCAAAGTACCTACTGACTCGCTTTAGCAACAAGTGAATTTCTTAGGTAAGTGCGCTGGTACTCAGTTGAGCAATATAGGGACATTATGGCCCCCTTGTTTATATTGTTATTAGAAAGTATGTAAATCAATACAAGGTCATCCTTGGAAAAGTCTTTTCAATCCCTACACAAATCAAACAAAACCAATGCTTTTGTTCATGATTACAACATAAGCTGACTAATGCCCCCAACTGTGACCCCTGACCTTTAAGGTGTGGGCCAAGTACTTGCACATGACACTTAACCTTAATGTGCTGAACAATTGTTCCAATTCATTAAATCTTTCAATTTATATCCGAGTTGCAATCTGGACATGAACTTGTGCATATACAGCCAACATTGTAAGAAGAGACCACTCAAGGGACCGCCAAAAAGTATTGTCTTAATAGATTTTGTTTTATTACACCAGTAAAAAGGTATTTTGAACTGCTAATAAACTATACTGTTAATCATACATGTGCATGTAAAATATAACATGCATCTAGAGACAAGCATTAGAAAATAAATCCCCGAGAGTATGAGAAAGTACTTTTAAGAAGCTTAACCAACTGAGGAGACTACTTTTATATTTTTGAAATCCTGTACATGATTTCTTAATGTAGATCCTGTTATTTGATTGACCATTTGTCCAATATGTATAAAACTGTTATTACCTACATCCTCAAAATTTCCTACAAGCTACTCTGTCTTCATAAAAAAAAATCCACCACTCTGTAACTGTTTTTTCTTTCAGTTTAAAAGAACATTGCAAATAATTCGAGGTCGAGAAAGAATCATTTCAGTAAATGCGGAAGAGTTCACTCCCCCATATCATTTGGGATACCTGATGCACATAGATTGACATAAGAAGTCTGAGATAATGAAAAATACAATATACAGTACTAATACAATCCTTTAAAGACTGGGACTGATTTTCGATGGCTGCTGGTCACCTAATAAACAAGAGGGTCATGATGGCCCTATATCGCTCACCTGAAAACAAGTGCACATGCCTGGTGGCTGTGGTCAATGACCCAAGAGGCACAATTTAAACAAAGTAGGTGGAAGACTACTAGACAATGTTGCATACCAAATATCTAAGCTCTAGGCCATTTAGTTTTAGAAAAGCAGATTTTTAAAGTTTTTTTCTATACCAAACATTACACTGTCACTAAATATCTAGGCACTACCTTGGAAATTTGTAAAGGATTTCCTATATACATCTTTGTAGAACATGTGACCCCCTGGATGGGGCCAATATTGACCCAAAGGGCATAATTTTAACAAACTTTGAAGAGGTCTACTAGGCAATGCTACATGCTAAATATCTAAGCTCTAGGCCCTGTGGTTTCAGAGAAGAAGATTTGTAAACTAAAAAGTTTTCCTATATAAACTTATTTATAACTAAGTGACCCCTGGGTGGGGTCAGTTTTCATCCAGGGGTCATAAAGGAAATGATTTTCGAAGTAACTTAGTTTCAAATAACTTGAGATAGATAACCCACATTCTTCAAACTTCATGTCACTGTAACCTTGGGTTTGACCTTTGACCCCAAAAACAATAGGGATTACCTACTCAGTAAGACCAATCATCATAATTATGATGTTTGAAGACAGTGGGTGATATGGATCTCAAGTTTTTGAGTGGAAACAAAAATTTTGGGTGTCATGACATTGGTCTTTGACGGTGACCTCAAAAACAATAAACATCATGAACTCAATAAAACGAATCATACTATGAAGTGTTTGAAGACACCAAAGATATTGAGATTTTGTCTGTCGCAAAATTCTGATAAAGTTGGACAAAAATGTTTGGGTTACTGTGACATTGACCTTTGATCAAAACAATACATGTATGCAATAGGGACAATCTACTCGATAAGACCAACCACCCTACAAAATTTTAAGACACGACAGGTACTGACAATTGGTCTTCTGATAAAGTTGGGCAAAAAAGTATTTGCGGGCCAAATTATTTGTTTATATATTTAAAAGGAGAAGACTGACATGAGGAATAACACTAAATTAGCTGACAAAGAGTAATCAAAACATGCTACAAGTAGAAGTGACATGACTGAAGCAAACGTAATTCTTACAAATTATTATTTAAAAAGAACCCCACCTAAGTGACCTTTATTCTTCAGTCTGATAAGGAGAGACTGAACAACACTTTGAACTAAAAACATGATAAACAGATAGAATTTCAGAGGGTATCTTTCTAATTATCAGTCTAGTATTAAAGTAATCATAAAATTAGCAAAGACATATATATCAGGCATAAATGACTTAATGAACTTGATAAGAAATGTAAGAAGAGAAGATTATTTGAAACAAGAGGGCCAAGATGGCCCTATATTGCTCACCTTGGTACAAGTCCACTTGCCTGGTGGAAGATCACTAGATAATGTTATATACCAAATAAGTTTTCCTACATACGCCTTTGTAAAACAAATGATCCCCCCCCCCCCCAGGCAAGGTCAATTTTGACCCCAGGGGCATAATTTGAACAAACTTTGAAGAGGTCTACTAGGCAATGCTACATGCCAAATAAGGCCTTGTGGTTTCAGAGAAGAAGATTTTTAAAGTTTTCCCGATATAAGCCTATGTAAAACTAAGTGACCCCCGGTGCGGGGTCAATTTTGATCCGGGGGTCATAATTTGAACAATCTTGGTAGAGGTCCACTAGCCAATGCTACATGCCAAATATCTAAGCTCTAGGCCTCGTGGTTTCAAAGAAGAAGATTTTTAAAGTTTTTACTATATAAGCCTATGTAAAACTAAGTGACCCCCCTGCGGGGTCAATTTTGATCCGAGGGTCATAATTTGAACAATTTTGGTAGAGGTCCACTAGCCAATGCTACCTGCCAAATATCTAAGCTCTAGGCCTTGTGGTTTCAGAGAAGAAGATTTTTAAAGTGTTTCCTACATAAGCCTATGTAAAACTAAGTGACCCCCCGTGCGGGGTCAATTTTGATCTAGGGGTCATAATTTGAACAATCTTGGTAGAGGTCCACTAGCCAATGCTACATGCCAAATATCTAAGCTCTAAGCCTTGTGGTTTCAGAGAAGATTTTTAAAGTTTTTCCTATATATTCCTATGCAAAACTAAGTGACCACCCCGGGGGGTCAATTTTGACCCGGGGTCTAATTTGAACAATCTTGGTAGAGGTACACTAGACAAGCTCATGCCAAAATCTTAGCTCTAGGCCTTGTGGTTTCAGAGAAGAAGATTTTTAAAGTTTTCCCTATATACAGTTGCCTTGCAAAAACTAAGGCCCACCCCCACGGGGTCAATTTTGACCCAGGGGTCATAATTTGAACAATCTTGGTAGAGGTCCACTAGACAATGCTACATGCCAAATATCTAAGCTCTAGGCCTTGTGGTTTCAGAGAAGAAGATTTTTAAAGTTTTTCCTATTTGTTGCCATAGCAACCAGAGTTCTGCATGGAATGGAATTCTTTGAACAATTTTGGTAGAGCTTCATGCAAGGAACATTCCTGCATAGTTTTATCAACATTGGCCTAGAGGTTTCAGAGGAGATGTCATTTGAATCAAAATGTTGACGGACAAGGTACAACGGACAATCATCCATCAGAAAAGCTCACCCTGGCAGAGCCAGGTGAGCTAAAAAAAGAAATACATGATATATGTGCGGAAAACAGCAATGTTGGCAATCAACAGTCAAGCAGGCGGTCAATACTGGTTAAAACCGGTCAGTACTGGTCGATTAAATCTTCCTTAGGTTACTATCTAAACATCCATAATAAATTTATAGCTTATTAATGTTAATTTAAACTTCAAAAAATTATATTTTGTTAAGAATAATGTTCTCTTTGAATCTAAATGCAGTGCTCACACTGGCAGTTCATAAATAATAGCCACAAATTTTTCATGAAAAAAAATAATAGCCAAAGTCTGCGCGTTGTCACATTGACATGACCAGAAAAATACCATTTGAATATATTTGGTCCTTTTTTTGCCAATATAGGTCTTGTTCAGTTTATGTTGGCAATGGGTATTTTACTAAATGGTTCATGATGCAGTGCTGTTACTGTCCAAGATACTTAACTTCTCAAGTGGGGCATTGGTAAACGTATAGTCCTGAATTGACCACAGTACTTTTCATTTGAAATGAAAAGTACTGTGGTCAATTCAAAACTATATGTCTAAGAGACTGATTAACTGTCAGGACGAACGGAAACAATAGGACCCCTTTACAGAGGTGTTATTCACACCTAAACTGCCCTGATAGCAATTAACCTGTCACACTTCACGCTTGTGTAATTCCAGTAAGACAATGTCAACAGTATGACTGTGTACAGTTAAATTGACATCATCAAGAATAGTACTCGGTTCAAAGAGTGTTAAGTATCAATTGACAAGTACTGACCAAACAGCCCATATTTACCTCACTACGGAGGTATGGAACAGAAGCATTAACAGAGCAATACCTTTAATTTATTTATTTGAATTCTTATATTTTATTAACTTGACTTCTAAATTGGATATTTTACCTAGGCACTTCAAGAAAATAGTCAACTGACCACCAAGAATAACCAATCGATTAGTTAGTATTATATACAATAGACCAAACACCCAATACTAACTTACATTGAATGGCCATTTTAGAGGTACAGTACAGGCCTGGAGGATTATGCAAAAAAGGCGAAGTGTGGAGTTTTTCTAGCCACAATTCGCGGGAAAAATAACGTGACTTCGAGTGAGCTTGGAGTGCCTGAAGTGACTTTGCGTCTGGAGAAATATCACGACACTTCGCGGGAGTAAAATCGCTGCACTTCGCGTGGGTTTACAGGTAAATGAACGGGTTTACGGGACATAAAAATCAAATTTATTATGTGCAGTAGAAATGTGTCTACATATAAAATGTTTTTGAGTTGTATGCATATTACATTCAAAAATATTTGCCGACCAATGCACATTTATATAGCGTGTTCAATATTTTTTATCATCAAAAATAAAACTTACTCATAACATCAACTATTCCCAACTATTATTTCTATAATCCAAAATTATCAGACTATTGTCTAGAATCACTTTTTCATGTCTCAAACTGTCAAATATCTTGGTCTGTTTGATGCCACGTGCTTCACTAAGATCAAACAAAACTCACATGTACAATGTGCGTCGGCGTTTGTTCTTTGATCTCGTAACACCTGCAGCCGTATCTCTATGTATAAAACAGGTTGAAGTAACAAACTTATTTCGGCAAAAGGTTATTCATTAGAATAAATAGTAGAAAATTGTCACTGGAAAAATGTTGGTTTTGACAGTTGATGAAACAATGACAAAAAAAACGGACACGCTGGAACGCCGCGATTTTCTTTAAAACAGAACATTTTGATTTAAATACAGAACAATTTGGAATGTTAATTGATAAATACTTTGTGCATTCACAACTCAGAGGTGTCACACAGCTTGGATTTGCAAACAAATTCAAAATTGACTGAATTAGTACGACAGGCCATATTTTTTTACACCAATCGCGAGTGACAATGCTAAGAGACCAATTACATCGGAATTTTTAAATGGAAATAAATATTCTAAATCATCATAAAGGAGATAAATATTTTAGGTTCTGACAAAAAATAACTAAATGCTTTTTGAAACAACAAACAAAAACAACATAACACTGCAAACAGTAGCAGCAATTATCAAAGAAAAACGTCGCCGGCGATGTCTGATTCGACCTTTGTGATTCAGTGGATCTAAATTCAACAGCTTGCTTTTACAGGTGTGCTTTACCAATATTTTAATTAATAAATATTTTCAAGCAAGTCACTCCAAAATACTCGGAGAAACGCGAAGTCCCGCGATCGAAATTTTCACTCCAAACCGCCGCGAAGTGACTCCATTCAATGGAGTCATTTTCGTTTTTTCATTTCTTGCATTAAAATAACTAAAATCAGAAAACATTCAACTGTCCACCAATCGACCAGTATTGACCACTTTTGGAGTATTGACTGGGGCGGTTAAAACCAGGGGTGGTTTCGACCACCAAACGTTGGAAAACAGACTTAGACTAGTCACAGTAGTTCACCTGAAGCTTTTGCTCTGGTGAGCTATGAACTTCAAACATTTCAAAGACTTTAGTTCAGAATAAATTTGACATTTATTTGCAGCATTCTAAATCATAATAATTAAGACTTCAAGTTCAAGACCGCTTCTTAGATTTCTTATCACCAACATGATTTAAATGACAGAGTAAAAATCTTCTAATGTCTTGAATCCATTGTCACAGAAAATGCCAACATAGTAACTTATCATCCAACAAAAGTTGTGTTTCATGTATATCTTAAAATGTCTCACAAATTTTGTCCTGTGGGAAAATGTCCAATAGCACTAATGTCTTCTTATTCTGAACTGCTGCTAATTCTCAACAGCTGCAGTTTGCTAATATCCTTTCAAATATAATAATCACTGACCAATACTGTAAGCTAAGCAAGTGCAATGATCTTTTATCAAAATTTATGCTAATTAATGCTGCAGAGATTACGAAATTCAGTTCAACTGTTTCCTCTATTTAGAATCATATGTAATGTAAAAGCCTTAGCCCACTGTTTTAACAACTTCTTGACTTTCGACTTTTCAAAACAACTGTCACGTTACTGATTCTCAATTCTCAGCTGACAAGACCAAGATAGTCGTCCATTAATGTACCAATAGCAAATATGTCCTTGGCATCAACTCTTGTACCCACAATTTTAATTCGAATTTCATCATCTTGTTGGATTACAACATCCTCATCCTTTGTTTTATAACATGGCGGGTTGGAGTTTGGATCAAACTCCATGTCTGCTGGAATAGAGTGACGTGATATGAAGCACGACAATGGCCCAATCTCTGTAAACAATCCAACTTTGTTTACCTGAGTAACAACAGCATCCAACACTTCACCTTTGAAAGGACGGAACACGATTGCTTTGTACTTCACTGGATAAACAACAAATCCGCGACTTGGTTGGATTACCCCAGCCCCAATATTGTCAATAGTGGTTACAGCTATGACAAAACCATATTTTCCTGTGCAAGTTCCCTCAACTTCAGAAAACAACTTCTGTCTCACGATATTGAGAAGATTTGGCCCAAAATATCTTGGATGGAGAAGGATCTCATGTTCCAGTGATACGTGATAAAACATGTTATACCATCTAAATTAAGATATGATGTTTAACAGGCTAGTTTTCTTTGTGGGTCTAAAAAACGAAAATGCCAGGCACAGAGTGTGTTTTGAGATTATCTCCCTTTAGAATAGGGGTAAAACCCTGACGAGGTCACCGAGCGTACCGGAATCCCCGCCGTTATAAAAAGGTCAAAGGACTGAAAATACTGGAGGAAACAAAACAGACTGTACACATACATGTGTAAATATCAGGACAGTCAATAGCTATATACATAGCTAATGTTTATTTTACTGATATACTGACATGAAATAAAATTTTATTTGATTTCTCAACCCTTACTGAGTAAAGTTTTAAACTGGAGACACAACTGTCCACAAAGTCCGATTCTTTATTTCTAAAGCACCAACTTCAAATACTAATGCGGCATTATCATTAATTTAACACATTTAAATGCACAGCAACCAAAAACTGCTTTTGCAAAACTGTTACCAAAAAATACACTATATGCAGTAAGATGCGCACAATAGCGATGAGTGCTTCCTGGGGCTCTGACAAATACTCGCTCCGAATTAGACAGGAACAGAACAATCAGTCGATATCCGTCTTGATTTGAAATACAGTGCCACGTATTTCTAGAAGAACCTTACTGGTTATGGTCCTAGTTTCGGCCATTTTTATTCACCAAATCTTTATGAAATTTCACCTCAACCAACCTCGGTTCCACATTTTTTGTTTTCTTCTAAAACTAGTCTTAGCTCACAATGAGGTCACCAAGGGAGGTAATTATTATAATCGAGAGTACCCTAATTTCGGACTGTTATCTGCTGGCTTTTTTCTCCTCTTCATCTTTTTTTTTATTCCTAACTAAAAAATAAAACAGCAAATATTCTTTAATTTGCTGACTAAAACTGAATTTACATTCAGTTTTTTGGGGAGGCTGCGTTTTTGGTACGTGGCATTCCCTGTTTGATATTATTTTTGTTTTTTTGTTTTCAACTGCCTCTGTGCAATCTAAATACTGTAAATGTCAATGTTGATGAAAGAACGAAAAAGATAAACGGCACCTTTCCAGCTTGCAGTAATAAGCAAAAAATTCGAACCGCCTTCCCAATACTTGCCTGGTTTAAATAAATTCCTATCCTTAATTGTAGGCAAAACTTGAACAGTGAGCAAGATCAAAGAAGACACAGAATAAATGAATAACTGAACAAGAAAAACAGTGATACAAAGTATCACAGCGGGCCGACAAACAAAACTGACCTGTAAGAATTCTAGAAATTGTTAATGGTTGATGTTGAGGCATGGCCCCAAAAGAACTCAAGAAAACCAATTCTGGCTGAACAAGCAAAACCTGACACGACTACTGACTGACCTGTAGTATCGAAACTTACTGTAATGGAATAATATGTATACAGTATGTCTGAATTTTTCATTGCCATTATCCTTATTAGTTTGACATGAATGAAGAATTTTATGATTATTTGTCGTAAAATATTTAAAAATGGTTTAAATGCTGAAAATGATAAGTTAACCAGTAGAAAAAAAAGTTAAAAAAACAACTTTAATTGGGTTTCGAACTCACGTCCATTCGATTCCGTCAGAACAGTTTTAGGTGCAGACGCCTTAACAATAACACCACGGACGCCGTATATATTGTCAGGGGAAAACACGTTTATCTCTATTTTTCTGACCAAGTTGTTCGTTTGCGCATTTATAGTATTAACGATTAATTACAAATTCAAAGAACAACAGGAAACTGAAATTTTGCTATTCTGAAATGTTTTGAAATTATTTAGATCTATTTCTATATAATTTTGAAAACAGAAGACAGTATAATGCGTAACAACTGAATATATGGAACTACTTGCTTGTATGTTGTTCGTTCCGCCGTAACGAATTTCTTTACTTTGTTAACATTGGATCGATTAATAAAATTTTTTTTTTTTTTTTTTTTTTTTTTTTTTTTTTTTTTGTGTTTTTTGTGGTGGGGGGGGGGGTGGTTGCGGCCGGGGGGGGGGGCCCCCCCCCCCCGGCCCCCCCCCTGTGGTTTTTTCTTTTTCATATGACTCAAAAGAAATACAGAAAAAATAATTAAAACTCTTTTTTTCAAATACTTTTTTTCATCCTAGTATATCATATTATTAGTATAATTACTATATGATATACTAGAATGAATACTAGAATTTGAAAGATTATGTGTTTTTAAGCAGAGATTGAATGTTGTATCTTCATTAATCTAAATAGACACTGACGTTATTAAAACAATTTTGAGAACTTTTTGTTTATTTGTTTGGGATTATTTCGCTCAGTTGGGAAATTCCTGCAAGCTAGGAGAGACTTTTGGTGAGAACCACAATTTACCCCCTTACAAGTACTTAGGTTCACATGAAAACAGGAGCTGTCGGAGATTGCGGGTTTGGGCCCCTATGGAGTCAAGATCGTACCTCTTTATATAAAAAACCAGTACTAGTTTTTCCAGGAAGCACTCGACAGTGCTTAGATAAGCTACAAGCTTTCTTCACAATCAAGCTAAAATGACCAGCGACACTTGAAAATGTGCCTTCGGACGATATATACGGAAACTAGCGTTCTTGCATATTTTAAACAAACAATATTTTAATATCAATATGGGAAAATTTCTGTTACCTAACTCCAGTAATTACAATATTACAACATTCTGAAAAGGTAAACCTAAGGCGTCATTGTTCACTCTGAAAATGACGTCACATACCACAAATTGACGTCAAAACCCACTTCAATTTACATTGGGCAGTAAATTATTGCGGTAATCATTTCCTAACAGCATCATTTATTTTTGGTCGCAGCATTATATACTCATTTAATATATATCATTTCTGGTAAAATAGTTCATGTTTTCTTTCAACAATATGTTTTTTTCATAGGATATAGCCAAAATAAGAATAGAATCATTTCGAATTGCTGTTGCCATAGTAATGGTATTGAAGGATTTTAGAGTAAATAGCATGTTTCTGTAGAGGAAAATATAATAGCTTTTAGTTTTTAACATCGGTCTTGCATTTAAAGAGGGTGACAAAAATGTAAATGCTATGTTGTTTGCAATCGATAATTGTCGAATGATGTAACGAATGTCCGAAGGTACATTTTCGCGCGACGCCGGTCAAATATATTAACATAAACTAAAAATCCCCGTTCTAGGCTGTGCCTTATTTCATATTATTATTATAGACACAAAGATTATGATAAATTCAAAGTTTTCAATATAAGTAAAGGTTGTACACAGACATTTACTTTTATCGGGCAACTCTATTTATGCGAAAGTAGACAGGGTTTTTTTTTTTTTTTTTTTTTTTTTTTTTTTTTTTTTTTTTTTTTTTTTTTTTTTTTTTTTTTTTTTTTTTTTTTTTTTTTTTTTTTTTTTTTTTTTTTTTTTTTTTTTGTTTTTTTTTTTTTTTTTTTTGTGGGTTTTTTGGTTTTTTTTTGGTTTTCATTTGTGTGTGTGTGTGTGTGTGTGTGTTGTGGGGGGGGTTGGGTGGGGGGGGTTTTTTTGGGGGGGGGGGTTTTGGGGGGTTTTTTTTTTTTCGTCATTGTTTTAGACATTAATCCGCTGTTCCGTTGATCATTTACACCAACCAATTCCGGTTCCGCTTTGGTCACGTGATCAATTGTTTTCACAAATTTTCATGAATCATCTAGACTGTTGACAAATTTCATGTAAATAAACTTGACTTTAATCACGTGACTGCTTATCAGCCAGATCAGACCAAAATTGGTCATAATCTGGTTGATTAGGCAGTATCAACTTGAAAAACGGCATTTTGTTTGTCTACTCCGAGCTTGACAGTTGAAACAGGAAGTCGAGGAACGAAGAGAAAACGTTTCACTTCAGACTCAGATACTGCTAATATACAATCAGGATTTGTAAATCGAATTAAACGAACAGCAATGACAATACTGGGATATCTGCTACCGGAACAGAGAACATGGGTTTCGTTCTGGGACATGAATCAAGAACCAGGTCCTAGCATGGGCCCTTGGTTTGACAGATGGCGGGAATCTGGGCATTCACCAAGATCTGAAGGTTATTATTTGTGTAATTTAATTCTAAAATGGCTGTATTTGTTTCAGCACTTCATTTAACATTGTTTCCTTGTTGTTCTTTATTTACAAGATGAAATAGTAATGCAGACTTAAAAGACGCTACCCCAAAGATGTTTTTCCATTTAATAGCACTCCCTGAAGTAATTATCGATTATCGACTTCGCACATCCGGGTACTGATAAATTATTTACAATCGGGATAGGTGATTCTTAGGCTATAGCTGGTCTCTATGCATCTTTAACTTAATACAATAAGAATAACCAAGACTAGAAATTAAAGAAGACAACGATCTTCCAACATGTCCATTACCTTGTAACTATCAGATTGTTTTTATAATAATTCGAGACGCTTTCTGTATCTGGCACTATCCTCCGAAACCTAAAATAACTAACTTCCTCTTGGGGGCGTTGGTCATATGGGAAACCGGTACCAACAATAAAGCCCTAACATACGATACGATAATAATTCTATTTTGTTAAAAGCTTTTTGTTTCGTTTAAAATAAATTTAAACTTGCAAATGAGTCAATGGTAAAGATCGAGTTTTCACCTTTTACCAAATGAAGAAATGAACGTGACCTAATAATCTGACTGCTTAACTGGTCAGTATGACGTCACGGCGAAGCCGAGAATTGGATAGTTCTTCATACACTATAAGCTCAGTTATTTTTTCTTATTTTATTGCATGTATTAAGGAGTTAAGTTTGCGGGCATGGTTTTGATTTACGTATCTTTTCTTGACGTTTATGTACAAATAAAAGTTCAAAGTTCCAGGAGGCCTCGTATGTAGAAAAATTATGTGTTTATTTTAATTTTTGACGAAGCTATTGATGGATTCGCGTCCATGGATCAAATATATTTTGAATTTTAAATACTCGACACCTAATATATATATACAGTAAATTTGTTTATATGAGAAAAAGTATCAGAGGGATAAAGTGATAAACTTTATATTTTCAAACACAAATTCTTCATGTTCAGTTAAAAATAACCTGTTCAATGTTGAAATATGGAAGTTGCTGCTTTTGTAGTGTTTCCTGCAGGATCAGAAAGGGGCATGGCGTTTTTGTCTGAAAAGGGCACATCTGATGCGCGGATGTGTTTAAAAAGGGCACTTTTGTTTTCTCATGTACATAAGGGCGCGATCACTTTGTCAGTATATATATTGTTCTTTCTTTACACTTGTAACTGCATGTAATTAAAGCCTTGTTTATATGACATAATCTGGCTAATTTATTGCCATTGGGCTTAGGAATTTCTAGATCCTGAGGAGAGGGCCTCAAAACAAAAGTAAATCAGATTGGCCTCTTCCCCTCACCTCCTTTGAGTTTTTTTCTAGAGAAGTATTTTTTAATAATACTGCATGTATACATGTAGATTATGATACACCCATGTCTCCCACCTTTTCGAGTTTGTTATGTTAGACCAATTTTAAACGGTTTTGTGTATTTGTCTCTGTTTATCACATATTTTCGCGATCCCGTTATCGCCGATTTTCGGCCATTTATTTTGCCTTTTACCGACTTTATCACTGTTTCGATGATAACAATTGTCATCAGCCGACGGTACGATGAACATTTAATATAAAATAAAATTATTCAAAAATCATAACATGGAAACCTCTTGAGAAAACAGTGTTACTTATAACCAAGCATATCCTGAACAATAAACGACCCACCAAGCTTTCCTCTCTCTAAATTATATGCATTTACGGAAGGTAAGATTATAGAAGAAAAAAAACAAATAACGAGTCGGTCATATAATTATGTACAGGCAATTATAGAATAATGATTAAAAAAAATGAAAAGAAAAAATACTGATAATTTTCAATTTAGCGGGAAAACAAAAACACGTGTTGTAAACTAAACAATTCATAAGTGTCGTCATTAAATGAAGTTTTCACACTCTAACAACTTTTTATACCATGACCAACAGATTAATTTTAATTTGCCTCTAGCGAATCAAACATATTGATCAGCATCGTTTTCACTGGACGCGGGACGCTGTGATTGACACGTAATATTCAATATAGAAGTTCATGTAGGCGGATCTAACGTAACTATTATTATCGAGAGGCGGAGCACACACCTGCCGACTCCGTTTGGGATTATCGATTTAATTCGGCGGACATGGTGTGTATTAGACGACGTGTTGACACTTTTATTTTAAGGATTGTCGAGAGGCGGAGCACACGTCTGCCGACTGTTTAGGATTATCGATTTAATTCGGCGGACACGTGCGTGTATTGAGGGCGTGCAGGCAGTTTCATTTTTAGTAAAACAGGCGCGGTGGCGGTAAGGGCCTTTGATCGAGGCAGGATGGCGCATGGCCGGCCATCAAAAGGGCAGGACGGCGCTGCGCCATCCAAAAACGGTCTAGCGGAAACACTATTTTGTCATGGCTCTTGCTTAATCAGTATTTTTACTTTTTCAGTGAGGCAAATGCCGTTACAAATTCATGAGCCACACTATCTGGATCATTGGGCGGAGTGGTCCGACTCGGACAGTGATGATTACAACATGAACACGAATAGCAACTATAGGCCACTTCGTAGGAAACGTCTACGTCCAACTTCAGCAAGACTTTCCTCTTCTGATAGTGAGTCTTTGTCAGCAACGGCAATAGACTTGGAGAATGAAAAAAGTATAACAAAAAGGAAAGTCCCTTTAAGGGACGTAAACAGCAAGTATGTGGACAGTGAGAACTTGGCAAGTCCTTCAGCATACACTACAAGGTCATCTGGAAAGGAGATTAATGACAGGCCAAACTATGTCATTTACGATAGTGACACAGAAACCGATATAAATGATACATGTTCATATTCCGTCTACAAATACTTGAAAGGTTTCTTGAACTCTACAGGAAGACAGATCGATGCAATGAAAGGAGATGGAAATTGCTTTTTCCGGGCATTAAGTAAAGTTATTTATGGTAATCAGTCCTACTATAATGACGTTCGTCAAGCAGTTGTCGACGTTATGAAGGAATATCCCAGAAAGTTTGAGGCATTCACAGATGGTCCAATGTCAGATCATATCAAAAGTATCAGTCAAGACAAGACATGGGCAACACAGACTGAAATTTATGCTGCAGCTACTCTGATGAACAGGGACATCTATATTCTGTCCCCAGATCAAACGGGAGAGAATTATCGCTGGCTGCTATTCAAACCTCAGTTTAAGTACAACACAAATGTAACTGGCTGTAAATGTTATATAACTATATGCCACACACATGGTAATCATTATGACAGAATTGCAGCAAAAAATGGGAAGTGCAACTGTGATCTTCCTGTGCCTGAAATGTCGGGAATCAGTGAATCTGTAGATCTGACTCATGAAGATGAAATTGTCTGATTTGGTTGTTAAGAACAAATGATAGACATTTCTTTGTATTCTGAGCCTTTGATAATGAGCATACCCTCTCCAGCTGGGGTAAACATTTGCAAAATTGTTTTAACTAAACTTCGAGTGGAGGGTTATTCACGGAGACAGATTGCCATTAAAGTTTTTTATGATGAACATGTAGCTTTCTCATGTAGAATTTAAATTCATTCTTATGTTAAATTGAAAAAAATGTCCTATTTGTTACCATAAATTCTGGAACAGAAAGGAATCGAAGAATCATCCGATATGAAACTTTCTTTTCTGTAAACTTAAAGTGTTCGTAAATCACTTTTCTCTCCACCATAGTAAAAGTCTGACCTCTGGTTGATTTTATTCGAACTTTGTTCACCAACTAGTCAACCATCATTGTATCCTGTCCAAGTTTAAAGACATTTTATTTACTGTGGTGTTTACTGTTACGTGTTAGATTGTTCACACAATGTCATGTAGTAGAACATTTTTAACCAAACTGGTAACAGTGTTCATTGCTTAAGGAAAAAAAAAAATTTGTAATTACGACAAAAACACATCCGTCTGTCAGTCCATCAGTCTGCACTTTGTGTCTGGACTGTACTTTCTATATGCATGCACCAATTTTCAACTTCAAGCAACTTAACACTTGTTGTCAGTACCAGCACAATAGTGTATAGTGTACAGCACACGGGGCGAGCTACCTTTGAAGGTCAAGGTCACACTTCAGGCTCAAACTTGTGATTGAGAGTAATGTTCTGGTACTTGTGACCGAGAATGATGCAACTAGTTTTACATAGACTGATTTTGAAATAACTTAACACAGTTAATGCCTTTACCTAGCCTGCTGAAGATTAATAGTTGTATATTAAATACACAGCGGCATTATTTTTGCAGTATTCAACGTAAAATTATTGTTTGTGTATGAACTCTTTCTGTAAAACAATCTGGCAGTGAAAATAGCAGTACTTGTCAGTAGCATGTGGTGTTGCTGTTCAAAAACAAAAGTGTAAAAGTTCATTTTTTTTGCATCAGTAGGCATTTTACATGCTAATATGAAATAATGGTTTTGTTTTTAAGGTAATGTAGTATTAATGCTTAATTTTTAAAAAAATGTTTATTTATAAATGATGTTACTGTATTTTATGTTTATGTTTTGAATTGAAATATATTTTGTTCTGTTATGATTTTGTTCCTTTTTGTGTAGAAATTAAGTGTTTTTGAAGCAGACTTGAGACTTGAATGCCTTTTTCCTGCAGAAAATAGACAGTCTAACATGTCTGGTTTTTAATAAGTTGAACAGTGAGTTCTGAAACTGGTCCCTGTAGACAAATATAACCATAGTACTGGTAGACATCAAAAGCAGCACACAGCCATTAAAGTTATGACCGAATAAGGTACAGATGAATCTGTGATGATGTTTGAGTAACCATCTATCTTCAGCAGCCAATAATCTGTCACACTATCCATGCAGTATGATCTTGGACTATACCTTATCTCAGCTGGTTAGTTTTCATTAGACATTCCTTTCAGCAACAAATACATTGTAATTCAATAAAAATTGAAAGAGATGGACAAATCTTACACAAAATGTTTGACAATTTTGTTAAACATTGTCCTGTGTAAACAGAGTTGAGACAGACAACACTGACTTACAGAAGGCCAGTTCTATGGGTTGTCGGCTTTCTTTTTCAGTCCTGGTGAGCTCCAATTTTGGATGATTTATGCCAGCTCTACCTTATTTCTACAAAGGTAGTGCTTTGCTCCGCATAGCATCCCATAGAAATGTCCACTGGGGGAGGATATGGTAATGGTGTCTGTATGCGCCTCTTGTTGGGGCTCTTCTCAGGAATCGTCCGACTTTAAATTTAGTAAAAAACTTCATAGGCTGCTTCACTATCAAGGAGATGGGCACATTATCAACATTTTCAAGTTCAATAATTGTTCACAGAGTAATTGCCCTTTATTACTTTTTCATATACCTTCATGTACATGCTATTTCTCAGGAACCACAGACTTGAATTCACCCAATCTTTATGGGATGCTTTCGTAACAAGAAGACATGCACATATTGCAAGCATGTTTTGATTCAATGCGTTTTTACACTGAATTAATGCTCTTTCATTTTATGTATACATTGTATATATAAACAAGAGGGCCATCATGGCCCTATATTGTTCACCTGAATACAAGTCCACTTGCCTAATGGGTGTGGTCAATTTTGACCCAAGAGACATGATTTGAACAAAGTAGGGGGAAAACAACAAGAAAATGTTACATACTGAGTAGGTTTACCTATATACATCTTTGAACAAGAGCTGTCACATGACAGCACGCTCGACTATTCGAAAGCTTGTTGGTAAAATGGGGTTTTTGTCTAAGAACAGGAGTATTGTGTAATTGTCTATAAGAATTAAGGTCAAAGATATGAAACTTGTTCAAAGACCTTTGTAAATGTACGTTGCATTCAAAGCCTTACTCTGGAATCAGCAAGCCAACTGGAGGGACGATGGGGGGGATAATTTCAAAGAAATACATGACCTTGTATATTTAAGTTTTTCCTATTTGTTGCCATAGCAACCAGAGTTCTGCATTGAATGGAATTCTTTGAACATCTTTGATAGAGCTTCATGCAAAGAACATCCCTGTAAAGTTTCATCAACATTGGCCTATTGGTTAAAGAGCAGATGTCGTATGAAGGAAATGGTGGACGGACGCTAGACAGAATGAGATCCTTATAGCTCACTCTGACACTGTGCCAGGTGAGCTAAAAAATTATAGTACATAATAGCGCTTTTGTGATCTGGCTATTTCTGTGGAAAATCTGGCTTGGAATCAAAAATACGTCATAGAAAGGTTCACTATAAAGAGAAGGGTAATCTATCTTCATGTTCAGTTTAAGTGATTAGTACAGATTGTCTCCCTTTGATTACTTTTTCATATAACTTCAAATCTGCACTATTTATCGTCACTTGATGGCAAGCGTCTGGTAGAGGAGATGCACATATAACATAGCATGTTCAATGACTTCATTTCATATAAATAATCTCTCTTCCTCCACCTACATACGAAAACCTCGTCTCAGCCATATTTACCATAGCTCTTGTTATACATGTAATAACAAACAATTTTACAGCCAAGTGCCATTACCCTTCTTTCTACATGTACAAGTTACATAAAACCTTTTGCATATTCCAAAACAGAAGTCTTGTATTCACTCAAATTTTTATTTTACACAAACTTGTTCACTTGAATATAACTCTTTGTCCGTATTAGCTTAATTGTTACTATTTTCTAGGAAATAAAAAAAAATGACTTCATTACATGTATCTATAAACTAAAGTAATTAGTAGAATTATAATTAGTTACAGTACGATCTTTTACAAAATAAAAAAAAACAAAAGTTATTCATTACCCGTATCTATACAATAATTAGTACAGGAGTATGATTTTCTCTATGCTGGTAGGTTTTAAATTGGCATACAGTGATAGCAGGACTACCATTGCTATTTTAACATTTTCTAAACAATTGAATTGTGTGTGGGGAGGGGGGGATGAGTGTATTTAGCAAAAATATATTCTTAAAAAGCAAATAGGAAACAATAAAACTCTTACTATTTTGGCAAATTGGCCATATCAGTAGTTCTAGAACGGAAGCGGTAAAATTTATACCTTGGAAATGTTAGACTCACTCTGGAATGCTCGATTAAAAGTTTGCTACAAGGAATTTACAGTTTATCTACTGGTTAACGTATGTTAGAATCAAAATATATGATTACATCTAGTATATGAATAAAAAAACTTTCCAAGACCATTGTTCAACATGTTCAAGACATTGAAATTCTGGTGAGACATTTTGATTTAAGGAAATTTGACTGACGCTACAAAGCTGTGATATTTTGTATAATTCAAAATACAACATTTAAATACACTTGTACTCAACATATTGAATTAACAGATACACAATTGTGTAAAATCATAGTGAATTAACAGACAGTATATGTATATTAAAACAATATTACCAAATGTAAATATGTGTAAGTAACATAGTTTCTAACAATACACTGTAACTAGCAGTAAACCAAATTCAGTTTTTAGTTCCCATGTATTATGTATTAACCTGTTTTTAAAACTTTTGAATGTTTGCAGTATGGATATTCTCTCAAAATTTTGTGAACTGACAATTCTGTTCACAAACATTTCAGCAAGTCTCTTCTATATCGTAATACAATTTTTAATATTCTTTTACTATAATAACGTATGCCATGCAAATTTGTTTGCAAGGAATGATTGACATGAATTAAATGACTTAGTTAATACTTGACAATATGAATGTATGTTTCTTCAGAAACAAGAGACATGCATGTATAGCATCACACACAAATGGTGAATATATACATGTATTTGAAGAATGATTGACATTGAAAACTGGAGCTGCAAAAAAAAATGGGTTCATTTAAATGTAACTAAACCACTGATATAAAGCTAAAATGAAATACCTTATTTTCATGGGCAACTATGACGAATGAGATTCTTTTTACAAATACCAGGATTGTCAGAAATCAAGAGAGAATATTTCTGCATGTAAAATGTTGCCGATCTGAACTTCAAGAACTTTTGAACATGTGATAATATTCAGTTACACTGGTTACTGATATAAGAACTGTTTATTGATGGAAAATGAGAAAAAAAAATGAAGGGCATAATGCACGTATAACCTTAACAGCATACATTAGAATTAAGCCTTGCCGTACCAGTGCAGATCATGATCAACTTGTACGTCTATGGAGAGAGCTCATGATCTACACTATTTACTAAATAGTCAACATCTTCCATGGGAACTCCTCTGAATAATTCATGGTACTAAACAAATTGAGACAACCAAGTCCTTTTTAGAAATTAAGTGTTGATTTGGTAAAAGAAATCAAGAAGCAGTTACTGAAAATAACACGATATTACATTAAATCAAAACAACAAAACAAAAATTGTAGCACTAAATTAAATAATATGTAATCCAATGCTCCAAAAGCCTTCCAGCTGACACGACTGTCTTTGTTCCTTTGTTATAATCAACTAAACAAATCTTTCATCAATTATAACATTCAGTCGATCTTTTCAATGCATCAACCCACTATACCAATAGCAATCTTAGAATAATATAAACATTCTCCAGAACTTGCTGTGTTAACAAAACTTCTAAATGGCATTTGTAAGATTCTTGTAACATAAAATGATATACATGTACACATACTAATGTCTATATAATCAACATTTGTTATCAATAACATAAACAGTTTGTTCTATTAATCAATACAACACAATGTACCAGGTATATTTTCAAAACTGATAATCTATTCAATGTATTTGTAGCAACATTTGTTCTTCACTGCATTTACTCTGATGTCTTGTACCAACATTATGTCCTGTTCTACTATTTAAGACATCTTGTAACATGGTATCTTGTAAACATACTATTCTATCTTGTAACAACACGGAAACAACACTGTATCCTACAATATCACTATACTGTTTCCCCATGTAATTATTTTGCACTTTGGCACAAGAAATATTTTTGTGCCCTTCATGCTTGTGTGTTCCTAAATATTCCTTGGACTCTCTGTGGTCTTTGCAAATGACAACCAACCCACAGCAGAAACCTTTATATTTTACATAGATTTACAGTATGGGCTTCGTATGTTGATCTGAGAATATGCTGCATAACCACACACAATATTTCAAAAACAAATTATTTACATATCGTAATGCCCAATTTGAACATTTCTTACAAGTCCTTCAAGAATATCCCAAGCATTTGTGTCTTCAAAGTTCCACACAGACATAAGTTTTTACATATGCTAAAGCAAGTTTTACATACATTTTTATATAACATCAATATATATTTTGCATGAATCAATATGCCAAGTGCTTGTCATTCAAATCAGTATAGTCACTATCTATACAGACATATTTCTTTCTTTCTTTTTTTTATATAAGTAGCACATACGACAAATAAAGCAAAATTCTTTAGAGAGAAAATCAAAGACAAACATATATTTCACCAAGCATTCGGTATATTCATAATTTCATATATAACATTAAACAATCCAATAAAAAAGAGCAGATAAAACCAACAAAAAAATAAAAATATTTAAAATGGAGCATTATCCGAGTGATGGGTAATCATCGCAGAGCAATGTGTGTACACGGCAGTTAGGGCAAGTGCTCTGTTCCTGGAACCATTTCCGGATACACTGAAAGAATAGAAAAAATATGAAAGTACATTGTAGAATCTGCTACGATGTTTTATCTTCGAGTTTAACCCCACATTTAAACAGTATTTCAAATATGTCAAGGCTGGCAGTTTAACCTAACCATCGTTCCTGGGAAGGACCAGTACTAGACTGCCATACTCCATAACACAATCTCAGCTTTCTTCATTAGACAAGTGGGGAGCAGGGGTAATCTGGGATGAGACTGTCGGTGACAATTAATTTTTCTTTAAAATGACAATTTTCTTAAAGACCGATCATAGTCTATACATATTTATTTTGAAAGTCCGGTATACCTCTAACATATGAATATATTGTGCAATATTTGACCATGTTGAACAAATTTTGTTGTACAAAAATGTAAATATAAATCTCAAATAGATGATCACATCAAGCTGAAATAAGTCACCATTCTAACTACAGATTATCCCACTGATTACCAAACATGATGACCACTGAATCAAATATATCTACAGTTAAACATGCATAATCACTCCCTCTAAGCCACCACTAATGTTGCAAATGATAATTATAGCAATTTCATATGGAAACATCTGTATTAGCAGCCAATGCTGATGCATCCCAAGAGGCCATTTTCAGAGCAGTCCCTAGTTTAAAGGGCCAGTTTTGATGCATCCCTTTGCAACTTACTCAAAACAGACTCTATAGTTTCAGCAATGTGCTTTGTCCTCATGATTTCTTATTACATGGCCAGCTAGAAATACATGTACATGTATGTCCCTTACTGCCTTCAACCTTTTTTATTCAGAATCAACCTAGATATAATCATGAACGGGTCTGAAACTTTCAGACAATCACAGGTAGAACAATGAAAAGTGTCTCTATATTTTGCCCATACTAAGCTGAATGTGGATGGTATGTGACTCACTGGCATCATATATTCCATACAAGGTTCTGTAACTCTTCATCTGCTGTATTTCTTTATAACACCTACCTCATCATGGAAAAGATGCCCACATTCAAGAGTGACAACTGAGTTAGGATCCATCTCCTCATGACAGATAACACAGGGGTCCTCCTCATCATCTTTGTAAACTTCTGAGCCCAAGCCCTTGCCTGACCCCTCCTTTGATCCAGCTGCCTTGAATGCCCAAGAGCTGTTAAGCCCTGGGGGTGGTCCAACTGTCTTGCTACCAGCAGAAAGCTGCCCAAAATAATAGTTTTAATTGCTCTTAATATTAAAACAAAACACAAAAGAAAAACAAACAAAAGAACAAAGCAAAGATTCACAGACAAATAGAGTGACATTCTTCTCTGTGACAGGTATCTGTAGCTTTTGACTGACTGGCAAAGAACTCAAGTTCAATCAAACTGTTCAATCAAAATCTAGAGATTTGGAATATGTCTCCTAGAAAATTTTATAACCCTAGGGCTTAATTACGAAGGTTTGCATGCATAACCACATCTGCATCAGATTGTATTAAATTTCTTTCACATTACTACAGAAGAAAAAATAGATTCTGAGACAGTCAAACTTAAACTTTAAGACTTGTATCCCATTAAGCTATTGTATCAGCATCCCACAAAATACATCATACTCCATTTTGCATAACTGGACAAAATCTTCCAAATTTAGTATTTTTCAGACTTTTTTGAAATTATACAAAGAGGTGAAAATGATCAATTTACAAGTGTAACTATTAATTAGTGAATATTCTGACCTAAGAAAATGAGAGGGATACTGCAAAGCTATGCAGCAAAGATGGTTTGACTTTGTCTCATAGTAATATTTCCACTATAAACCCAGTAACCCTTCAAAGTTGTTTACAGTCAAACCTGTGAACAAAGAACAAGTGGAACAAAGACACTGTTTTGACAGGTGAACTTAATTCATGTTTATTCTAAAATAGATAAATAATGTCTTCTGGCTGCTGGTCTTTATTCACAGGGAGGTGTGTACTCCAAGGTGTTCTTGAACTCAAGTTTGACTGTAGGATATAGACACGGAAGAAATAATTTGTTACAATCACCTGTTGCATATTGATCTGCTCTGGCAAGTCTGTATTCCCATGCTGCTCAAGCGCAATGATCAAATCAGAGACCTGCTGGACAATCTCCTCTAGCGTCATTCCCGACAAAGATCCTCCGCGCTTCTGACGTAGAACATGGATCAGACTGGTTATGTCGGTTCTAAAATGTTGACAGTTGGTAAATACATAACAACATTGAATGTCATAACTCTGTGATTTGTGATTTAAACAAATACAACAGCTTCTTATGTACTATAGCAAATTTACAGGATCTTATCCATTAATTTTGTTATCTACATAAAGAATTAAGCTCTTATTAATTAGACTGTAAGTACACAAGTTTCTAATTCCTAAAACTGTACTAACACAAGTATAAGCAAATTTAGGTGGAAGGGAGACAACTACAGTCTTACTGTAATTTGAAAAGAATAAAAAAATTAAATTGAACATTATTGGTTTAGTATGTCAAGTTTTCAGAAAACTTTCTCCAGCGGCCCATACTAATTCATTGTATTAGAAAAAAGCCGTTTACAATAATAGCATGTGTAAAGAACAATCATCTGATATCAGAGGATACATCAGAGGTTACCTGGCCTGTCTGCCTACAACAAACAGCCTTCACTGATATAAATCATAAAATAAAAGTACACTAAGTCTTCTGTTTAAATTTACAAACTTTTACCTTGATTTGTCTGGGAATGACATTTTTAACTTCAGCAAAAGTTTGTCAAAGCTGCTCATCTGAGCTCCTGTACCACCAATGGGACGTAGAGGAGGCCTGTTTGGTACAGCAAGAGGAGCTCTGGGTGCGAGAGCATCCAGCTTAGGTTGTCCTGTCCCAGCACTGGGTGGGGCTAAAGGTCTTGGTGCTACTTGCGCAGACGGTGCAACCGAGTTATTATATACACTCCCAGGTAGTATGGAACCACTAACAACTGAGGTCTGAACCAGGGCTTGAGAGGTCTGTGGAATACCATCTGTAAGTTTCTGTAGAGACCCCGCAGCTCCTATAGCAGAGGGAGCATTACCAACTGGTGATGGAATTTTAGCCATAGCTGTAACTTAAAATTTATTCTGATTTTAAATATCCATACAATAGTCTTTGACATAAATGGTAATAAATGTGAACAGGAAATCTGTTAAAAAAACTGAATATTTAGTAAAATTAAGGTAAACTTGCTTATTTTCATAACATATTAGTTAACACCATTAGCCGATTTGTTTTCTAGCCCACCCAACTCCAATTTTACTTTCTATTCCCTGTACTGATATAGTAAAATAAATTAACAGTTAGGATAATGATAGAACCATGTTCTGAGGGGAGCGGTGGTGTAGAGGTTTAGGTGTCGGCCACTCATCCCGGAGGTTGCGGGTTCGAGCCCCACCAAGGTCACGACCGTACCTCCTCATATGACACCAGTACTGGTTTTTCCAGGAAGTGGACTCGAGAGTGACTCGATAAGCTACAAGCTTTCTTCACAATCGAGCTAAAATAAATTAGTTTAAACTTAAACCATGTTCTATTCACTCTAAAACAATGTTAACATATGCCTTTCTTTCGTATTCAAGTCATTTCGTAATGAGAAATAGTTGAAAGAAAGCCTTTATTTTTTGCAATATTATTGAAAAAAATGCTGTGCTTTATTTCTAACATGTACTTTTCAATTCAACTAGAAATGTGTCCATAGGACACGGATGCCCCCACACGCCACTGTTCTGTCAATCTCATGACTCTAGGTCAAATATTTTTTGGACTACATGTGCCACAAGTTGAAAACTAAAAATCAACAAAGGGCCATAATTCTGTTAAATTTGGTCGCAGCAAAAATTCCTTCCTTTACTACCATCTACACATTAAGGTTGTTCATCCCTGGAAGTTTAAGCAAAATCTGCCATCCGGTTTAAGAGGAGTTGCATTCACAAAATTTCTACATAGTATATAATGAAAAAATCAACAAAGGGCCATAATTCTGTTAAATTTGGTTGCAGCAAAAATTCCTTCCTTTACTGCCATCTACACATTAAGGTTGTTCATCCCTGGAAGTTTAAGCAAAATCTGCCATCCGGTTTAAGAGGAGTTGCATTCACAAAATTTCTACATAGTATATAGTGAAAAAATCAACAAAGGGCCATAATTCTGTAAAATTTGGTCGCAGCGAAATTCTTTCCTTTACTACCATCTACACCTTAACGTTGTTCATCCCTGTAAGTTTAAGCAAAATCTGCCATCCGGTTTAAGAGGAGTTGCATTCACAAAATTTCTACATAGTATATAGTGAAAAAATCAACAAAGGGCCATAATTCTGTTAAATTTGGTCACAGCAAAAATTCCTTCCTTTACTACCATCTACACATTAAGGTTGTTCATCCCTATAAGTTTAAGCAAAATCTGCCATCCGGTTTAAGAGGAGTTGCGTTCACAAAATTTCTACATAGTATCTAGTGAAAAAATCAACAAAGGGCCATAATTCTCTTAAATTTGGTCGCAGCAAAAATTCCTTCCTTTACTACCATCTACACATTAAGGTTGTTCATCCCTATAAGTTTAAGCAAAATCTGCCATCCGGTTTAAGAGGAGTTGCGTTCACAAAATTTCTACATAGTATCTAGTGAAAAAATCAACAAAGGGCCATAATTCTCTTAAATTTGGTCGCAGCAAAAATTCCTTCCTTTACTACCATCTACACATTAAGGTTGTTCATCCCTATAAGTTTAAGCAAAATCTGCCATCCGGTTTAAGAGGAGTTGCGTTCACAAGATTTCGGGACGTACGGACGGACTGACGGATGGACGGACGGACGGACGGACGGACAAGTGCAACGCTATATGCACCCCACTTTGTGGGGGCATAAAAAGCAGCTAGGAATGTTTTTGGTACAAATGAATGTCATTTCTGCTGGTAAGATATCTTTTCAGTTAAAATAAAAGCTACTTGTACTTGTGGTCCTGGGACTTCAAATAACACATACAACAAATATTAAACCATGATTTTGATATGATACATATATTTTATAGAAATTTTCCTCTCCTGCATACAAACATAACTATAGAACATAGCCTGTGGAACCCAACATTCATTTAGGATTCTATAATGACATTCTTTAAAAACATGTACATAAAAATTCAATATGAAATCTACCTGCATTGTTAAATGGAGGTCTGTTTGGAAACTGCATTCTTGGCATCATGAAACCTGGCATCCCTGGCTGCATGAATGGCATGGTACGAATCTAACAATATATAAAACACTTCTAGATATGCGAACAAACATGAGGAAATACAAGTTAACAAGTTGATGAAGTCTTGCCATGTAAAACAAATTCCCCTACTGGTTTGAAACAATCTATAAAGAAAGGTGTACACATTTATGGTATGGTAAAGGTAATATAACGAAAATGCCGAGGAGAAAATGTATACCACAGTTAATTTCTGTGAAGATATATACCGGGAATGAAATTGCATGTAGCAGGATTTGAGCCCCGAGGGTGACCTTGACCTTGGGAGTGGGTGGCTTGTTGTTGTACATGACATACCATTGTGGTATGGGTAACCATTGTTTGAAGTTATATCAAAATGAGTCCATGCATGTGAAAGATGCAAACTGGAAAGGAAATTGTTGACAAACATCCCTACATTTCTATTCTTAGGTGGTATTTTCCATTGTTATTTTCAGACTCCTGGTTTCCACATAGCACTTAAGCGAAGTAGAGTAACTGACAAGTGCGAGTGATACAGGGGGCAGAGGATAGACTAAAATACCTACCGACTCTGGTACAGTTGGACGATTAGGAATAACAATCTGTTCAAGGTCAGCTAGTGCAGTCCCTGCTTTCACTCTAGCAATCTGTTCTTCAAACTCGGCCTGAAAAAAATTATGACTTACAAAAGTAACAGATACAAGAAATAATCAGCCTTCACAGCCAGTCTGAATTTGATCTGCATTGTTTGCTATCAACCCCTTTAAACCTAAATTTTTACAAAAACAAATAAAAAAATTGTTATCTGCTTTGGAGAAGGTACAAACTTGAATAGATACCAGGTGTGTATGGGTTAAGTCAGTACATTTTCATTAAGTATCCCTTTGAACAACTCACAGTACTGTCAGTGAAAAGACGGACAGGACTAGTCCGACTGAGAAATTATCTGGTTAAGGCTTAACTCACTATCAGTCTGCTAATATATGCTGTCTATGTCAAATATAGCAGAAGTTAGGGTACATGATGTCATTTTTGTTAGTTACCTTGATTTTATTTAGATTGTCTTCTGATGTTTTCACAGCTGATGACCAGAAATCCAGGGCCTGCTGAAGGGCAGGAGGTATGGGTTTATTCTCTTCTTCATGTCTACAATAAATGAATAAATATACATGTATTACATCTTACAAATGCTGAGGTAAGTCTTATTCTTGAAACACATTTTTTTTTAAATTATGCTAAGTAAATTAAAAACAAAATCAAGTAATTACACTTTTTACAGGTTTTATTTTAGTCATTTACTGCAGGGCAATTTACCTAACCAGCATACCTGAAAGGACATAGTTTTATATTCTAACGCAATTCTGCTCTATTTCCTTACATACACATAAGGAACTATGTCATATATTAATTACCAATTCACACAGCACAGTCATATGTATCACGCGCAACTTGTGCGGTGAATGACACACACATCCAAAATGCATTCCATGCTTGTAAGTTACAATGAAATGTACATTGAACATAGTTTGTTGTGTTTTTCATTGAACCCATTGACATTCAATCAGTGAGAGGTTTAGAAATTGAAAGTTTGCTACATTGACCTCTCAACCAAAGAGGCAGGATTTACAGTTGTTATACATGTAAATACAAATGTATATACATGTATTAAAGATGTAAAAACATGGCCGCGTCTTATACGAGGGTCAACGGAAAAATCAAATTTCCCAGTCCATTGTTAGGGATGCGTCTTATGAGCGAGTGTAGTGTGCCTTATAAGCGTGAATATACAGGAATTAAAAATCAGTTTTATATTTACTTCTGTACAAAGCCAAACAGTCTTTTCAGATGAAATGTAGCCTCTTTCTGCGTTCGTTCAAGAACACCTTTTGCTGCTTGTAATTTCGATTTAAGAATCTCTGTCTCGGCAGTTATAGCACGTTGCAGTTGTAAATCTTGAATTCTTCGGTATATCTCCGCATTTTCCATACACTTTTTGATCTCCATTAAATCTTTGTCCCTGTTAACAAAATTCTCAAATTCAATGTTTGTACATGAACCTGTTAAATATCTACCAGACTTAAGAAGCCACTGTAACCTTCAACTAAAACAGCCAGTTTTAAAGTGAATACTTTCAATCAGCTTTAAGTTGCCCCTTCTGTATTCAATAGATGATTGCATAATACAGGTTTACCCCTGCTTCTTTAACACATCTATGGTTTCTATTAACCCTTACCCTACTAAGTTCTAACATTGATTTTGTTTGTCCCTCTATTTTAAAAATACAATTCATTTGTTGTCGCAGGATGTCAATGAAAATTTAACTGGTTGAATGGTGCAGGTAATGATCAGACTGCACAAAGTAGACAGGCAGGCTTACCGGATCATATAAAATCAAATAGGAGTTGATCACAGGCATTGTAATGTGGTGGGCAAACAGTTGTGTTTACAATGCTTAGTATCGGAAAGGAATTTTGAATTTTATAACTTTTTGCATCTGAAGGATTTTAAAATTCAAAAAGTTATGACATGCTCTTGATACTCATATTTTTACATCAAAATATCACTTTTGATAAAATACCGTTTTAATACACTTGATTTTTCGTAAGTTTTGCTCTATAATCATTTATGAAAACAGTGTAAGTTACTCTCGCGAATTTTTCATTTTGAATCTTAACAAAAATTGAAAATAAGAATAAAAGGTATATTTATTAGCTTTCCAATGATATAAAACATTTTAAAATATATTTTGTTTTAAAAAAGTTACGGTCGTTAAAAAAACATACCTAGCGATTCAAAAACACGGACTACCGACCGCTGCCCACCGCATCTATCTCTTATCAGTAGAAATTATTGCGCAATACCGGGTTTTGTTTGCAAACACGATCACTCCTATAAAATCATTATTTTGCCGATAACAAGAGTAGCTACAGATTGTTGAATATCCTTTTTCTTGAAAAATACAGTTGGTAGGATATTGGTCTTCAACTCCTTATTACTTATAACCCTGATGTACATGACTTTTTTATATAGTAAATTCAATAGCCTTATATACATGATCTTCTCATAAACAATGTGCAGTTCTTACCTCTGGTCCTTGGCCAGCATTGCAAGTTCGTTCACTTTCTTCTCCTGTCCAATCATCTTTTCCTTCAGTCTGCAGCAGAAAATTACATGAGTATTAACAGCACATTACTCAATAAGTAAACAAATCTTTAAAGTTTTTCCAATATAAGCCTATGTAAAAACAAGTGACTCCCCAGGAGGGGTCAATTTTGAACACTCTTGGAAGAGTTCCAGTAGGCAATGCCACATGCCAAATATCTAAGCCATGGGCCTTCCTGTTCTTGAGAAGAAGATTTTTTAAGCTTTTCCTTTGAGTTGCCACGGCAACCAGAATTCTGCATGGAATTAAATTATTTGATAAGGCTTCATGCAAGGAACATCCCTGCCAAGTTTCATCAACATTGGCCAAAAGGTTTCAAAGGAGATGCTGTTTGAAGGAAAATAAGAACCGACAGTGTGAGGACTGTGAGGGAAAGTGCTAGGTGAGCTAATAAGTAACTTACTCCTTTTCCTGGCTATCTCTTGCAAAGACCTGTTCCTGAAGCCTCCTGATCTCATCTCTAAATGCTTCTCGCTCATTTTTCCAGGACTTCTTTTCAAGATCAAACATACCCACTTTATTGTTAATATCTGCTTCAAAGACCTGGCAAATATATTTATCACTTACATATTTAATATGCGAACACTTTAAATCAAGTTCTTTTCTAGTACCAAGTACAGGAAAATGACTGGGTAAAGTCTTTTAGAGAGGATTTTCTTTACTTAACAAAAGTACATGTATGATGAAGATGAGTCTTTCCATCTGGTAAAAAAAAACGGTTTCAATAGGACTTCAGTTATATACATGAAGGCAGTTTACCAAACCATAGCTCCTGAGAATAACCAGTTCTGCATTCCCATCCTCTGTCAGGCCTGTAGCAGGGCTCAAACCCAGGACCCTTAGTTAGCAGTTCTGCAGTCAGTTCCCCTAACCATTTCACCACAGAGGAAGGTTCATGCTTTTCTTTTATTTTCATAATAAAACAAGAGGGCCAAGATGGCCCTATATCGCTCACCTGTCTACCATTGGCTATGATAGAAGATCATCAATAGCAGAAACGGCCGATTTTGACCTTGGGCTCATGATTTTCCTCTATATAAGCCTATGTTAAATTCAGAGACCCCAGGGCAGGGTCAATTTTGACCTGAGGGTCATGATTTGCGGTGGGGTACCAGGAGCCTGCAAATGTCTAAGCTTTTGGCTTTGTGGTTTAAGAGAGGAAGATTTTTTAAAAGCCAATATAAAAACAAGTGATCCCTAGGTGGGGTCAATTTTAACCCAGGGGGGTCATAATTTGAACAATCTTGGTAGAAGTCCACTTAGTCATGCCACATGCTAAATATCTAAGCTCTAGGCCTTATGGTTTCAGAGTAGAAGATTTTTTAAGTTTTTCCTTTACAAGCCTATGTTAACACAAGTGACCCCCAGGTGGGGTCAGTTTTAACCCTGGGGTCATAATTTGAACAATCTTGGTACTCCACAAGGTACTGCCATATGCCAAATATATAAGCTCTAAGCCTTCCTGTTCTTGAGAAAAAGATTTTTAAAGTTTTTCCTTACTGTTGCCATAGCAACCAGGACTGTGCATGGAATGGAATTCTTTGAACAACTTTGGTAGAATTTCATGCAAGGAACATCCCTTCAAAGTTATATCATCATTGGCCTATTGGTTATAGAGGAGATGTCGTTGAAGGAAAATGTTAACGAATGTACGACGCACACCTGGCGGAATGCGATCCCAATAGCTCACTCTGGCACTTTGTGCCAGGTGAGCTAAAAACTATCAAGTGTTTCAGTTCTGATATAAAGAGTCCTACAACATACCACTGAACCTGTTTAAACCAGTAAACCTTAGGTATACATCTCAAGGCATTAAAACAGGTCACTATTGTGCTTACTCAATCCATGAACAATGAAACTGGTTCAACTGCATAATTATGATAAAAAAATTCTGGAATGTAACATACAGATTCTTTCTGACTAAACTTTACCTAAAAAAGGTTTTATACAGAACGGATTCAGCTCTTCAATATTTTGAATATTTTCAAAATACTGATGATAAATTAAGACTGGGGGCACTGTGGTGTATGACTACAGTCTAACTGGGGCTAGAGTAGGGGGCACTGTGGTGTACGAATGCAGTCTAACTGGGGCTAGAGTAGGGGGCACTGTGGTGTACGAGTGCAGTCTAACTGGGGCTAGAGTAGGGGGCACTGTGGTGCATGAGTGCAGTCTAACTGGGGCTAGCATAGGGGGCACTGTGGTGTACGAGTTCAGTCTAACTGGGGCTAGAGTAGGGGGCACTGTGGTGTATGAGTACAGCCTGAGACTCCTGACCTGCTGGCAGTAGGCTAAAATCGTGTCAGCACAGTTTGACAGTGACCTCAAAAATTTCTTCTTTGATGCCAGTTCCGATTCTAGTTCAGAATACTATTAAACATTAAAGAGAGGTGTAAGGACTTTAGTCTACGACCTAAAACTAGAGTGAAACTTACCAATATTTGTTGTTCCTTAGCGTTATGTTCAACCACAAGTTTCTCGTAAAGCATTTTACTCTCTGACATCACTCTCATTGCCTCATCTCTGCTTTCTCTCATTTGCAGGTATTCAATCTTAAAAGGCTCATATGGGTCTGTCATAGTTCCTGTTGCTTTAACTTCTACATATATCTGTGTCTCTTGGTCTTTTTTCTCAGATCGAAATTGAGATTGAGGTGGAAATGGAATTCCCATGGGTGGAGGCATGGGTATACGAGGAGGCGGCTGGCGAAAATGAAGTGGCACATTTGGATTCTGGTAGTAAGAGGAAACTGTCAATGGAGGTCGAATGAATGGTCCAGGAGGTGGAGCAATGTTTTTCTGAGGTGGGACTATTAATGGTGCTCCACTAGAAACTGAACTGCTATTAAAAGAATCAAAACCCCATGTGGGGCCCGAGAAAAGATTATATCCAGAATTTGATGATGAAACAGACGACTGCACCTGCATTTCTGTGTTGACCTTCCCATTAGGCCATGGAAGGGCTGCGTTAAATCCTAATTTATTTGAAAAAGAACTAAAACTATCTGGCAAAGGTGAAGGTTTCTGTGTCTGTAAAGTTTTCAAATCAGAAGTAGGAGAAGCTGAGCTTCTTTCAGAGTTATCATAATGACGCTTCATAAAATCTGTAGCAAATTTTCCCATATTCTTACTATAATCTGCTCCGGCAGGAGTATTTGCCCACAAACTTGAACCCCCCTTCTTTCCAGCATTTGCGCTTTTTTCAAAATCCTTCCAGATATCAGCAGAAACTTTTTTCAATGTTTCTTTTTTCTCAATTTCTGACACAATCTTTCCTTCATACAGTTTAGCAACAACGGATTCTGCTAACTCTGCCACAAAAGTTTCATCTGTCTTTCTAACAAACTCCTCCCCAAGTCTTTGCACCTCGCGAGAAACACTTTCTTTATCAACATATTCCTCCTTACTTACTTGTTTCCAAGCAGAATCAAAATCATTCTCCATCTTCTCCCACATGCCTTTTTTCTGTCCTACACTTCCAAAAGCACTTCCAGAACTTGTTGACTTTACAGGCTTGGGAAGTAAATCAGAAGAAAAGTCACTTCTGTAACTGTCACTTATATCAGATTTTGAACTACTCCTACTGTTTGAATCAGGTCTTCCGATGTCCAAGGCTGTCAACCGAGGATCAAACTTGAAACCGTTTTTTACGTAACTTCCACTTTCTTGACTCTCTGGTAGTTCACTTCCACTTTCCGACAGAGCATCTGAATCATCTATATCATCCAAATCCGCTTTGGTGTTCTGATTGCTAGAGTCTTGAATAGGTAAATCATCAATTGAATCTAAAGTGTTGATGACTGGCAAAGGTAATGGGGGCTTAACTGGAGTCTTTATGTCAAAAGTGCTCACACCCTCGGACCAATGCATAGATGCGTTAGTCTGAGAAGGCTTAGGTAAATCTGCGAATGGTGGAACGCTATTGGAATTGTTTGCATTAGGAAATGGAGATGAACTTTGCAAAGTAATACTTTGTGAACTAACACTTACAACACCAGAAAAATTAGAACTTGTTGGAACTGAAGTGGGTAACGTCACACTAGTTTTAACACTTTCAACCAAACTATCAACATTATTTACTCCTTTTCCGACTGTTTTCCAAGCATTTTGAGCAGATGGCTCATTTCCAGAGCTCTGACGTTCCTGTCTGCGAATTAAAGCTATTTCACGTGCGCGTTTAGCGTCTGACATAAGAGAAATAACATCGTCTATGACAGCGAACTTGAGTGACTGCCGTAAAAAGTCTGGAAGTCCACCCACTGCTTTAATTTTGTCCAAAGCTTCCGGTGGGAAAACTTCCAACTCCTGTTGAATCCTTGTGTCATCTACTGCAAGGGGTCCATTAGCTTTCAAAATCTCAACAAAATACCTGCATTGACACAAATAACATAATTACCTTTTCCAATCAATATTTAATGATAATCAAAATGAAATTTGCACAAATTGGATATTTTCCCTGACTGTACAGAACCTCCAACTACATTCCATAAGAAATAAGGGTCATTTACTTGATAGCATGCAACATGAATAAAAGCTGTCTTGTAATGGCGGACGTTACACCTTCATTCAGTCTCAATCAAGCCTATAATAATAGAGTTTGAAAATGGAAAACCAAACCATTCCTTGCATCACTCAAGCCTGCCACTCCATAGCTGTATCCAAACAAGATGATAACATAATAGATCATAATAAAGGTAACAATTCCCTTTGAAACACTCTCATCTTTAAAGCCAATGCAGCGCTCATGAATCCATCAAAATTCGACAGAATGTAAAGAAACAGTCACTGGATTAACAGAGTATTTAAAAATCTAATTACTATATTTGCCTATCACTATATATTTTCGTCAAAACTTTACATTAAAACAGGGCTGTCCTTAAAAAGTGTTATAATGTCAAAAATAAATCACAAACAAAAAGAGGAGTACTTACAAGAACAGATTTTCTGTAACTTCATCTGGTTTAGAAAGCAGAACTGGCTTAGGTGGACTGGTATAAGTTTTTTCAAAGTTTTGGATCTGTGATTTGAGCTCAGTTGGTACAGAGAAAGGATTCTCTATGCCCTCCGACCTGTAGTGACAAATCAATGGTCGTCAACAATGCATTTAGTAGGTCCACTTCTTAGGGTTTCAGAAACCTTTCAACCTCAAATTACAAGTACATGTAGTCGGATATAACTTCATTTTTTTCTTTTAGCTAAAATGGTTTTCAAAATTATATGTACACTTGTAACGAAAGAACCATGCCTATCTGATCGTAAAAATATCAACAAAAAGTAGAAATGTTGTCAACTTGTCATTAAAGAACATAACTTAAACAGAACCAAATAGTCTTACTTTTCTTCATTTTCCTTTTCTTCATCACTGAACATAGAGTTTTCGTTCAGCAAAGTTTCCTCCCTTCTGTCTGAGAAATTCACTTCAACATTAAGTATCTGTTTTGACTTGTCTTTACCTTTCTTCTTTGCTTTACGGCTCTTCCCAGGCTAATGAAATAAATGTGTCAAAGGATATTTACCGAAAGAAAATTTACATTGTTGTGTTCATTTTTAATATACCGAGAGTGTAATTTAGGCTTGTGATAAAACAATTTTAAGCTTAAACATGTTAAATGAGACCATTTTTCTTTTAAATCAATATACCAGGGCAAGTTCTACAAATTTTTGAGACAAAAAATAATGTTGTGATGATATTGACACAGTTACAGTGACATTATGCGCATATTACTGCACAAAGTGTATTTTTGGTGACAGTTTTATAAAAGCAATTTTTGGTTGCTGTGCATTTAAATGTGTTAAATTAATGATTATGCCGCATTAGTATTTGAAGTTGGTGCTTTAGATATAAAAAAATCGGACTGATAAAATGATAGTTGAATGTGTCGTTGTTGGTGTTGGTAGAGATTTCGGCAGTGGAAGGGAAGCAACTCCTGCATGCAGTTGTTCTTTTCTTAAATTGACTCTCCCAGTCAAATAAGAAAATCAATATTTTGAAAGTTATTTTTTCATACTGGTAGCGGGAAGAGTTTGGTGTATTGGGTTAAAAGTTATTATTTCCTCTACACTTTTGTACACACACCATTTTCAGCTGGATTTTTACTTGAAAAAAATGCGCATAATGTCACTTTAATGGCCGTCTTTGATATACGGTTTTTAATCCAATTTGCAAAGAATAATAAGAATGAGGGGAAATTTGCAACTTGTAATAATGATCACTTACTTTCTGAACATCTAGCACATCTTTTTTGAGGACTGTCGTGTCCTTCACATCTGGTAGAGCCTGCACATCGTTCTCCATATCAGCTATGAATGCCATAGCACTAGCGCCATCTGTGATAACCTCGCTCGAATCTACAGTACAACATATATTACTTTAACCTGATTATGTAAAATGAAATAAAGTATAACCCTTCTTAACAAATTAGCCAAGCAATGAAACAAGGAAGTACACTTGAAAAAGAAGTTGCTTCATACATGTGCGATAGATATATGGTCAATTGGGATTCACTTATACTGGTTGCTCAAGACATTTGGCTGTTTTACAACTGTTATTGCTTCAATTGTACAAAAGGAACCCATTTCTGTTAATAGTTAAAATAACAAGAGGGCCAAGATGGCCCTATATCGCTCACCTTGGTACAAGTCCACTTGCCTGGTGGAATATCACTAGATAATGTTATATAACAAAATAGGTTTACCTATATACCCTGGCATAGCCAGGTGAGCTAAAAAGGTATAAAATAAAACATCACATTTAGCAACTATTTCAAACAACATATACCATCGTTTGTGTTGTCTCCAAGGTCTTGACTAGTATATTCCTTTTTCTTCTGCTTTCTTTTATCTTTCTTTTCCTGCTTTTTGGCTATCTTTGTTTCACTGGAAAAAATAATTAAGTTTAAGGTCAAAATTCCTAGATTTCATGAAACTCATTTAAGCAATCTTGTAAAAAAAATTAAGTGTAACTTGCAAAATAAAAAGAAATTCAGCGATAGCATCCTACACCTACGTTAAAAATAAAATCTGAATTAAATCCATGTAGCCTTTCAAAAGTTTTTGACTGGAAACCAACATTTTGCTGATATCTAACATTGTCTAAGTAGAAAAGGGGCCTGAATAACTTTAACAATTAACAGATTGTAATCAAAATCAAATTTTTTGGAAGGAATTTGGTAGATGGTCACCCAAGCAATAGTTCTGCAAAATAATTTTGAAATCGAACCAGTGGTTAAAGATAAAAAAAGATTTTCATTTTCAGATACTTGCCCCTGGCAGCATGACAAATCAAAATTATTTGAAGGAATTTGGTAGAGGGTCACACAAGAAATATTTCTGTAAAATTGTTTCAAAATCTGACAAGAACACACTAACCAAGGAACATTCCTGTGAAGTTTGGTTGAAATTGGCCAAGTGGTTAAGGAGATGTCTTTTAAAGCAACTGTTGATGGGTGGACAATGGGACACCCAATGATCCTAAAAGTTCACCTTGAGAACTTCATACTCATGGGAGTAGGACAGCAGCCATATACGCCCAAAGGATAGGCTATTAGGTAGTGTTGGCCCTTGTTGCCAACAGGGTCAACTAGTGACCAAGAGCAGTAGGGCTCTACTTGGTCCATCGGCAAAAGTTTTTGCCTTCAATTTTTAAATTTACTGTCCTTCAAACACAATTCAGCTGAAAATCAAGGGGCATCAACTTCATACAGTTATAAACATTTCCTAAAAGTTTGATCAAAATTATATTACTAATGTTAGATAAGGCTTCAGACAGAAATTTCTAACAGACGGACGACAGCGCCATAACATTATACATCACTTCAGGCGTACATAAAGGTAACACCTTAACTTACTCTAATCCAACAGTATTAGCATTTATTCCTTTCATTATATCTTTATTTTCAAAACTATCCATATTCTCATAAGAAATGTTCATATACATGTTTTCTTAGACTAATGAAAATTCTTTCAATCCTTGATACATATATAGTATCAAGACTGTCTTAATTCAAACTAGGCATGTACGCAAAACTGTGAAAATAACATCATACTTGGTGGAGCTCATAGCAACATAAGGAGAAAAATTTTCAAATTGGTAAGCACTGTCTAATATTATACAGTAGTGATAATTGCATATAAATCCCCAAGCGCAAATCAATACTTTTGTCATCCCCTTTTGTTTTTGTGTCAGTTTTATTGTGAAATCTCTATACATGTACATTGGATAGGCTTTTAGATCAAGTAAAGACTTGTCAAAAGACAATTAGCACTAGAATGATGAAATAAAGTGTACTAAGGAAGGTAAGCAAATAAGACCTCTGCAGAGTAACGTACCTAAAAACACCAATGGTACATTGCGTATAAGAGTGGATACATATTTTGAAACAATGCTGCAAATACTTACAAACTTGAGAAGTTCTACTAATATATTATTTTAGGACAGGACATGACAGTCCAGGAGTGATTTATACAAAGCCTCCGTCCTGTGAATTTTGTTTTGTAGGCTTACCATCCAAGAAAGCCATATTGATGGCAACATGTAACTTGTTGAATACTTTGAATTGTAGAGTAATGATGGGTATTTGGAATTTGATTTTGCCCACTTAAACAAGAGGCCCATTAAAGCCAGTATTGCTCTATGGACTAACTGGATTGTTCTGAGTAAGAACTTGAGTTTGAAAATGTGACTAGTTAACAAGGTGTTAGTATAATTGGTAGTAGCACACTTGGCTCAATTTCAATACAGAACCTTCTCAGTCAGTTTTGTGAAGCCAATTGAAAATGTGACCTGTAGTGTTATCAAGGTTTAACAGCTAAAAACTGTTTTTCAAAAAAAAAACAAATGTACGTCTCCCCATAGAATAACCATAGGGAAATTAAACCTATTCTCACAGCTCGTGTCCCAAAATTATAGACACTGCAAACAAGCAAGTATTACAGTATAAAATCACAATATACAGATGGTGTGAAAATTTACTGTTAACATTCTCAGGGATTCTTTAACAAAGAAAATAAGAAATCTTACTTGGAGGTCTTTTGCTTTGCAACAGGTTTCTTATTTTTAGCGCTCTCTTTTAACTCAGCATACTTCTCTGACACATACTGAAATAAATGCATCGACAGTAAGTAAGAGCAGTGGTGTAGAGGTTAAGGTGTCTGCCACTCATCCAGGAGGTTGTGGGTTTGAACCCCACTGGGGTAACAACCATACCTCCTGATATGACACCAGTACTGGTTTTTGCAGGAAGTAGACTTGAGAGTGACTTGATAAACTACAAGCTTTCTTTAAAATCAAACTAAAATAAATTAGTATAAACTAAACTAAATAAGAGCACTCAGTCAAACATGTTCTGATAGAGTGGAATGCAAGGGAGTTAATTCAGTATCATAGTGATTTAACTACTATTTTTTTAGTATGTTATTGTAAACAGAAAAGGAATTATAATGAATAGCTTTTCTTCAGAGCAAGTTTTATTTGACAGGCAACATCAAAGTTTAACACAAAAGGTAAATGTTCACTCTGTCTTAAACCAGCCATGCAGAAAAAATTGTGAAATAACCACAAAATTGTAACCTTTTGGTTGAATGCATATAGATTGAATTCTTTTAGAACTCTGAGTAAGCTGATAAAATAATCATGGGTGCCACCAGAGTGCTGCAATTTAGACACCTTGCACTCCCATATAAATCAAATTGGTTTATCTTCCTACTACAAGTAAATGCAATATCACAAGACCAGTCTCCAATTTCCAGCTTTTGATTGGTCAATCTTAAAACTTTATCTCTTTCTAGCCAATCACAAGCAAGAGATTTTAGACTGGTTCTAGAGTGAAGTCTCATAGCTTTAAGCCCCTAAGATCCAAGTTCTCGTTACTAAGTTTCCCAGAAAGTATAAGAAAGGTTATTAAAGTTATATTACCCTTCAAAATGGTTAAGAATGATACTCAAAACACAGTGAATGCTTTAAAAACATATAAGAAATTAGTTATTTCAAGTAATTTCTGTTACTGACAAATACAAATTAAGATATACATAACCAAAGGGTGTATATTTCATTCTTGACTAGGATAGAATTAAACTGTTGTACAGAACGTTATTTTGGGGTCATAACTATAGCAACTTTTATTATTCCAGGAGTATAAATCACTGATTAATGTTTTATTTAAAATCAGGATGTTCACTTTGAATGGTAATATCACTTTAAGATATCAATAATTATGATACGAGATATTACCTCTTTGCTAAGGCTGTCTGATCTTACAATATTGATCTTCATAATGTATCCCACACAATCTGGTGTTGGACATAATGTATCTAAAACTTCCTGAAAGTACAAATCTTGATCATTAACTGAGAAAAAGAGAAATCAATGAAAATCAAAGAAAAATTTTGGCAAGTGCTACAGGTGGTTTAAGACATAGCAGTATACTTGTAAAAATATTTCTTGTCTAGTAAGTGCCAGATCTCAAGGCTGTAATTTTTCAAGCTACAAGTGACAGCAGTAAAAACCAAATAAACTGAGAATTTAACTAACTCGGAAACAAACACCATCATAGCACACACTCTATCTGGTAAATAGTCAATTCCTACAGCGCTACCACAATGAGCTGGCGAGATGGTTATGTCATCAATACAGGCCTTACAATGTTCAGGAACATGACACAGCAGTTTTGTCTGTGTTTGCAGTAAGTGATTCTGCCTTTCAAACAAGTGTAGATTATGATCATTCGGCACTTCCATGAAATCTGATTACGTTCTGCACTGCTTGCTATATAGTTTGTAAATTGTCAGCGAAATTCAGCAGGATGAGGGCTAACCTACAAGCAACTCTTTAATCACAGTTTACTCATTTGTACGTGAAAAATGGTCAACAAGAAAGGATGTACTGTAAACCAAATTATGTTTGCGTGCAATTCATTTTTGCTATATATGCAGAGGCCAGTTTTCAGTAAACTTTAGAATACCTGAATAATTTATCCTTACTTTATATTTGTCTTTTTTCTTCTCTATAAAATGCAAATTAACATATCAGCGAAGCAATCCGACATCAGGAAAACCATAACATTAATTAGCGCGAAAATTTATTGGTTTACAGTATTCAATTGAAGTGGTTGTTTAGAGGTTAAGGTGTCAGCCGCTTATCCCGGAGGCTGCTGGTTCGAGCACCACTGGGGTCACGTCCGTACTTCTTCATATGACATTAGTACTGGTTTTTCCAGGAAGCGGACTTGAGAGTGACCCGATAAGCTACAAGTTTTCTTCACAATCGAGCTAAAATAAATTAGTATAAACTAATTTGGGTTTGAATACATCTAAATTAGAATTCTCACCTTATCACCTTGTTTATTCAATGAACTTTTGAATGATTTAAAACACACTTGATGAAACGTAATAACACAGTCCATCTGACATTTTATTTGAGTGTAGCCCTGTAAATGAAACAACAGTATGTTTAACTGACACAGCAATGGTATGACAGCAAACTAGCATAGACAAATTGATTTCTGTTTTCTGATGATTACAAAAGATTTTGTATAAAAACATTTTTTCTCAATTCAAGTATGTATCTCTGTAAAATATATAAAAATGGAAAATTCAACAACAACACATTATTACAACGTTTTTATATCATCATTTTCATATCAACGTTTCAGCGAAAGCCTTCATCAGAATAACAAAAAAAGCAGGCGGGGGGGGGGGTGAGGAATACATATTTTTTTCGTTTTTTGTAAAACATATACAAATTGAACTTGTAATAATTTGATTTAAAATAAAACTGAGACAGCTTAAATAAGGAGTAGAAATTGTATGCACCCCAATCTTCATCATATCAGTAAATCATCATTGAAATGACACTCAATCACACACTGACTAACACTAATCACTGCTTGAGTGCCCAAACTTAACAGTATTTATTAATACACTTATTCCCACCATGTCAGACACTTTTTCTCACAAAGATTTATTGTAACATATACAGTAATGGGGATCTTGAAAAATAATACACCCAACATAAAAAATGTAACAGGACAAAGTTTTTAGGATGTTAAAACCTGAGTTACAAATGTCCAAGTGTTATATTTACAAGGTGAACTTACTTTGAAATCCGGATCAGTCAGGTAGATGACCGTGCGTTTATCAGTTGGATCGGAATGATTTCTACACACAGCATCTGGTGTTGGTGGAAATTTACACAACTGTAGAAGATTTTTTAAACACACCTAATGAAGGAAAGAAAGATGATTTCATGTTAGTTTGGAAGATGTCAGTCATCAGGAGTAGTTCATATCAATTGAAACAATATTAACGTCTACAATCAAAGTATAATAAATAAGTTTAGATTAAATACAACTTCACAACAACAAGCGGGCCAAGATGGACCTATATTGCTCACCTGAGACTATGATTTGAACCTGTGACTTAGTTTTTGACCCCTAGATGACCCATATTCAAACTCAACATAGATTTTATCAAGAAAGTCATACTGACCAAGTTTCATGAAGATCCAGTGAAAAATGCAGCCTCAATTGCATATACAAGGTAAAGTGTGGACAGACAGACGACGGACACCAGGCGATCACAATAGCTCACATTTGAGCACTTCGTGCTCAGGTGAGCTAAAAATAGACTTCATTACTGGGTACTCTACTACTTTCTTGCTTAACAGATTCAATTGTACCTTAGTTTAAACATATTTATTTATCATGATACATACAATTATACCTTCACAATAAAGATGTACACTACAGAGGTTCAATGCCCTGATGTCATCTTAAACTGTACAAACCTGCAGAACATTTGAATCCGTTTCTTTAATGAGTTGTTTGGTTCCTGGCCAGGTAACCTGAGGGTATGTAACATTGCTAGCTACTTGGTACCCATCGTGAAGGGGTTCAAATGCTTCTGGAAACCTGACAAAATATCACATATTCAAGTGATGAGCTTTTGCTTTCCATTTATCTCCATTAGTAATTGAGTTAATATGTAGCAAAAGTTAGATAATGTAACAAAATATTAATTGTAAATGATTCTGAAATATTGTGTTACATCTAACAACTTTTGATTGTTTAATATCTTTTGTAGCATGCACTTTTTTATTACCCTTTTTGAATTTCTTAACCTGCTTTTAATATTGTCAACATATTTCAAAATTTCTAACCATGTTGTTTCATTTCCAACCATGTCTATAGATTTCTGTTTCCCACCGTGACCCTACATTTTAACGCATGCCTCCGAGTTTCTTACCATGCATATACATTTCTAACAATTTGTGCAGAACTAAAGTAGCAATTCCAAGAATATCACTGATCAAACTATAGAGGAACTGCAGTTAAATACCTGTTTAAGCTGACAAAAGCCTTTCCGAGACCATAGTAGAGCACAGGGAACTTGATGTCATCATGATTCTCACAGTATTCTTTGATCTCTTCTAATTTCTCTATAGCATCTAATATATTCTGTAAGTACCAAATATAACAGTTTAAATCACTAATTTATTTTCCCTATAAATACAAATTAAACACTTACAAAATCTTTTCTATACATAGATAAATTTAAAATTATTAAGCATATAATAAACGTCATTCAATTCAATAAAAGTTACAGTACATTTAAATATATTTTACGCAGCCTCTAAAAAGATGAGTAAAAAGTCTTATAGAAGACGACTACTTATTACAAATGTATTTACTTTAAAGCTTAATATGAATTACAGGTTGTAACAGTAATGGCTGCTTAGGACAGGTGGGTGATTTATCCAGGTTTCTATTTCCACAGGTTCAACTGTAAAGTCTTCATTCAAATGACTGGTCAAATTCATGGGAATTAATGCTGATTTAAGAGACTACATAACAATCAATACCTTATAATTGCTGGTTCCTATGGCTGCAATACTGAATGCATACTTCAATGTGAGTAAATCAGAATCATCCATTCCAAACAACTGAAAATGGTGAATGTTAATATCATGGTTTCTTTCATCTTGCATTATAAAGGTCTTAAAGTCCCAGGATCACTTTGAATTAACTGATATAGAATAAAAAGTTACTGATTACATAATGATGGAACCATCTTATTCACTCTAAAACAATGTTGACATAATTATGTCCTTCTTCCGTATTCAAGTCATTTCTTATGAATAAGAGTGGCCAAAAAGCCTTTCTTATTTTTTGCAATATCATTGAAAAAATACTGCTCTCTATTTCTAACATGTTCTTATCCATTTAAAAAGCAAAGTTAGAAATGATTTTAGTACAAATAAAGGTCATTTCTGCCAGTAAGACATCTTTCTTGATCAAATAAAACTGTAATTGTGCTCCTGGGACTTTAAAAAGCTTTGCATCATTTACCAGCACATTTTAATGGTCTAGCCCTACAACATTTCTAAAACACAATTGTTTCTCATCTTCAAATTGGTAACTACTATGAATTTCAATTTCATTTTTGCAAGAAATTAATTGTTTTGTACAGAAGCCAGATTTATAACCTGTATAGATTCGCAACATTGCATAGCAAAGTCAATTATGAACAACTTTAACAACTTAGCCCCCACAAAAATCCCTAAAAAGGGTTGTACAGAAGTCAATTCCATATTTGCTGATTGTACCTGCTGATTGCCACTGAACGCAAGCATTTCCAGAGCTTTCTGGTAACTCATCATTGCCTTTTTGTTTGCCTGCCTCATGTAGGAGTCGGACCCATCACTCAGGTAGGTCATGAACTCCTCCTTCTGTTGTTGTTGTTCTGATTTAGCGTTAGATTTACTGGAGTTTCCATCTTGCTTCTGTTGAGGTGTTACCATACTTTCAGTCTGTAACAAATAAATCTATATGATCAGCATTACATTCTCTGATGGGTCAGATAAACATATTGCATATAATTGTTTTAAATCAGACAATTCTTTCCTTTCACTGTGAAATTAATGCTGATCAAATTGTCACCTCTTAGTTTATGGAAACATATACACTTTTGTATCTTTTTTCTTTGGGTTTAGCATGTTTTTCAAGAGTTCAATTATGGAAATGCAGGCAGTTTACCAAACCTTCCATTCTGAGAAAGACAAGGTCCAGACTCCCAATCCCCATAAAAACTGGTAGCTGGGCTCAAAGCCATAACCTTCATTCAATGAATAGTACAGTTATAACAAAAGACCTTAAAGTGACATTATGCGCATTTTTTTCAAGTAAAAATCCAGCTGAATATGGTGTGTGTACAAAAGTGTAGAGGAAATAATAGCTTTTAACCCAGTACACCAAACTCTTCACGCACCAGTATGAAATAAAACTTCCAAAATTATTTTCTATTTGACTGGGAGAGCAATTTAAGAAAAGAACAACGCATGCAGGAGTGCTCCCTTCCACCGCGAAACTCACAAACACATTTATAGCGATTTTTTATATCAAAGCACCAACTTCAAATACCAATGCGGCATAATCATTAATTTAACACATTTAAAGAATAGCAACCAAAAGGCTGCTTTTATAAAACGTCACCAAAATACACTATGTGCAGTAAGATGCGCATAATGACCTTAACTGCAAGTCACCAAGTTATGTAGACAGATTATCACATAATTTTAACCATTTTCACCTTTTCTTTTCCTTTCTTTGAAGATGTATTTGCTGAGGAAGTCTTTGCTTTCCTTTTCTGCAATAAAAAAGAAACTGTTTCATTTCTCACAACAAAGGCACCTACATTTGACATCATATTACTGCCTCCTTCAGTTTAATAAAACAATATTTTCTTGTTACTGTTTAAATGCTCAATTTTTAACCTTTATATATTTCATTACATATAACACAAGAGCCACTGGAAGTGATTAATACCCACCCCTCCTTATGTGTTTGTTACAAAACAAAAGGAACATCAGGAAAAAATTTTTTTTTTTGGGGGGTTTTTTTTTTTAAAAAAAAAAAAAAAACACCCCCAAAGGGAAAAAGAATAATTGTTAATTGTGGAAAAAAAATGGTTTTTTTTAAAAAAAAATTATTGAGTAAAGCAACTGTAGAGTAACCATCATGTATACCTGAGATACAGCACTTTCAATTATTGAAAATTTGCAAAGGAGAAAAGGGCAGTAACTCCATAATATGTAAATAGTGGTAATATAACTTGTCACTGTAATTTACTTTGTGACAATGAACCTTTTGGGAGTTTCAATGCAGTACCATAATCAATACCTGAGATACAGCACTTTCAGTAAATGAAAATTTGCTAAGTAGAATAGGGCACCAACTCAATAAAATGTGAAACATAGTTATATAACTTGTAACCAGTAATATTTTACTTTGTGTAAGATGAAATGGGATTTGACAAAGTGTGTTTTTCCTATATAGCTGCCCACTTTACAAGTAAAGCATAGGTATAATAATTGATTAAAGACATTATTGTAGAAAGAAATGCTCTACTTACCTTGCGTCTCACTTTTTTGTGGTCCGTAGAGGCATTCTGAAAAAAGTCACATAGTGATATTACTTTTCAAAATAGCCATTTATGAATTTTTAAAAAAATTTCTTCAATTTATTCTCCTATAAAGTTCGACTATCGTAGTGAACAGATAAAATTCCAGCCATATTGATAGGTATACTTTCATTTCTATAAAGTCAGTAACAGAAATAAATCAGTATATGACTTATATCTTACATTCTGCCAAAGACTTATTTTCTTTGAAGCGTCTTTTTCCTTCATAATTCAGTATGATCATTTCAAAGGGTACTTAATTTTTCACAGTAAATACTTGCATTTACACAGCAGAGATGACAACAAGTTTACATACTTGTATGTTGCATTTAAGTGGCATATTGTATTGTATTTTAGAGTTTTAGTGGCATACTGTATTGTATTTTGAAGTTTTATCGTTGGTACCGAGGAATCCATATGACCAACGTCCACAGAACATGTTAGTTACGTTTAGGTTTTCGGTGGATACTGCAAGATACAGAACGCGTCCTGTTCAAGAGACACTGTCTGGTTCTTTAACATGCCGGGTGTATAGCATTGATACATCAGACCTCAGTTTTAGGTCTAATCCGAAAAACCATTAGTTATGTTAATGGAGGAGCGGGAAATTCAACTGCAATCCCTGGATTACTAATCCAGCAGTCATTTTAACCTGGTAAGTGCTACTTAAATTCTAAACTGACGTCCACTGTAAAAGGTGAAAGTTTTAACTTACGTCAGACTCAGTGTCAGTAGATCCTTGTACATCTGCCTTCCTACAAAGGTAATTTTCAAATACCTGTTACAGTCCATTTCACATAAGACAAACAATATATTCATGAGGGTTTTTTGCTGATTTTTATCACTTAATACACTGACTATTGATAAATATTGCTAATTTGCTGAGATAATGAATATCAACAGTTTCATTCTCACATACACTTCCACCTATTTAAATTTGTTACGAATATCTTGCAATTACTTTTTTTTTTAGTTTCTTTTTAAGAAAAATACCTATTTTGGCAGTTTTTAACTTGCATACAGACAATCAGTCAGCTAAACATCAACCCTGGGAAGGACTAATTGTCCCCTTTTCTGTAAGAAACTGCCAACTTTCTTAACTGGGGAGTCCAATCACGTGTGAGGCTTGAATCAATGACCCTCAATCAGTTAGAAATATGGTGATTTTAAGTCAGCCACTATAACCACTTGACCACACACACATGGGTCATCTAGGTAAATAACTGTACAAAAGCAAAGCTTACCTTGGCTCTGGAACTTTACACCCAAGTTTTTCTGCAATGTCAGTATTTGGATTTGGAATAGAAGCAAGCTTATCGTCGAGATCTTTGGGTACGGGTGTTAACAAACTCTTCTGGTTCCTATTTGTCCTCTCTAAAATAAAATCAATTAACAGTTCAATCATTATCATGCTTTAGAGTTCAGGACATTAACTGTTCACTCCAATTCTCTTGATTTTAAATTCATTTAGAATATACAACTATTGTATGGCCAACAATGGAGTCATCAACTTGCAAAAAGGGAGAGTGTGCAATTTCTGTTAAGTAAAAGGGAGTGAATTCAGTCCATTACTAAACACAGCTATCTAATACTAAGACTTTACCTCTGTCAGTGATTACTAGAAGAAACAACCTTATAATACATACTCTGTAAACATGAAGATGCACAATATAAATGCATTAATGTATGGGCAAACCTGTGGCATAGACAAGTCTTACAACCAACACCTTGCAAATGAAGTCCCGCTGGGAGAAAACAATACAATGACTTACAGGAAAAACACCTGTGAAGATCACCATGACAACAACTACAGTAGCATCTTCCAGTCAATGGTGTTTTGCGCACAGGTTTGATTGTATATACATCAGATAAATAGTTGCATATTTTCCCAGTTTCTTTTTTATCATTATTATTATTAAGTATGATCAACAGTGGAGCAAAGCATAGTATAAAAACCAGGTAACTGGTAACACCTAAAATGTGCCTTAACTGACTTTAGTTTATACTTTTGTGTAGAAATAGGTGAAATTATGCAACACTACACAACAAGATGCTGAAGGACAAAAAGACTCCTATACACTCCACACAAACTTTGTTAGGTTGGGAGTGTAAAAACCTATACTTTTTTCTGTAGCAGGTATGATGTATTTATTTCAGTACCAAGTACCAAAGATAACAGAATAAAGAGCAAATTCTTATTTCTATTGTGGTCCTTTATTTTAGAGAAAGAAGCAGATACACGAATAGACCCCTTGGTTCTTTTCTACGTGCCCGGTGTATAGCACCGATACACGCGAGACTACCTCTGGGTTTCTAACCAGTTCATCTCAGATAGGTGGGAAACACTGAAAAGCGTTTCTGAAATATCCCTCGGCCGAGAATCGAACCGGGGACCTCCGGATTGGTAGTCCAGAGCGTTAACCACTCGGCCACCACACCACCTTATGCATACCAACCTTGATGGAAAGTGTGGCCCTGAGACTCTAGTTCCTTCACATGTTGCTGATCCTTGGAATTTGACTTGTGACATAGTTTAAGACCTCTTTCATTGACTCGTATTGCTGAATCCAGCTGTCCAAGACTGCGAAATGCATGAGCATATCTATAGTGGCCCTGTAAAACAAAAAGTAAAACTTAGCCTTAATTGTGGTAAATTGTCCCATTTTTCAATTTGAACAGTACCATGAGTTGTTCAAAGGGGTAACCACTGAAAATTTAGTTGATGAATAGCAAATACTGCAGATCAGGATCAGAATACACGAATGTTCAGGCCGATCATGATCTGCACCGATTGTTAAACTGCTCCATTATAATATGATCATTTTGAACTCTTCCTTTCCTTTACAATCACTTGTATTTTTTTAGATTCACAAAGTAATCACTGCCTCCTTCGTTATCGGAGTGATCAGTCCATTTCTTTTTTTTCTAGTTTGAATACAATTTTTCTTTCCTTATCACTCTGCACCCTATGGTTACCATTTCCTTTTCTTTTCCATAACTGTGGTAGCGGTAGTCTTTTCAATATTCCCATGTTTAATGCAATTTCACAACAAAGTGAAGACTAAAACACATGGTTTTTTGTTTCAGAACACGGTTTATTGTTTCAAATGAACTTCTTCATTTAATTCAAGAGTATATATATATAATGAAAGGGAAACAGAAGTAATTACCTTAGGAAAGTCTGGTTTGATAGTCACAGCTCTCCTTCCATCTGCTAAAGCATATCTGTAAAGAACAATGCAAGGAATTTAAATATCTACTGCAAATTTGGAAAACTTCCCTTGTCAAAAAAGAAATGTTTTAAGGCCTATGGTGAAACTCTATCCGACATTTCGGATAAAACCTGCTAGGTTTTAACAATAAACTAGTCCCTGTTATTGATCAATGAATCAATGGAGAAAAAAGGAGACAAGTGTAGACCATGATCATGAGGAAAGTGCAGACCATGATCATGAGGAAAGTGCAGACCATGATCATGGAAATGAGGAAAGTGCAGACCATGATCATCAAGTGGTGAAAATCATGATGACAAGATAGTAAACAATGGACTGCATGAACTTAGTCCTTCCAACACAGGTTGTTTAAAGTTTACCACCGATATCAAAAGTGTTGTTTTTTTTTGGAGAAACACTATGGCACTTTTATTTCATTTTAAAGAGTGTTTAGTTTTTACTTTCCTAAAATCATACATTTCATTGCCATTTTCCTAAAATCATACATTTCATTGTCAAGTCTTTAACACTGAAGAAATATTATCCTGAAAGGTAACGACTGGTTAAAGTTTTGAACAACTGGTTCCAGGAGCTGAACTTATACAATCTCATAACTCTTCTAACATCCCTCCCATTCATAAATTATATATTTCCTGCCATGATGAAGGTCAAGAAACAAAATGCTCAAGCTACAAAATGCCAGTATGTCAGATGATTTATGCAACAAAGACTTGCATGTATGTGTTGATCTTTAATTGCATTTGAAGGTTTTTTCTTAAAAAGACAAAATATATGTGTAGCTTGTTAAGATTAAAACACTTTATGTGTTGATGTGTTGATATGTTGATATGATATGAACAGATGTTAAAAAACTGTCAACTGATATATTTTGTTGTGTTGACCTGTTGTGTCAGCCTTTTGTCTGTCAATAATTTGTAGCACTTCCTAAATTCCATGCCACCCTCCTCTCTTAATCCATTAGAATTTTAAAAAGCATATCACATATTCACAACTTCTCTTGCAGTGGTTAGCACGCTGGACCAATGATACGTCAAGTATATAGCGTAACTTGTCATGACAGATTTGACATGCCACCATCGCAAAACGGTTAGCGCACTGGACCGGTAATCCAGAGACCCACAATTTGAATCCCGGCAGTGGCGGTCAATTTTTCATGACACCCATATGTTTATTTAATTAATATTCTCCTGTCCAAGGTAGTTGAAAAAAAGCTGTTCAGCACTTCTATCTGTGAGACGTTATAAGAAAACATGCCATTCTGGCACATACATCAAGTTTATAGTCTCTTGTTTTAGAGTTCATTTACAAACATTTCTGTGAACTTCAATTCCAAGCCATTAGCATGTTGTGTATTTCCATCACCATGCTTACTGACTTCAGGATTAAAAGACATCTCAAACACTGGCTTACAAAATCAACTCATGTTTCACTGCAACTATATCCATGACAAATTCCAGTCAATTACATATCTACAGTAGTATATTTCCATAAAAATAAAAAAATCTGTGACAGAAATTCTTAATTTTGTATGGAAAATAAATGTTAGACTTTGACAAAAAGATAAAGTATAAATGTTAACTCTGTACCTAACATAATAGACTGAAAATAACACAAGCAAAGTCACCTACAGATAGACTTATTGCAGTTCACATGTTTGGAAAGCCGTTAATAGTCAGTTGTCACCATGTACAGCCACGCTAAATCTCATGCTAGGAAACTAATTATCTACAATGCTATGATAATTACCTTGCTTTATGACATTTTGATAAGCATTATTTATAGATACTGAAAATATCAGCTGAACAGAAAACTGCATTTTCTGGAAATCATATTGAAGATTAGGTGCAAAAGTATTGTATCCCTGTACACATGCACTAAACAGTTTTTGCACCTGTTTATTTATTTCATTTACTATGAAAAAGTTAATACAAAACGGCCATTACAGCTCTGTACTGCTCATCTAAGTTAAAAACATCATAGTTTGAAAGACACATTTCTTTTTAACTCAAGGTATAGAATCAAGCCAGTAAATCTAGTAGCATATTTCGAAGATGTGTTTTTTATATTCTAAGTTTTTTCTTCATACACAAAAACTGACATTGTCACATTCCTAACTGATCATGTTTGTTCTCTTGTACAATCTTGGTACAGGTTCACATTATTACCATTTGAAGCCTGACAAGTGACTTCTGTGTCTAATGATTTTTAAGTTGCAATCTTTTCAAATGTTCATGGATTGAAACATATTAGTTCCTGCTTGCAGAAATACTCAACAAATGGACATAATGATGGACAATTTACACACCAACAATGATGGACAACTGACACACCAACACTAACGGACAACTGATTTACCAAGAGTACTGGACAACTGACACACCAATAATGCTAAACGACTGACACACCAAGAATAATGAGACAACTGATACACCAAGAATAATGGACAACTGATACACCAAGAATGATGGACAACTTATACATCCAAATAATGGACATCTGCCACACCATGAATGATGGACAACTGAATCACCATAGCTCATCTAATGAATCTCTTGGACATATTTTTTTCTCCACTCTACTGGGGAGATGGTCACAAAATATCAATTAAACAGACAATCAATTAAACAGACAGTCAGTTCATTGTTTCCCTACTTCTTAATTATATATATACAGTCAATAAAAACATGCTAGTAGGTTTGATATGAAGAAAATGTATCTGAGACTCTTTGAGTGTAGTTCAACTTCAACAAAGTCTACAGGAAGGTCATTTTCTGATATACACTCCCACATTTTGCATTTCTTTTTACTCCCATATTTTGCATTTCCAAAAATCAAACTCATTTTACATCAAATAAAATTAGGAGAGACTAAGACTAGTGCGATTGGCTGCACTAAATCTTCTCAGTGTTGTTGCCCAGCAACAGAACTAACTACATGTTAAAAGTCAATGGTCACTTTGCTATTGATTCTCTTGGCCAATTAGCATCATGGCAGGTGAAATCTGTATCTGACCAAACATGTGACAAATACAGGTGTATTGAACAATGGTCCATTTCAATTAAATCTTATTTTGTCCATGATGTCTGCCAGCAAAATTAGAGCTAAACCAATTGCAGTAGATTGAGCAGTGCCATTTCTGCTTAAGAGAATTCTACAAAACACAGTAATGGCAAAATTCTCTTGACAAAATAAACTAAAGCTATCACTGAAGGAGTTGAAATCCACAGATGTTGTCTTGACACAGTTGTAAGTATGGCAAGCCAAATTACTATTTAATCAAAAATAAAAATCTCTCTGATTTTATTGAGATATCTCCTATCTCTGTAAATTTTGGTATCTTTCTTTTAAAGTGACATTATGCGCATCTTACTGCACATAGTTTCTTTTTTTTGGTGACAGTTTTATAAAAGCAATTTTTGGTTGCTGTGCATTTAAATGTGTTAAATTAATGATTATGCCGCATTAGTATTTGAAGTTGGTGCTTTAGATATAAAAAAATCGGACTTATAAAATGATAGTTGATTGTGTCATTGTTGATGTTGGTAGAGTTTGGCAGTGGAAGGGAAGCAACTCCTGCATGCAGTTGTTCTTTTCTTAAATTGACTCTCCCAGTCAAATAAGAAAATCAATATTTGGAAAGTTGTTTTTTCATACTGGTAGTTTGGTGTATTGGGTTTAAAGCTATTATTTCCTCTACGCTTTTGTATACACACCATTTTCAACTGGATTTTTACTTGGAAAAAAAGGCGCATAATGTCACTTTAAGAGAGATATCTCTCATGTTTTTAAAGATAACTCCCAATTAAGAGATATCTCTCAATATAATAGATGTAATCCAGTTGTAAATCAACAAGCAAATTAAGTGAATTTATGTCCCCCACACATTGAAGCAAATAGCTGAAAAAGAACAGGATGTATTGGTATGTCTGCTTCAGGAGAAAAAATGCATTTTTAAAATTTCACCACCCTACTAGGTCCTCATCTCAGAGATGTTTTTCTTCAAGTTATAGTCATAAAGATCTTAACTGTTGTAAGTTAAATTAAATCAGTACTACTACTTTCAGACAACAGGAATTCTTAAGTTTCTATATAGAAAAATGACGTAAGAAAAGCAACACATCTCCTTGAGGGCCTCATTTCTGTAAACTCCAGCTTCTAAATTGTCTGTTGCTAGAGTATACAAAGCGGATTATTTGTGCCAAACAAAATCAAATTCTGACAAGCCTTTTCAGAAAAAAGAAGCATTTTTAAAATTCTACCACCCCATTATGGCCTTATCTCTGAAGGGTTATTCTTTTTTCTGCATCTTACAGTGATACAGAACTCAGTTGTTGTAAGTTAAATAAAATCAGAACTATTAGTTTCAGAAAACAACAAGAGCTGTCCCTAATAAGTGATGAATGCTCCATTAAGAGATGTCCCACAGTCTGTGTCCTCTCCATGTGCTCAGCAATTGTGCCATGTTATTTTAAAATCTTTCCATGCATGAGAGAGTGACGCAAACAGTATTCCATTACCTTTAAACAATTGTGACCATGTCATTTTAAAATCTTTCCATGCACACACGCTGAGAGGAAAGTTGAGCAAATTTTTTTAAACCTTAATGCATGACAAGTTACAGTCCAAACAAAAAAGTAAGGACAGACAGTTCCATTCACCTATGGGGGCAAAAAAACTGTAAGTTTCACGATAAGGGTGGAACCGAATATTGACCATTGTGGTTCGAATGCAATTTTAGGTTATATTGATTTTTTCAACTTTAAGGACAAACGTGACAAACACGAAGCCCTACCATTTTCACAAACAACAATCGGTGTTTTGATAACACGTGTCATAATGCAAATGCGGTCCTATAATTGCAAACATTTTTCAGTTGATGTGCTGATTCACAGTTGAGCCATTATCTAGTGTCTTTATTTCATGTTTTGTAAAATCCTTCAATGCATTGTTCAAATTTAGCCTAAATATGTAACTCAAGTCCAGACACCTGTTTAATTAAAAAAACCAATGTAGTTAGGACAGTTGACAGTCGAAAATCATTACTCAATAAAATGCCCACCAATGGGAATTGAGAAAGAAAGATGAGCACTGCCACTTTGCATCAAAGTCAGATTTATTAACTTTACTTACGATCAGATCATTTTTCAACTTACTACATCTAAAGGCACGCTAAAATCTTAAAATGCCTCTAAACTACAATATGTTTTTTTACGCGCTAATGTTACAACCCCTAAATGTTGAGATCATGCATTTAATTCATTCAAAAGTTATTAATTAGGAAGTGGAAAAAAATTCGGAAAATACTTTCGGATAGTGGAAGAAGTAAAAAATTTAAAAATTTGATTCGGATATTAATATTCGAAAGTCGTGATCATTCAATTTATTCAAGCCAATTACAATTTAGGGGGGGGGGGGGGGAGGCGATATTAGAAAGAGTGATTCAATTATTCAAGCCAATTACAATTTAATTTTGATAACCGGTTTCAGAGAAATATAATTTTAATGTTTTTATATTGAGATTGTGGCATGTGCCAAAGGCAGTGAAGACTCATGGACACCTTTCATGTTGGCACAAAGTTTGCACACTTTTTCACTTCTTGATCTTGTCATTTTGTTTTGGCATTTAAACCTTCTGGTCATTCTTTGATTGAAGAAAGTCTCAAATCTGTATTAATATTCCTAATGATAATACAGGAACTGTTCATGATTTGTCTTTAATTCATAATCTGACAGTCAAATGAAAACTCATCTGTATAGTGTTATCCAGGAATAGCTAACAGAGATCACTGTGAACTTGACCTTAGACTCATTGACCCCAAAAAGTGTAGACTGTGGGTGATATTGTTCTCAAGATATTCAGCTGAAAAGATTTTCTAAGTTGGGGTCACTGTGACCTTGATCTCAATTGGGATCATCTACAGGTTGCAGGCAACTTTCTGAGCAAACTTCATGAAAGTCAAATAGAAATTGTGACCTGTAGTGTCATCAAGGAAAGGTTATTAACTGATGGACGACAGACAAACAACCATGGCATAAGCTCTGCTGGACTTTGTCATTTTACTTACATTTATAGTCGTGTCTTCAAAAAAAATTATTGTGACCTTGACCAAATTAAACTTGCCTGGTAATATGCACAACTTGGCTTGGTACTGATCACTTCAGCAAAAACTCATTGAAATCCCTGTATCTGGTTATGAGAAGAGCTGACAAGACGTATCTTTTGCTACTGTGACCTTGACCCTATTAAAATTTCCTAACAATATGCAAGACTAAATTTGATACTGATCACTTCTGCCAAGTTTCATTGAAATCCATTCAGCCATTTACAGTTAAATTTCGTTTTCTCAAACTGGATCGACATTCCCAGCAAAATCTCTATATAAATCATATTGTTCCACCTCTGAAACCTCGAACCCCAATCTCTCCAACCTGTCTGGCTTTAATCATACAAATAGAAGCCTTTTAACTTACCTATACTTCTCCAGTATTAAATAAGCCTGTGCTCTGTTTCCATAATAAACATGATTGAATGGACTGCAAGAAAACAAAATTTCAATTTATTTAATGTAGTGAATTATGTGACTTTTTATCTGTAGGTAATCAATGCAGTTTCAACTTACAAGTTCTATTTTGGTATTAAGTTTCAACTTGTGTCGAGAGGTTTTGTCTTTTGAATAGGTGTTGGAGCTGTACAAGTAACTCTCAGCAAAGCATATTACATAGAAAAACTTAATTTTACATCACTGGCAGCAATTGATCCTAGCCTTGTGTCCAGTGAAGATTGTGATTGGCCTGAGCACATTGGTAGACCTATCATAGGTTGGGAGAATATACGCAAATATGACAGAACACTGATCCCAAAATAGTGTCCGTAACAGTGTCAATGTGAAGCCAGCTAAGTTCAAAAACCAAGTGTCTTGAAATTTCCTAGCATGTTTTGTGTCATACTTACGTTCATGTTGTGTTTGCATTTGCATTTCAAGAACAAATCACGAATTGGAGGGTCTCAGCAGGATTATGTTGGACTGTCTTACATTATTCATTTCATTTTTTTTTTTTTCGAATTTCTACTTGCCCGCCTAGTCGACTACTTGGGCAGAAAATCCACTTGACTGCCAGCAAAAAAACACGTCAGACGTAGGAATTCCACGCCCCTGGTAGACCTATCATAACACATTCACAGACCTATCATAATTTGAACTGTTCCTCACTTATTCCATAAATTTTCAGCCAGCACCATTTTGAACAATCAATGGCAAATCAAAATTGAAAGCTGACAGTCCATATAAGGTAATCCATGACCTTCATTGATATTATGTGCAAAAAAATCTTCCAAAAGTGTACGTATTTGTTCACAGATTTAAAATATTGTCCCAAATGTGTATAAATTTACGTATGTACTTCTTACACATAATAAACAAGACATAAAACGTAGATATATTTTTTCCTCTAAGGATTTCAATGAAGGTCAATTGCCACCTTAAAAGATACAGAAGGATAAGTGTTGAACAAAACACAGCTTACTCTTCTATAGCAGCCATTGTATAGTACTTGGCAGCATTTTCAAAATCTTGTTCCTTGAAATAATCATTCCCTTTCTTCTTGTGCTCCTCTGCAATTTCAGTCGGCTGAAAATAACAACAACATTTACTGTACATGTATCTGAATTACAGATGCTCAAAATTTCACAAATCCATCATTTTTGGGAGGTCGTATCAATGAAATTTTGAGAATTAACAAAGACACAAAAGTCATATGTGTAGAATTATGCAAAGAAATGAACTTGCTGAATAGAAACTAGCAGATTGATCATAGCAATAGTAGAAGCCTTAGAGACAAATACAATGTAGTCAACAGTTTTATACCTGTTAAGGGAGCAACTGAACTTACAAACAAGCTTTGAAATATGTATCAAAAGAGCACTTCAACAATCATCAGACTTTCTCCCTTTATAGCTTGGCCAAAAATACACTGCTATACATTGAATTGTACATTTTAGCAATTGCAAGGTGCATTAGCACAATTTATTTGGGAAAGACACATAATATAAGATTACTATGTAAATACATGAAAAATTTCATAGAAAAACTCCAAAAAAAAGTGACATACTGGTGCACATAGCTTAAAATGTCTCTTGTGGAGGTTCTTTATATGGTCAATAAAGTCATTCGACTTCTCACACAGAAACAGGACATGCTCCAGATCTGGAATATAAAACAGAAGAGAAAGACATAAAACATGTTTCTGATCTGAAATATCACACAATTTTCAATGCACAAGGAAATGTCATCAATAGGTTGCCTGTTCTCAAAGTTTTTAACATAATTAGAAGCAACATCAGTCCTGATCTTTCATTTTCTGCTTTAAGGTTTTATAAGGAAATAAAAAAAAGAGGGCCAAGATGACCCTATATGGCTCACATGGCTATCATTGCCTATAATACAAGGTCATCAATTGTGTAACAGAAAAATGTCAATTTTGAGCAGGTGTCACGTTTACACGTGTACACGGAAGCGTTTCAATTAGCAGCCCTAAACATTTAGTAACTTGGGTATCTGTTTACACGTAAAATAACACATACAACAGCTGAGTAAATAACACCTACCTTATTATTGAACAGGACTACATACAATAACTTATATAAGTCACATGATTGAAAATATATGTATTACATATGGTTGCTGAATTTGTATTCATGTATCGGGGCGATCTGGACGTCTACATAGCTAAATGATTACGTATCTAAAACGGCAGACATATTTAAACAGGTATGTAACATTTGTTACTTCAAAGAATATTGTTTTGAACGCAGCATGTATGATGATTTACTGAAACTGATGTAAACAACACGTAAACGGATCCGTTTCGTTTAGTGATAGACGTGTACACGTTTACCAAATTCCCTACACGTGACACCCTTAGTCTTAATCCTAATCTGCATGGGTTGCGAAGGCTGAACTACCTGCTGCCAGCAGGGTAAGGGTCACTTTAGGCTTTTTTGCTCCGGTGAGTTTAAAACTTTGTTTACACTAATACTTGGATCTAAACATAAAGACTCATGTGAAACTTACATATCCTTATGACGTATAGCACAGCAAATTTTGCCGCCTTTTCTCTTCCACTGGAAACCTCATGCTTCAGAATACTTCTCCTGAAAATAAAAGAAATATTCCATAACTATAATGAAAAACTGTTTATGTGAAACAAAATGTGTTGAATATAATTTTTTGCGTATTTTCTTGTGAACACTGATTGTACACTCAAATTCTTTAAAAGATGACTACATCTGACTTTGAAAATGATTTACATTCTGCACCAAAATTTGTTTTTTCTGTTTCTAACCACAGCATAGTCATCTTTGCTCATCTAACAGAACTCCAGATAAGCTTGTGGTATAACTGGGTTTAACCCATCACTTTTTGCTATCAGTGGATTTCCTAAAATCTGAATTGGGCAAAATAAAATCGTTACCTATCCTTTGTGGCAATCACTGGGTATTTGTTAAAATCAATTGGGAATTTCATAAATTTCCCACGATAAATGGGTTTTCTTCACACGTATGTCACTAAATCATTTAATGGAATGAATAGTAGGATTACATATGCATTTCAGTGTGCAGGCCTCTGTGAAACTTGAATAACTGGTTGAAAAATACTTTCAACAACAGCCTAATATTTTGAAATCATTTTAAGTGGTCAAATAATCAGTAGAGACATGCAAATATGTTACATGTGAACGATTTTCTTTGCAAGTATGTGATTCTCAGTTTATAGTTTCTGCATGCTACATTTTCATAGACCTTCAGCACTGTTAACCGGCCAAAACAATCACATTATTCTTTTTTTTAAATCTTGCATGTTTCATTATACATAGCTTTGTTAGTATACCGACATGTACATAGTCGACCACATTTAAGTAATTTAATAAAAACTTATTTGACATAGTTTCCGGCATTTTCTATTTTACTTATTTCTGTGTATCTGCCATTTTAGTTAATGTTTGGGTCAATTAGCAACTGGTTACCAAGGGGGCATTTCTTACCAGAAATCAGATCCATGCATTACTGAAGAGCAGCTCTTAATCAACTACAATGCTCTTCAAGTACAGTTATGAAATATACAGGTAGTGTACTTTTTCCATAGATTTTTGTTCATGTACATGTACTAAGAAAGTGCTTTGATTGTTATGAAAGGTGTGCACCAGTCAATAGTTTCAAATTTCAACACTGAAATAAACACAGGGACTGAGATTTACATGCATTCCTAATTTGTAACTTAATCTGATTCCGTGCCATGCCTTACTTCAGCTTACTAAAATTGAATTAATTATACATTGCACTCCAGAATTGTTTACAAGCTAAGCCAACAAGAAAGTCAGATGTACAAGGACATCAAAGAAACAGATATTTTGTCAAATTAACTGTACCACAGGCCAATCCTGTTCTAATTCCATAGCTGCAGATATGTAATTACCTTACTGTGATGACTTTATGCCACAGATTATAACATACAAAAGGATATTTATGGTATTTGATACCGGTAAGTAATTAGTTCAACTAACAAGTAATGTGTCATTTAATAACATCCTGTAATTATTAAGTACATGACATTTTGACACAGTTAACTCCAGAATTAAGTTGGGTTTTTTTTTGGGGGGGGGGGGGGAAATTAATGACAGTTTTTATGGTATTTCAGTTATCTACAGGCCGGCAGTTTACCTATCATGCCCGGGAAAGATGAGAACTACACCCTTATCCTCTACAAGGCTTCGGGTTTTACAAATGACTGTCAAGACCATTTGCACTTTTGAGTCTCAAGAACCACTGATGAAATATAGATAAGGAAATTATAGTTAAAACATTACACTGTTCATAAAGTGATCCAGAATTAGGACTTTAATGACGCACACACAAAATGTGAACACTAGTGCAAAATACGATAATATCAAATCACCACATATTTACTGAATACTACTAACATTGATGTTTAAAGCAGAAAACCACTTTTCATACTTGAGTATTGGAATGGAGCTCTTGCCAATAAAGCTGAAGTCTGGGCATGAATGGTCTTAATAATTTTTACTATGTTGGCAGCAAAATGAATCTGCCTTTGCAACAAGCTCATAGTTAAACCAGCTCTTCTCACATTGAATTACCAAACAATACAGATACAAGGAAAGCAGAAATGCTTAGTATCTAACTCACCACTGGGTCACAGGGCAATTCTTGAATATACTTTTTAGTCACTTGGTATGAATATAGATCATATACCATATATTATCATTATTAAAAGAAATCCCTTCTTATCTGTTGTTTTTTTTTAATTTTAACCCAAATGAGAACACTACAGTTAGGCAGCGTGCTCAATCTAAGTACCACAAACTCTTTTGGCTAGACATGATGGTTTAAAAACTTTTAAAGGGACATACCCTGCAACTGATGTCAAACTAAATAGCCTCCAAAACATAAATAATAGAATCTTTGGAAGTATTATAGCTTAACCTTAAAGTTTCAGCTTTGCACTCCCAGTCATTATCGATAAAATCAGTGGTTTAAAATATACTGCAGTACTGTAAACCATTCAATAATCTATGCAGAGTTGTTGTTGTACAATTAATGGATGGATGCAATTTATAACAGAAAGCCTCTGTATTGATTACTTGTGGTTAAATAAGGCATTTATCGCCATAAGTTCTTTGAAATTGTATTTATTCATCATTTTACATTCATTGAACACATTATATATGTTTCGAGAATATAATAGGCTAAATGAAGGAAGTGCCCCTTTAATCACAAATCTGTCAAGGTTCCATACAGATCTGCTGATACAAGTTTTCAGGATGTCCCAGGACATGCATTCGTTACAAATTTTCAGGAACATAGTTATGTTTAGTCATTTAACAGGAATTGATCACCATAATCCTATCACTGACAATCAAATTCAATTTGAAAGGAAGAGCTCTCCTTACATACTTCCTTTTGTTCCCACACACTGAACTATGTACATGCATTTTCTTCTGAAGTCTATTATTGTCTAAGATTATACAAAACACACCAGAACCACATTGGTGCACACATCACTAACAGAATGATGTGATTCTAACTTAGCACATACTATGTATTCATATGTACTGCAAAATTCACAACCCTTCCTCAGGCCAGAGCGACACTACAGGGCTTTAAAATCAACAAATTTACCCCCTAGAACCTCAACAAATTTCTGGGGAAGGGCCTAAATTCACTTATGTTAAACTTTAACCTATATAACTCACATTTTTATATCAGACATTTTTAATTCATTTTCACTTTCAGTTCTTATGAAATTAAGTTGGTTCCACAACTTTTTCAGACCCATGCTAACCATTTTTCTTGTCCAAAAAAAGAGAACAGTTTGAACAAGAAATACAGTAGCTGTCTGGGATTCAGAAGTACTGGCTACCTAATCAATGTTCTAACCATCCCCCTGCTGGCAGTTAACAATTCTTGCCGATCAAGATAAGCCTGTACATTCAGGTACTGTTTGCTAGTCAGCTGATAAATTTTCAGTAGCAAACATTTTGAACAATACGTGTAACTCCCCAAATTTAAAGATGTAGATGAGTGCATTTTCTAAATTTAGTAGGCTCAGGGTTAATCCTAATGACTGATTATACAGGATCAACAAAAAAGTTAATTAGTTTATACTACAATTTATGTACCAGTACAACTCACCATAAATCTGTGACTTCTGTTGTTTTACAAGCTTCATCAATGGCACCATCAACATCAATTACAACCCCAACTTTACACTCATCAAGTTTTCCTGCACATTCAAGACTTTTTGCAAGATGGTTTTGATTTCTCTGCAAAAAAAAGATAACAGTGAACTAAAAGAGTAGCAGACAATATCAAAATACTAAAACCTATAGGCAAAACCAAAAACACATACACAACAAGTGGGCCTTAATGGCCTTGGATTGCGCACCTGAATTTACCTCTACAAAGTTTAAGGACACTAGGCCAAAGTGCTCTTTAGATATCTATCGGACTAATTTTGGTCTACCGACTGAGCTGCCAACATAAGCAAACTGATATACCCCTTGATCTTTGATTTTAAAGAAAGTTCATAACCATAGTAATCAATATTTTAATGATTATTCATTGACTTCCATTTTTTAGACTCAATTTGAGTCAGATTACGCTAAAGGTAGATACACTAAAATATCTATTTACTTAACTTTAGCCTTATGATTGAAGGGAAAGCCCAGTACTACATAAAACTATATTGAGCCCGGCTCAAGCCCATGACCCTCAATCAGTGAGGGGTTCAGTGATTTCAACAGCAAAATTATCAATGAACCACAACTCTTCCTTAACAATGCAACATCTCTGTCAACTTGACATAAACATATTTTTACATGAAGCCTTATAACTAATGGTGCTACTCACAAGATATGACTGTACTTCTGTAATAACATGGTCAACTAAATCCACACATTCCCACTCCTGCCATTCTAAAAATGTTGTTGTGTAGTCTCTAAAGTAAATAAAGATAAAGTATTAATTTTGTTTATTGTGTCACCAACATTAAAGGACCAGCAATTTCTTATTTATGTGACAGATTTTTTCAAGGCACATTTCCCTTCTAAATCTTATCCTTTAATGTCAGACACCGGGTCAGATGGTATACAATAACCAAGGTGTGCATGAATCTTCATCAGAGCAAACTATTCTTTTTATGATACCTAGCTTAGTACAAGGGGCGGTAAAACTGTACTCTATCTGAAATAAATCACAGTTTCAATATACATGATAGAGTAGGATAGGAAATTGGCCATGACACAAATTACATAGAGAACTATTCAATCGAACAATTACGTAATTCATATTGGTTAGTGAATAGTTGAGCTAAACATAAGTGTTTTGACAAGCTAGAGATTATGATGTGAATGACTGTGACATTCTAGTGTCTTGCATAAACGCAATTTACTGTAGAAAAAACTGCCAGCCCTCAAACTACATGTACTTTCAGTTTGATTTTTTAATTTCCCCTTTCGTAGGTAGTTTATTATCAAATGTAAAAATTCATTTCTCTAAAATCGCAATCAAAATTATTCATGAACAAATGTGTGACTACACCCAATTTATACAGTAAATACTAATTACTTTTTTTCTTTCTGTAGTAGTTTTGCATTACATAATGCTTTGTTCCATGCTGCAGAGACAATGTTGTTGACACCAAACAGGAATGGACTAAGGGAGAATACTCTCATCCAAAGTTCCTGCTTTTCCAAGTACTTGTCTCCCTTCTTCAGCCAAGTTTCAGCATACACCAAACCTGTTTACACAGAAACAGAAATATGTCACTACAAGCTTACTGAAGATTAACCCTTACCCTGATAAAGTTTTAATCTTTCAATTTGGTCAGTACATTTGTATGGTACATTAACTTTTCAAAGGATGCCCGATGTAAAGATACTGGCTGAACAGTAAAAGTATAGAAAATGTGTTACCTTTTCTGTGTAAAGATTTACACCTGTTATAAAGATAGAACTAATATAACGCATAAACCTTGAAACTCAGCTACAGTAAGGCATGATTCTGTTTCAGAAAGTATGTCGCTCCCTACCGTAATTGTTCTTTAATGCCCCAAAAATGTATTACATGAGACATAGGATCATTACGGTAACTTTTTTCATGGTGCTGGTCCAATGCCCCAAATACCAGGTACCCTTTTGTACACATACAAAAGACCAAATATGGCAAGTGAACAAATTTGTTTGAAAGCAACATTTACAGTAAGGCAAGCAGTTGGCTAAATGGGGGGGGGTGAAAGGCTACGAATAATCAAACTTATACCATTATACCCAATTTGTTTAAAATTGGCATGAGACCTTTAGTGAGACTACCAGTTTAGTTCTGCTAGTTACAGTTTCATGTATATAAAGAAACTGCTAGTTACAGTTTCATGTATATAAAGAAACTGAACACATTTCCTTTGGGTTCCAGGTCTGAACCTCAGAGGGAAATAACAGTGCATTTCCTCAAAAAGCACAAATCTTTTTTTCCGCCTAGACAGCAAACTTGGTTGGCTGAGACATGATAGGCTTTGCAATTAAACAAATATTGTAACAACTAGCACAGATTAAGTTAAGTGTTGAAGGTAACGTTAATTTTAAGCAGTAATTTATATCATTTGATGTCTTACCTTTCTGTGATTGTTCCTTTTCAACATTGTCATCATCAGATGAATCTACGAGATCCGGTATGTCATCGGACTCCGACATTTTTTCTCTTAAACAACAATCTGTAAGTATAAATATTGTCTGTATTTTTATAGCACTTCACATTACTGTATAACTGTTAGAGGTGATCATTTCACCTATGAAAGTTGTCTCATCTACAGGTAACCATACAGCATCGACTTTCTACGTTCATGTGGGCGCTGAGTAAAGTAACAAAAGGACACAAAATGCTCAAAAGGTTAGGGAATTATCACTAGTAGTGTATTTGCACTTGTATGTACTTCCCCAACAAAATTAATTAGCAAATATTATGTTCATTCAATTACATGGTTTCACCATGTGGCAAACATTGCATGCCTACTACCAGGAAGGATGTGTATGATTAGACACTTGTAGTATAAGGAAATACACTATTCAATGTGGGTGTGCTTACATAAATGTACTTTGGTTTTTGTTTCACATAAAAATATAGATGGTACATTTCATATAGGATAATGTGGCAAGTGTGTTATAGATTCCATAAAATCTTGACAATCTAATTTTTCATTTTCCAGTCTGGCTTATTTAGAAGTACTTTTCCAGCACAAGAACCACTCCATGTAAATTGAAACCGGTACTGAGAAACTAAATTGAGTTTAATTTCTGTCAGAATTTTATCGATTTAAATTTCATTTTAAATACTTTTTATCTGAATTTAATGTCACTATCATGACTATTAAACAATAAAATTAATGTTTTTATCACTGTGTCATGCTTAGTCGCCCAAGTGATTTGCAAGAAGCCAGGAAGTGATTACAAGGGCATACACAATAGAAATGGAATCTGATACCTCACTGTCACATAGTCCTAAATTCATTGTATAACATGCTATAGGGGTTGGGACAGAATTGCACTTCCTTAATACAGTTAAACTTCGTTCGCTCGAACTTCATTCGCTCGAATACAACCGATCGCTCGAACTCGGCCGACGGTCCCGGCAAAATCTCTATATAAATCATATTGTTCCACCTCCGAAACCTCGAACCCCGATCTCTCGAACCTCTCTGGCGGTCCCTTCAGATCAATTTCACTGTCATTCACATCCTTTTGCTCGAACAATAAAAGGTGACAGTCTCAATTATCGGGCAAACAATTGTACTTTTGATCAGACATTAACAGACCGGCGTTGTTAAACGGCGCATGTTTTAACACCTCGGTAAATGAGCAATTAAAGGTAATCTAAATTTCTTTTACAATGTTGATACATATTAGTAGTAGTTGGCATAAATTTAAGGTTTTTTTCCACGAAATTGATATAATTTTTAATGAGTGACGGATTTTTCAGAACGGCATGTTGCCGTTAAGAACATTAAGAAAAATAGTGCAAGTTATGTGTTAGAGATTTTATCAACTTTTATTCTAACTTTAATTGGAAATTATAGTGAATAAAGTTTTTGTTTTATGATCTTTCCAATGATATAAAACGTTTTGAAATGTCTTTCGTTTAAGAACTTAGGGTATACCGGAATCAGAAATCGGCTTTTAGACCCACTCGCCAAGAGCTCTTCAAAAAGGAGGTAGTCAAAACAAATGCAATAATTTTACTGAATTTCGTCGATTTAACCATTTTTTCATGCTGGAACATATTGTCTGAGGTTCAAGCTTGGTGTATAACACGCACTAATTTTGGGAAACATGGGTTAAATTGCGTATCATATTCAAGTTTCTACATTATAACAACCCATGAATGGCGAACCTCGATGGCTCGAACTACCGATCCCTCGAACTAAAATCGGCGGTCCCTTCGAGTTCGAGCGAACGAAGTTTAACTGTACCTAGGAAATGATTTTTTTTGTATATTCTTTCAACAAATAGCCCTAAGTCTTTCAGGAAACAAAATATAAACAAGAGTGTTTACAAAACATATACAGTACAGGTTGTACTGTATGCTCCCCTGACATCAGCCAATTAGTTAATTCTGCTGAAGGTCACTGTGACCTTGATAGGGGTCATCTACTGGTCATAATCAACCTACCTAACAAGCTTGATGACACTAGGCCAATACAAAGTCACTGTGACCTTGACCATTGACATCAAAATCATTAGGGGTCATCTACCATGCCTACAAGTCATGACCAACCAGCATACCAAAAGTGTTCTATAATTAATGATTAGCAAGATTATTTTTTGTGTGTTTAAGGGTTCCATGACCTTGACTTTTGACATAATGATACTGACCATATTTTGGTCTTGACCAACCAACCTACAAAGTTTGAAGACTTGGCATAAGCATCAGACATGTTTTTTTTCTGTTGAAGGTCACTGTGGCCTTTAAATTTGACCTGCTGATCTCAATATTAATATGGGTCATCTACTTGTCATGATCAAACAACCTTAATGTTTGAGAACACTAGGCCAAAGCACTCTCTAGTAATTAACAAGTCAAGTTTTTTCTGTTGATGGCCACTGTGACCTTGACCTTTGACCTGTCGACCTAAAAATCAAAAAGGGTCATCCACCTGCCATAACCAACCAACCAACCTACAAAGCTTGTGGAACCTAGACAAAAGCATTATCTAGTTATTGATTGGGCAATATTTAGTCTACCAGCAGACCAACCAACATACTTATTTTGAGGTACAAACCAAATATACCCCTTTATCTTCAGTGGGGCATAAAAAAATCAACCTATATTGAACTGTTATCTTGTTATATTTGTCTTTGTTGTTTTATCATCGTAGAGTGTGTAATTGAGTGAGTGTAGCTGTGGAAATAGAGATAAAAAAAGACAGCAAAGAAGGAAGTATATTATATATAAATCTATTAATACTTCATACTCATGTAGACGAGTTATTTATAGGTGTGAAAAACCAATTGTAGGTGTATTTATAGGTGTGAAAAACCAGCAGGCTATACTATTTTTAGCAATTTTTTTTTTCTATTGTGTTTACTTTTAGCAGAACTAAAGGTTTGGCCAAAAGAATGAAAATTCAAACACAAAACTTTTTCCCTGATCACATAAATTAATGTCTGTTGTCCAAATGTGTAAAGTATTGTATCCATACAAGAACTTGTAAAGTATTGAATCCAAAGAAGAGATGCTCCCATTTTGTCAAAACTTGTGCCTTGTTTCATAGCACCAGCAACAGCTGCTGTCAGCCATTTCTGTACGGTAAAGAAATGTCAGACAGAGGATTTCAGAGAGCTATTCTCCGCTTCGCACATGGAGGAACTGATAAAATTGTTTACAATCAAGAGAGGTAATTCCTTGGCTATCATCACTGGTCTCTATGCATTTTTAATTTTAAAATGTACAATAACCAAGAATAAAAATGAAAAAAGGTGATGGTCTACCATTAGCTTATAACTATTAAATTGTTTCTATAATAATTCTATGTCATGAATTTTAAGCTTTTTGTTTCGTTTCAAATAAATTTAAACTTGCATGAGTCTATGGTAAAGAACGAGTTTTCACCTTTTAAAGAACGAAGAAATGAATGGGACCTAATAATCCGTTTGTTAACTGATCACTATAACGTCACAGTGAAGCCAAGAATAATGTAAACCAACATTTGACTTGGATTTGAGTTAACAAAATAAAAAAAATTTAAACTACATCAGTGAATAATCTAGGTTTTGATTTATATGAGTCCCTGGGACGCACATTTTTCAAAACAATGAGTCCCAGCTATGAAACAATGAGTCCCTTTCCAAAAAGTCAGAAAATAGAATCGGGCATCCTTGCCGAATTACTTTCTTTGCGAATCGACGCTGTGATGTGTTGTTTTTTTCTTCAAATATAATTGTTTCAAAAAGTATTGAGTTACTGAAAATATTAATTTCCTTTTACGTAGATTTAAAATATTTATTTCCATTTAAAAATCTGCTGTAATTAGTCGATGTTTATTCTCCAATTATCATTTGTCACTCACGAATGTCGCGGTTAAGGTGTAAAACGAGCATTCATAAAGGGTGACAAACTAACTTCGTCAACTTTGAAATTTCGAGTTATGTGACACCACTGTTTGGGCAAAGTTTGAAAAAAGTATTTTCAATTAACTAAATTAACATTTATAAGTTCCAACTATTCTTTATTTAAAATAAACGTTATGTTTATAACAAAATCGCGGCGCTTCAAGCCGATTTTTTCTAAGTAACAATTTTCTTCTACAATGTATTTACTTTAAAGAATTACCTTTGCCCAATAAAATAATTTCTACAGCGACTTCTTTTACTCATAAAGCCGCAGGTGTTACGAGATCAAAGCACGTATGCCGACGCTGAGTTTCGTTTGATCAAAGCGAAGCACGTGGCATTAAAAAGACCGAATATTTTGACGGGTCTGATTATTTTGGATTATAAAAACTAGTTTGGAATAGTAACAATGTATAATATGAGTAAGTTTTATTTAGCTATGCACTATATCAAGCTATACAAATGTACGTTGGTCGGCAAATATTTTCGAATTTGATAAATGTACAAAAGTAAAAAAAATACGTGTATACAAATTTTCACGTAAAATAATTCTAATTTAATGTCCTGTTAGCTGTCTGAAACACCACTTTAAGTACCACGATTTTACACCCGCGAAGTGCCGCTACTGATTAACGATTTCATGCGAAAATGCTTCTAAATACTCGCAAGAAACGCAAGTTTGTGGACGATATCTTTTTATACAAACTGCCGCGAGCATATACCCAAGTCTCGCTTTTCACGTGCTTGCGTCCTAAAGGACGCACATATTTCAAATCTTTGCGTCCTTTTCATGTTTTGTGCGTCTATGACGCAGGACGCACGGCTAGATTATTCACTGCTACATTTTTACACCATTGGTATCCACATGATGGATTAATATGAATAGGAAAAATAATCCTAGTCAATTCAAAAATTGACAGCTATTATACCAGGACCCAAGGTTCAAGTTAACTAAATGCAGCTGTCCAAAAACCAACCCTTCTCTGTTATAGAATATGTAGATAGGCCAAACAATTGAAAATTTGAATTATTTTTAAATTCTTTTACATACTTCTTGCAGTCTGTCACTTATTTTTGCGACCCCACTTATCTCCCATTTTCAGAAATAATCATTGTTTTCAAGGCTTTCTCTAGATTTTAATAAAAAATATTTGTTCTTTGGTATCCTCAGAAGCCTGATATAATCTATGTTCTATTAGCCATAACTGAGATACTGTATATTGAATGTTTCTAAACAGTATTTTCTAGAAGTTTTTTAGTTTCGTTTTCTTTCGTCTCAAATGAAAAATATTTGAAGACTCAACAATTAAGACTTAATTTAAGTCCACATTCATTCATAAACAAATATCTCCAAATCAGGTTCAAAATATATGACAATGAAGAGTGTAACACCTCTTTATTATCATCTTGTATGCAGTAAAAATAGCCACAGGATCAATACTGGTACCTGGGCAAGCTAATACACAGGTGTCAGTTAGCGCATTTAGATAATTCTTGGCTTCGCACATTCGGGTACTGATAAATTATTTACATTCGGGAAAGGTGATTCATCGGCTTTCATCGCTGGTTTCTTTGCATCTTTAATTTTAAAATGTACAAAAACTAAGAATAAAAATGAAAAAAGACGACGGTCTACCATTTCCTTGTTAAGTTCTGTCAAATTGGATTTATAATAATAGTTTGTTGGTAAAAGCTTTTTGTTTTGTTTGAAATAAAGTTAAACATCCATATGATATTACGGTAAAGACAAGAGTTTTCACCTTTTACAGAATGAAGAAATTAATGCAACCGGATAATCCAATTGGTCAACTGGTCAGTATGATGTCAGGTTGAAGCCGAAAATTGAAAAATCGGGGATAAGATTGGCAGGACACACTTTGATTTCTGATGAGGGCGCAGAAGGGAGGTACTTATTTTAGAAGGGCAGAAATTGATTGGTCAGATTTTAGACGGGCAGTGGGCCCATAAAAAAAATGCCAAGCTATAGCACTGCTAGTTTATTAATATATCATTGTCTAGAGAACCGATTCCGGGTCACTAGCCACTCGGGCTATTGTCAACATTTAAATCCAGATCACCCCACATGTACGAAACTTACTAATTCTGTTACAAAAGAAAACAAGTATGTCCAAGTGTATATTTTTATAATTAAGTACCATTATCACGTTTTACCATGTGAGAGATAACGATTTTTGTTCATGTCAACACAAGCAAGTCGCGAAAATGTATGACACGCACAGTAGCTCTTGATGAAAAAAAAATGGGCGGGCCATAAAAATATACTCACTCGCTTTAGTAAAACTTGAATTTCTTTATTAAATACACACACAGCCTAAAGGTGTCCCATCACCTTTGTTGGTAACACAAATAGCTTTTTGGAATTTCCGAGGTTTTCTGTGGGCACTCGTTTCTAGACTAGTATTTCATCGCGGGCCCGCCGGCTAGCCTCGTTTGTAGCTGGGTAGTAAAATACATGAACACTCGTTTTTATTCAAAAAAGCTAAGTAAGTATACAACGTTATTTCTATGTGATACTTAATTGTACCAAAATTTGAAAAGAAAATTTGCTTTCATTCTATTTTTGGTCATTTTGAAACGTCATCGTTAGTAACCGTCGCGGAAGCTTCCTTCGCCCCGGTGAAAAAAAAGACCAGGATAAAAAGAAACAAGTCTACCGTGTAGCTTTGGGTCTGGACTGGTTTCGTTTTCTTATGATTGGTGAACAAAATCAAAGCACTGAACGTACTCGTGGAACGGTAGACATTTACACGGGTTTCATACAACAATCAAAACTGCTTATGACTGGAAGTCCGGTGAGGGGGGGGGGATAAAACCAGTAGGTAATAATACAAATCTTGTTAAAAGCGACAGAGCTATATTACAACTACGTGTTAAAAAAGGGCATGATCCAGTGTTAGTTCAGGTACGAATGCACGCGATCAGTGAAGATGTCAAGATTTCCACTTGCATTGAGTATGGCAGATCATATTCTCACTATTTCCAATTCAAAGAAAAACCGATTTTACAGGTTGACATTTTATAGTTGTCCGCCTTTGTCTCACTTTGATGTCCTATAATAGCTGGGAACCCCAACGAAATTCTGTTTGGCACTTATAAACGCAATAAAATCCAATATTTAAATGTATTTATGACTTAACATGATATGATTAAGTTTAAAAAATGATGTTAACACAATTCTAAGTTACATTTACCTATCTACACATCTGCATCAATCGGTGAAATATGGAAACAAACGGCGTATCAACTAGCATAATGTTTAGGTTTAAACATTCAGATTTTCATAAAGTGGTGAGATTTTTCATAAAATTTTAGATTTTCATTTAAAGTGATATTTAATTCTTCATTTTAGAGCGGAAAATTGTTTTTGAAGTAGGTAAATTGTGTATTATGTGCCGATTGTACCCAATATTAAAACTACACTGTCTGCTTATTATTGAGCACATTAAAATTAGGCATACAGGTGTGACAGTTATAAAATATCAGATCTGTGAAAGGGGTCACACTGAAACGCCAAATTAATTAGGCTAGACAGATCATTCCAATAACATAAAGTGCGAGAAAAAAAGTGAGTTGATGTGGTATTGTTTCCTGGAAAGTGGTATTTAGTAACAGAGATTTCTCATTGGTGTCAGATGGTCATATCAACTATGACAAGGTTGTTTGCTAATTTATAGAGCATGATAAATGATGCTTGTTTGCCTTTGAAGTATTTGGAGCATGTATGTGACACTACTCTTTGAAGAATAGTCATCCATTGCGTATCTTGCAGCTGCTCTTTGCACTCTTTCAATTTCATGTCAGTATGTTTGCCAGGGGTGCCATACAGTGCTTACAAACTGCATAATACTGATCAGAACTGAAAACTACAAAAATGCTAAATACCTAGGAGTTACAATTAGTGAAGACTTAAACTTTAAAAAGCATACAAACGCAACATCATCTGAAGCAATAAGAACTTTAAAGTGACATTATGTGCATCTTACTGCACATAGTGTCTTTTTGGTGACAGTTTTATAAAAGCAATTTTTGGTTGCTGTGTATTTAAATGTGTTAAATTAATGATTATACCGCATTAGTATTTGAAGTTGGTGCTTTAGATATAAAAAAAATCGGACTGATAAAATGATAGTTGATTGTGTCGTTGTTGATGTTGGTAGAGATTTCGGCAGTGGAAGGGAAGCAACTCCTGCATGCAGTTGTTCTTTTCTTAAATTGGCTCTCCCAGTCAGATAAGAAAATCAATATTTGGAAAGTTGTTTTTTCATACTGGTAGCGGGAAGAGTTTGCTGTATTGGGTTAAAAGCTGTTATTTCCTCTACGCTTTTGTATACACACCATTTTCAACTGGATTTTTACTTGAAAAAAAATGCACATAATGTCACTTTAAAATTCTAAAAAAGAAATGTGAAATGCAGTAACAAAAATCTAAAAGAAACAGCTTATAAAACTTATGTTAGACCTAATTGTTTTCAGCGTTAAATTCCATTGACCAGTCACTTTTCCAGTTTCTAGATTAAATAGAGCTTGTTAGAGTTTATCACAGTCAGATCAGATAGTCTAATGGCATTTTGGATGGGACCTTCAACCGAGGTCCGATGTATCGTTTCTGTTCACCGGGCATGTTAAAGAACATGACGTCGTCTCTGGAATAAGACACGTTCTCTATCTCTATCTATCTTGTTATACTGCCTCACACACCTCACGAGAATTATAGACAGGATGCACGCCGGTGTTAATAAAAGATAAAACAAATGCAAGATAGTTCCTACAGTTAAGAGAATCAAGATTGTTAAAACTGTTAAAAATAGTAAAAGAATAAAAGGTTTAAAAACAACTTTTGTACGATTAATAATTGAGTTGGGCCACTGCCTGCTTGAATGATTCAAGATCAGGCATGATTGCAATATGCGTGGGTAATCTATTCCACAGGACTGTGGTATGGGGGAAAAGAGTACTTAAAGAAGTCCGAGTTTGTTTGACGCCTGTTCTCAAGGGTACTCCATCCAAGGGTGTTTTTCACACTTGTATCTCTGGAAAAATCATTTTTTACCCATCTGATTGTGCGTCGCTGGACCATCTCCAGCTTGTGAATATTAACCTGGGTGTGTGGTGACCATACAGATGATGCATACTCTAGTTGTGGTCTGACTTATGTTTTGTAAGAAAGCTAGTGATTTGATATTTTCATGTTTTGTTTTGATGTTACGTTTGAGAAAGCCTAGTATTCTGTTTGCATTGGTTGTTATTCTTGAGATGTGTGTATTCCAGGTGAGATCTTGGCTGATGTCTGCACCTAGGTACTTTGCATCATTAACTGGTGAGAGTGTTTAACCATAAAGCTTATTAGGGAACTGGATGGGTTTTCTGCTACGTGTATTATTAAGGACCTGGCATTTATTAGGGTTAAATTCCATGTCCCACAATTTTTTCCACCTTTTTAGCTTAGAGAGATCATTTTGTAACCTTTGACAATCTGAAAGGGAAGTAACTGCAAGGTAAACGGCAGTATCATCAGCAAATAGCCGCACCTGGGAGGTAACCGTGTCAGGAAGATCATTTATATAGAGTAGGACAGAGGCCTGGTGGACCCCAGCTTTAACAGGGACTTGATCAGACGTGCAACCATTAACCACTACTGACTGAGATCTAGAGACACCATGTTCTTGTAGGACAAGGTCGGTCTGTTTACCTGAGGAAAGGTTTTTGGAGCTGAGTCTCACAGGACCGCTTTTCACGGACCCCATGTTGCAGCTCATAGATTATGTTGTGTTTTGAGCGATGCGTGGATTGGCTAGATGCAATTATGTGTTCTAGGAGTTTACATAGAAAACAAGTTAGCAATATAGGTCTGTAGTTAGCAAGGTCACTAGTATCACCTTTTTTGAATAGTGGAGCGACGTTTGCCTCCGACCAATCGGAAGGGAGTTGACCAGTGTTAAGGGATCTTTTAAAGACAAAAATAATATCAAACAGGGAATGCCACGTTCCAAAAACGCAGCCTCCCCAAAACGAGCCCCACATCACCCAGAAGTGCACACCAGTGTTGACCAGTGTTTAGTGATACTATGTCAAGGATCTCATGGCGGAGCTCCTTCAAGACAATATGGGCTTTATTATAGGATGGTAGTGTTTTCGTCGACCTCCCGTTTCGTCACCAAGAGTTTTGTGTACAAAAGAGGTTGTGGTTTCGTCACTCTTATTTAATTATATAGTATATTTAATTGTTAGTTTGACATAAATGGGATCAAACAAACCAATTAATATAAGTATTTTTTTATTTAGGTCGGCCATTATATCGATAAGAAAAATGACAAATAATTATTTAAATCTAAATTCGATGAGTCAAATACGTAGTTTATTTTTTATTAATAATTATTAAAATCTAAAATCAAATTTTAAACAGATAAATCAAATATGTTTTTTAATCACATTTTGTGCAGTAAATGTAAATGGTATTCTCATTTAACTGTGTGAACTTTGATTTATTATTTGAGTAATTACCTTTAAGTAGGTGTGAAATCCTATTGTTATATTTATCTTATACAAAACCTTGGTGACGAACTGGCAACATAAATCCTTAGTGACGAAACGAGAGGTCGACGAAACCACTGTACTGTAATTCTTATTATATCTGGGCCAGCAGCCTTATCCACTTTTAGGTTTTGGAGTAATTTCAGGACGCCGTTGGGGTCAATTTCAATGTTGGCATTGTGGGGTATTTCCTTTTTCCTAGGGAAGCCCTGCAAAGCTGGGACAGAAACAAGGGAGAAACACCTGAAAAAACAGACCGGAATTGTTTATTCAGAATATTGGCTTGACCAAGAGTTTCTGAGGTGATTTTACCATTTGTCTGATCTTTTAGGGGTGCAATACCTTGGTTATCTTGTCTGGCATTTTTTAAATAAGTTTTCCACTTTCCCGCGAAACCTAAATACCATAACTGGTCATACGGATTATCTGGTACCAACGATCACACATCCTATTTCCGAATGTGAAATCCTATTTTAGTTAAAATAACCATTCCAGCTATTAACGTAAAGGTATTTGAAGTGAACAGGGTCTCAGTCTGTCTAATGGCGGATGCTGATAATTTTTCATTCCGCGTAACGAAAGGTAAGAGTAGTCGTACCACGCATATGCCATTTTATTCCAGCATTTGATTATACTCTAATAGTTCATTTTTTGGGGTTCTTAAGTAAAATTCGAGTTTGTTCCGTCTGAATGAAATAGATTAGTGTTCGGATAGGCATGTGCTAGCCACTGACATGACTGACCACAGACTGTCAGAGTCACTAACTTCCCTTCTAATTTTTTATTCAAGTTCTGTTTAGCTGTAATGCATCCGCTGCTGATCTTTGTGATATTAGGTTATATGTTTGTTGTCTAAACTAATCTGTGTTTGAATTGTATTTTCAAGGCTTTTACCATACAGTACACTGAAACTTTTTGTACAGTGGAACTGTATAACTGTTGAGCGGGGTGTGGATGATAACCCCTGCAAACCACATGCTCCCTGCTTCACTTAGAACGGTCCACTAGCCTTATAAACCAACAACTGTTTGTTTTAACCTCGTCGCCAATGAAGTAACTTTTAGTGAGAAAACATCTACCCAGTGTAGGAATCAAACCCTTAACCTTCTGCTTGCAAGTCAGATGCTCTAACCACTGAGCTAACAGGGCTTCTGGATACACAGAAGCCTAGCATCACTACACAGGTCACTTCCAACAGCCTAGTCTCAATAATCGACTCCAAACCCAGACCCATTCTAGCAAAGAATATAACGATATTCATCCGTTGAGTACAATTATTTGGACTACTATAAAACAGTACACGTTTTAGCAACATTATTTACATGTTATTTGGTAGAAAAAATACTCCTCTTTTAGGTTGTGTCATCATAAATTGCGTGATTTTTCTCCTTATGTAAATTTTGCTACAGTATCTGAGGTCACCCTCATACTGACAGAAATGAGAAGAAAGTTTTACGTATTCTCAGGGTTTTATGTTTGAGTCTCAGGCATTGCCACATTGTAGAATCCAAAAACATATAAAGGCCAACGTTTATAGCTTGGCATAATATGATACAATTAACATAAATAATAATGATAGACAGCAGAATAAAACAATATGGGCACTTTTACTAACCCCACCACAAAAAAAACGAAATTTCAGCATTTCATTCATTTTAGTCAAATCACTTGAAACTTTTTTTGTGCCAGTTTTGTATGATATCTCTGTAAATGATAACACAGAGTTGCCAATTTGACACCTTTAAAGTTAAAAACGAGTATATGAGACGGCCGGAGAATATGAGAAACAGGGATTTATAACCCTTCAGCGACGTGGTTGTGGTGTCAGTGTTCGATCTCAGCTGGGGACATGACTCATGAGACTTTTCTCCTCTGGAATTACTTCCGAATGAGAAAAGGTGGAGAACTAACCATGGGTGTACTGCAAGCAAAAAATTTGTCCACCAAAAATTTTATATACTATATCTCGTACACCTGTGGAAATGATCCCCTGTCATAAATGTAAACATGTGTATAAAGCGGAATTATGCGCATTTTTTTTCAATCAAAAATCTAGCTGAAATAGGTGTGTGTACAAAAGGGTAGAGGTAATAATAGCTTTTGGCTACCCGCGAAATAATAACAACTTTCTAAATGTTACTTTTCTTATTATACCCCCACAAAACGAAGTTTGGGGGGGTATATAGGAGTGAGCTTGTCGGTTTGTCGGTCGGTCGGTCTGTTGGTTTTCATGGTTTCCGGATGATAACTGATGTACAACTCTACCCTTTTGAATAATTTTTGGTACACACATGCAACTTCATGAAATACAGGTCAAGTTCAACTTTGGGGTCACTAGGGTCAAGGTCAAGGTCACTGTTACTAAAAATAGAAAAATGGTTTCCGCTCAATAACTCAAGTTTGGAGTGACCAATTACAATGAAACATTGGTGTGTAGGTAGCTTGTGTGGAGAGGAAGCTTGGGGTTGCATTTGGGGTCACTAGGGTCAAGGTCAATGTCACTGTTACTAAAAATAGAAAAATGGTTTCCGCTCAATAATTCAAGTTAGGAGTGACTAATTGCAATCAAACTCTGTGTGTAGGTAGCTTGTGTAGAGAGGAAGCTTGGGATTGCATTTGGGGTCACTAGGTTCAAGGTCAAGGGCACTGTTACAAAAAATAGAAAAATGGTTTTTGCTCAATAACTTTAGTTAGGAGCGACCAATTGTAATGAAACTTGGTGTGTAGGTAGCTTGGGTGGAGAGGAAGCTTTGGGTGACTAGGGTCAAGGTCACTAGGGTCAAGGTCACTGTTTCTAAAAATAGATTTTTATTTATTTTTAGTGTTTAGATTGTTTTAAGCAAAAAAAAAATTTCAGGGTCAAGGTCACTAGGGTCAAGGTCAAGGCCAGTGTTACTAATAATAGATTTTTATTTATTTTTTTGTTTTTAAATTGTTTTAAGCAAAAAAAAATTTCAGGGTCAAGGTCACAAGGGTCAAGGTCAAGCTCACTGTTACTAAAAATATAAAAAAAAAAATTGTTAATTAATTGTAGCAAAAAAAAATTGGGGGTCAAGGTCACAAGGGTCAAGGTCAACCTTACACATTTTGTATGCTATTAAAACAATATATTTACACAAGTTATTGTATAATAACTCAACTCTATGTCCTTGTGGCCATTCCTTTCTTATGGTTGCCATACTTCTGTGACAAAGCTGTATTGTGGGGGTATAATTCGTCACTCTTGTGACAGTTCTAGTTTTGACTGGGAGATTCTATTTAGAAAAAAAACAATTGCATGCAGGAGTTGCTTCCCTTCCACTGCTGAAATCTCTACCAACATCAACACAAGGGAGATCACTGCGAAGAAAGGAACTATTCTTTTATCAGTCCAATTTTTCTATTTCTAAAGCACCAATTTCAAATTTAATACTAATGCGGCATTATCATTAATTTAACACATTTAAATGTACAGCAACCAAAATTGCTTTTATAAATCTGTCACCAAAAATACACTATTTGCAGTAAGATTCGCATACTGTATCTTTTATATAGCAAATCTGTTACAGGATAACATGTTTGTCGTACAGTCACATGACGTATGGACAACCTGCCCTTCACCTTGATCAGTCTTCCCAAAATTTAGCGGAATTCTGTCAGACAACCCCAAAAATTTTGTCTGCAAAGTTTGACTGTTAAAAATTAGATAGGGCCCAAAATGTATATAAAAATCACTTTGCATTATTGCCCCACCTGCAATCTTATCAAAATTTATAAGTGAGTGACGTTCAGGGATCTCATCTATAAATTTGCACTATAAATGATTAAGTGTCAATTTGAACATGTACAGTTTTTACTTTTCAGCAATTTGAAAACAATGCCTGCCTTGCTGGAAAGACCGAAGATGACTAAGATGATGTACCAGACACTAAAGAGGCACATCTTGAATGAGAGAGAAAGGAAGAAACAAGGTTTGCTTTAGAAACACCTTCCTAGCTATTTAAAATCCGCAATGATCTTCAGGGCTTTCTGTAAAGTTGAAAGTTCATTTGAATTTGAATTTAAAAGTGGTGACAAGATCAGTTATAAGGTGCTAGTTCTTGAGTGGCATTTTACAAAGGGAAATCCTTGGCTTACATATATTGGGAAAGTAAAATATGAAGTTTTAATGGTAATAAAGAAAGCATTTGTTCCATATATAGGATATAGATAGATATTTTGATTTTAATACCAATGTACTCTTTTCAGATTATGAATCAAGGACTACAAAGAAATAAGAGTTTTACTCTTTTTGTGTTGCCCTTTTAAAGAAAAGGCGATAAATAGGGACCACTTTTTCTCACCTATGAGATACATAACTTAACGCACATTTACCCATGTGAGATAAACTTATCTCACATCGCTTATCTCACATCGCTGCCGGACTATTTTTACGTTAATTGTAAGCAGACATAAAATCAAAAATGACTGTAAAATTGTTATTTTTGAAATAAACATAGGGTTGTTGGTATTTATTTTCTTAGATCATTTTCTATCCATCTATAGACGTTTTGAAGTAAAATTCGAGAAAAAGTTGATTTTCATTTTTCATCCCCATCCTGTCAATTTGCAGAAAGGTTGATTGCTTGATTTACAAGTGTTAAAATGCGATTTAAACTGGGGTCAAAAAGTAAATCTACCATGTCCAATGATATGGAAAAACCTTGTTAACACTCTAGAGGTAACATTTTCAGCCCAAATGTCCTGGAAATTGTCAGAAAGGCTCGGTTTTGGATGTATTTCAAGCCTCAAGTTCGAATATGGTCATCTGGTCATGAACAGTTAGATTCACTTTATCCGTGGTCTGTCTGTCAAAAAAACTTAACGTTGGATATTAGATGTTACATTTTTAGCCCACCTGGGGCTTGCTCAGGGTTGAGATATTAGGTCAATTCGAACATGGTCATCTGGGGTCAAACTGGTCACAGGCCCAAATTAGTAAAAACGTTGTAAACACTCTAGTGGTCACATTTTTGCCTCCAATTGTCCCGAAACTTGGTCAGAATGTTTGTCCCAGTAATTACTTGGACAAGTTCGAATATGGGTCATCTCGGATGAAAAACTAGGTCACATGACCCAAAAATAGAAAAATCTTGTTAAGGCTCTAGAGGCTACTGTTTCAGTCCAAATATCCTGGCAATTTGTCAGAAAGGTTGTTTGATTGATTTGTAGCTCAAGTTTTAATATGGGTCACCTGGGGTCAAAAACTAGGTCAAAGAGCCCAAATATGGAAAAACCTTGTTAACACTCTAGAGGTAACATTTTCAGCCCAAATATCCTGGAAATTTGTCAAAAAGTTGTTTCTATGATTTCTAGCTCAAGTTCGAATATGGGTCATCTTGGGTCAAAAACTAGGTCACAGAGCCCAAATATGGAAAAACCTTGTTAACACTCTAGAGGTAACATTTTCAGCCCAAATATCCTGGAAATTTGTCAGAAAGGTTGTTTCGATGATTTCTAGCAATTTTGTTAAAAGCAGTTGTACTCGGGTGAGCGATAAAGGGCCATTATGGCCCTCTTGTTTAAGAATTCTTCATCAAACTTCCAAATTGCATTGTTTATGACAAAAGGGTTGTGATGCCGCCAAATTTTGTATGTCAAGGTTATATTTTACAGAGTTATGCCCTCCCTTTTTGTACTTAAGATTAAATTATTGGTTATTCTGACAAAGGCTACGAGGACAATACAAGCGTTCTACTGAAAACCCATCTAGTTTGTGTTAGCCGTTGTATTGATGTGCATATCATGGTCCATTAATCATATCTTTGTGTTATAATATACAATACAATATTGTATTGTATTGTATTGTATTGTATTGTATTATAATATAATATACAATGCATTTATTTGCTTGACCATGTAATTGTACATAATTTCATATATTCACTGAAATATTTAATGATATGTCTATAATCTGATAATTGTCTTTTTTTTGACAGGATTTAATTTATCTTAAAAAGGTAATAACAAAGGGAGTTAACTGTCAGGAGATGTAAGGAACCTACTGAAAATATATGTTTTTGCCTTTAATACATGCAAGTGCAGATCGTCAATGTACTGGTACATGTACATGCACATTGTGTAGTGTAAGCAATGTTTACAACTAGTTTCCTAAACTTACAAGGAACGCTGCCATGAATGATAAATGGGCAAATGTTTTTAAGAATTTTGGTAGGAAAAAGATTAAAATGTTGCTTTATTTACAGCTGAGCAGGAGCAAGAGTCCATATTGGAACAGCAGAGGAAAGAAAGAGAGATGAAGAAAAAGAAAGAAGAAGATAATAACCTCACCATAGAACAGACTAAAGAACAGGTGAACTTACAGTTTCTGCTAGGACCCTATAGCCTCCTCAGAATATATCCAGAATATAGGAATCAAGCCAAATGTTTGGAGGGGAAGTAGAAAGCAAATTGGTTTGACAGTATTCTTAAGTTAGCTATCAAGGTTTCTCCTTAGTTTTGAAAATTTTATGCTAGAGTTAAAAGCAAATATAAACATTCCATATTGCAAAGGTTTGAATTATAAGATAAACACTGCAAAAAGTGTAAAAATACCAACATCAGCACAAAGTCATGTTTTGCAAAGTTTTAAAGGTACAGCCCAACCTCTCAGAACAACATCTCCCTAGAGCAACAACCTCCCTACAAAGACACACATTTTTACCCCTGAACATCAATTATAAAAGAAACCAACCTCTCCAAAGTGAGAACAATACTTCTATAGTCTTTACAACAAAAGCATTTCTGTGTTCCAAAGGTTGTTAGCTCCTGAGGGTTTGTACTGCATTTAAAAACAAAAGGGTAGCAGATAGTCTTCATTTTGTATTCGTCCATTCATACATTACAGATAAAGATGCCTTAGTTAGCTTACGTTCATATCATATTACATTAGCTACAAAGCTATTTTTCAACAAATAGGGTATTTAGTAACATGTACCAACCTTCTTCAAAATTCTGATTATAGATTTCACAGTTAGAGAAGAAACTTGAGCAGTTGAAGGCAGAGAAACATGAACTCTTCTCTCAGTTGAAGAAAGTGTTACATCAGGAGGACGAGACAAGAAAGAGGGCTCAGTTAAAGGAACAGAGGTAACACTTGACTATGTCACAAACACACCTCTTTGCCACTGTCTAGAATACCTGACAATGCCTTGATAAAGTTAACTGTCTTTATGGTGAAAATTAGAAAAAATACATTACAGCTTTTCTATTTTCCACTGGTTATGAATGACATTTTCGCCTCCTGTTTACGGTCAGTTTTAGTAGGTTTTATATGTTGACAAGCCGTTTATTTTGACAGCGAGCTGATGAGTGTCCAAGCATCATATCCGCATCCAGCTATTCCACCAGTGTCTGCACACTCCTTACATCTAGGACGACCTCAAATGTATAGACCTACACAGAGCATGATAACGGTGAGTGCAAGCACTATTTTGTTGAAACACACTTTTTGATATAAAAAATGTTTGTTTCAAGGTCATTTGATTACTAAATGTCATGATTATGTTAACTTAAGCAAACCTGGAAACCCAGTGGGTATGTTAATAAGTGATCTATCTTTCTTATAGAGGTATTAGATAAAGAAGAGGCATTATAAAACACAACTACAGTTGCTACTTAACATATAATATTGATACTTGATGGTTGTTTGTGATGGGTAAGGGAATTGTATGGTATAGGTTTTGATGAACTAAACAAGTTGCATGAATGGTCTGTCAAGTTTTTAGCTCGACTTTTCGAAGAAAATGGGGAGCTGTCCTACTCATGTCAGCGTTGGTGTCACACCTTGGTTAAGTTTTTCGCACCACCTTCTATCAGCTCTAAACTAAGGCACTATAAAATATGTACGTTTAAAAATATAACATTTAATGCATGCAAATAGCAAGAGCTGTTAGTATGACAGCACGCTCAACTTTTTTCAGGGTTTGCCAATAAAACAAAACTTTGTCAGTAAAAAAAACACAAGGATCTGTATAAACAAGTACCACAAGTAGCAAGTTATTTGGTCAACAGTTATCAAACTTAATTGTTTGATATCGTCGACTCTGAATACTACAGCCTATAATAGGTTTAAATTAAGACAATTCCAAGTCCTGAAAAGGTTAATGATATAAATGTATATAAAAATAACAGGTTGCACACAAGACTTTAACTACCGAAATTTCTATAGTCCAAATGACAAAAGGAATTTCACAGGGTTATCTTAACTTGCTTCCAAACAATAGGTGTCACGCTAATGGTACAAAACGTATTCCAACTTTCTTTGATATAGGTGATTATCCCCTCTGCTATGATTGTTCTTTAAATAAAAAAAACGCTTTTGTCTTTGTCTGAACGTCGGTCATCACACCTTTATTTTCAGAGCTTATGACTCAAAAGCTAAACTTGAAGGAAATTTGTTTAAAGTTTTCAGGCAGAGAGACATTGAGAGGAAGTGCCAGTCCAGTAAACCATAACTCTACCGGGGTGGGGTGCCAGGTAATTTTTGGTTGAGCATTTGCCTAATTGTTACGGGGATTTTCTTGATATCTTCCTCTTGTACTGGAGCATAACTGCAAAAGAACTGAAGGGGGATACTTAGATTAGATACGAGTGGAAAGGGTTACAATAAGAAAAGGAAGTGAAGTGCCCAAGAACCATAACTGTATTCTTGGCTTATTTTCTAATTAATTACTCTACCCTTTGTACATATTATATACATTTATCTATTGAACATTTTCATTACATCCTGCATCTTGGGATTTGGTCCCATGGAGTAAAGTAAAATCTTGGGTCCCGACACTTTAATAACTTCACTGTATCTTGAATTTTCAACTTAGTAAGTTGAGTTTTCAACTAAGTATCTTGAACTATCAACTTACTATCTTGAATTTTTAACATACAGTATCTTGAAATTTCAACTTCAGTTATGTTGTTAAAATGAATAAAAAATAAAAAAAAAGTGGCACTATTGGGCTTCTGTACATATCCATTCCTCTCACCTCAAATTTCTTGGTCATAGAAAGAGCACTTGGCAGTGGGATGGCCATGTCTAACATGGCTCTTGTTTTCACTGGGTAAGACTTAGTTTGTCTCCTACCTTTTAGTCTGTAGCCAACGTTCCTATGAAGCGACCAAGAAGTCCGTCACCGCCACCCACAACTGGTTACCAACATCAGTATGACAGCAAGAAGTCAGTTGCTATGTACAGTCATTCTGCACAGGATTTTAGTATGTATACCATGTGTCTGTCTTTAAATGAACATTGTGTCAGTAACAGAGATGCTATGGTACAGGAGTGTCTCCCACCTTATCAGGAGGTCGCTAGTTCAATTCTTGTTAGTGGAATCTGACTGCACTTGCATTGGTCTGAGCTAGTGGTCATTCATGGTTGTTAAAAGTCCCAGGATCACATTTACAAGTAGCTCTCATTTTATGCAGAAAGATGTCTGACCAACAGAAATGGCTTAACCCATTTCATTCCGCATGGTAATCAGATAAGATAGTCTGAATATCTGAAGCACTTATCAGCTGAGACAAGGACTTTGAAAAAAATCTATACATGGCAATTAATAAATTGTACCTCAGGATATGATTTTACTTGTAATATAACAAAAGTGTGCCAAAAACATTCCCTTTGCTTTTTGAATCGAAAAGTGTTTTTTTCTCAATGATACTGCGGCTTATTTCTTTTTCTATTATTTCTCATGAAGAAACAACTTGAATATGAAAAAAAGGCATATGATAACATTGTTTTAGAGTGAATAGATCATGGTTCTATCATTATCACGTCAGTGAATTTATTTTACTGTGTCAGTAAATTAAAAAAGATCCTGGGACTTTAATACATGTTAAATTTGAAACTACAGTAAATGGACAATGCACATTATGGATAGGTTTAAATTAGAAGTCAATGACCAGGGCTTATATTAAATTTTTTCCATATTTCTACAGTTGGCAGGTACATTGTACTTTTAATTTCATCTTGAACAAGGAATTATGATGATGTAGATATCAAATGCCTCTGCTGAAGATGATATTTGGCTTTGTGTTTAATTATAGATTTATGAAATACATCTTCTTACTATTTTATTACCAACTTTCTGTAGCATACTAAAATTGATACACATTTGTTAACAAAGATTTGCATAAAAAAGTGTAAAATGTTGTCTTATATACATGAAAGCATGATATGGTGTTCTTTAGAACCTGGAACTTACCCTGCACAAGGGCAACAAGGTCACGTGACTTTTGTCAGCCAACCAGTTCACTCCTTTCAACAGTCAACAGTTTCCTACTCAACATGTAAACCAACACCAGGGAAGTATCAGCCAGCGAGTCAGTCGGCTTTCTCAACATACCCTAGTCACTATGCTCAGCACCAGAAGTCTATACCGGAGCAGCAGTACCCAGCTGCCTACCAGATACAGAGACTTCAACAACCAGGTATATTTGACATCTTTTAAAGTTGATGAAAATTTTGGGGGGTGAAAAAATGATACAATGTATTGCCTGCTGCACACTTTGTGTCGGAATTAAGCAGATAGTGGTTTGATCACTAGATGCTGATGAATTGTTGGGAAACAGCTTGAAAATACAACATGCACACACTTGAGTTTTATCTCATGTTTTGAGAAGATGAAGATCTGTAAGTAATTGAATTTGATTACTTACAAATTCATTTTTCAAAAGTCATTTTTAACCAGGTAATCCTTGATCAGGGAAAGTTATTTTGCAGGTGGGTGGGTGACATCTACCAGGTGTTTCCCAGTCAATAAATTTAGTTAGGAATAAAATATTGGCATGAAACTGGGTATGTAGGTAGCTTATATGGAGATGTAGCTTGTGATTGCTTTTGGGGTCCCTTTGGTCAAGGGCGCTGTAACTAAAAATAGGAAAACGATTTCCGGCTGGTAACTCAAGATGGGAATGAGTTATTGCCATGAAAACTTGGGATAGAAATACCTTGGTTTGTTTTAGAAATGAACCTTGGGTTTGCTTCTTGGGTTAATGTTGATGTAACTGACAATAGAAAAATGGTTTCCATTCAATAACATGTGTTTGGAGTGAGGTACTGCCATGAAAATGGTATGTGGGCAGCCTATACGGAGATGTAGCTTGGGATTGTATTTAGGGTCCCTAGTTCAAGGTCAAGATTGCTGTTCCTAAAAAATAGATAAATGGTTTCCGGCCAGTAACTCTTTTAGGAATGAGTTGGTGCCATGATAATTGGTATGTAGGTAGCTTAAATGGAGAAATACAGTTTGCTTGTCTAACCACCTGTTTAAATGTTGTTTGCTCTCCAGGAAATGGCTGGAGGCATTTGCAATTTAGTTTTTCCTTTAAAATATAAAATAACTCCAGTTTTGGTGAAAACCTGGTTCTGTGGCATTGTCCTGTTTCTGTTTTGTCCAAACTGTAATTATGAGGCTCGATGATAAATACAAAAATTATGTAATCCAACTATTGTAACATCTGTTTTTTCTGAATATTTCAATTATTTTACAGGTTATCTAGCCTCTCCACACTCTGCCAACATTCCATTACAGCAACAACTACAACATGCTAATGAAAAGGCAGGATTTAATGATGGGGAAAAATACAAGATGCAACAGGTAATATAAACACTACCTCCTAAATTGAACACGTTCCTCTTTTGATTTAGACTGTACCATTTACTGTTCAGAGAGTTTACTGATTGACCTGTGGAGATCATGGTCTACTCTGGGTGTGAAAGCAGACTCACTTTTCTACCTTACAAGTTACTTTACTGGCATTTAGTGTTGTATACTTACTGTCTCATCAATTTATTTGAACTTTCCTTCATTTCTGATCTGTTGGCGTGTGTATTGATGCTTAAAGCTGTAGTCATGCTTCTATCTGACAGTCTGAGTTATATTGTTAACATTTAGGCTTCAGGATTTAAGTCCTACGCAGTTCTCTTTAAGTTCAAACTATTCACTGTTGAATTACGTGTTTTGTTTGCTCTCGTACTTTAGGAATTCCTCTTGACTGATGAAAAGGACAGGGTACCCTATAAGAAGGGGCAAGAGTATTGAGTTGGGGCTAGCACAATTTTGTGCTTTTGAACATCTCAGAATCATGAAATATTTACAAGACCTTGTGTTGGATCTGTTTTTAAATGTGTGAAAGCAGTGTGCTCGAAAACTTAAAAATTTCAAAACATTTTTTAAGTTAAAACAAAAGGGAAGAAGGAACAAAAAGGGCAGCAGAGGCGGGGGGGGGCAGGGGGGGGGGGGGGAGACAAATACTCAAGAAAAATTCTTTATACCTCTTATGGTCAAAATCTTAATCAGCACTATCAATCATTCATGCTTACAGTCCAAACAGTTACTTCAAATGATTGAGTGTCCACCCAGATAATTGATTTATTTCATGTATCATTTTTATCTTTTAGCCAGGTCAGTTGCGAGCAGTGGCCCCAGCACCAGGCCAGCAGCCAACTGGCATGTTGCCAATCACTTTACATCAGGAGATGCCTGGAAGGGTAAGAATGTATTAACTTGTAGCGTGTATATAACATACAGTGAAGTAAACATACAGTCTTAAACAGCTATTCTTTTTGGGTTTGGTGTTTTGTTTTTTTTTGGGTTTTTTTTTTTTTTTTTTTTTTTTTTTTTTTTTTTTTTTTTTTTTTTTTTGGGGGGGGGGGGGTTTTTTTTTTTTTTTTTTTTTTTTTTTTTTTTTTAAAAAAAAAAATTTTATTAAAAAAAAAAAAAAAATAATAAAAAAAAAAAAAAAAAAAAAAGGGGGGTTTATATAATTTTTTTTTTTTTTATATAAAAAAGAAAATTTGGGGGTATTTTTGTTTGGGGTTTTTTAGACAGGTGACTGTATAATTGATGTGACACTAAATGAACTTGTATTGTTTACACTTTTTCGACACCTTCCATTAACTTTGTAAATGTCATGAGTGTATTTTCACAGAGTTCATGTTTTCTTACACAATTTTGTTGTTGTTTGAAGTTGTTATCTGCTATTCACCATGTTACTGTGAATGCATTTATATTGATGGGCTTGAAATTCATTGTTTTCAGTAAGAGTTTGTGAATTTTATACAGTTATATCTCTTATGTTGAAAAATCAGTATGTGGGGATCTTGAATCCATTACTTACCAGGGAAATCCACAGAACATAGTGCCCAACGGAATAATAGTCTTCACAGTAATTTTGCTGTACATAATTGTATATAATTTTGCTGTGTTTTGTTAATCACTGGTTTGTTATTAACACACTGGTATGATGTTTTTATTGGACGAATATTAACACTTTTCATTCAAGGGTACTGGTAGTATAGTAACAGGATTTCCTGGAAGAAGTCAAGCACCACCTACAAGCTCTTACCAGCCTAGTAGTACACAGGTACCAACATTTTCTGTCCCGTTACTGTTAAACAGGGAACCAGGGAGTCAATTTTTCACAACATTTTGCAAAGAAAATATAACACAAATTACGAAACATATCACTACCTCAGTACAGAATATGTCTCTATATTGCAGCGTAAAGGTGATGTGAAAAATTCCTTCATAACAGTACTTTATTTGAGATGTGCTTTATTATCCATAGCATATACAAAGAGCAGTTATACCTGTGTTTGACTAAAGGGAGTGTGAAGCTGAATTACAATGGAATGTTGTGTCACATGTCATGTGGCATCCTTTCCTGTGGTGTTGCTATATTCAGTGATTTCACTTGTATTGTTTCACATTATGTCATGTGACATCCATTGAATACCTTCTTTCCCTAAAGCCTATATAATAAGTGAATGTTTACCTTTCATGACACCTGTGTAATCACTGAATTTGTTCCATCCAGGAAGTCTGTGTAACCACTGACTGTTTTCCATCCAGGAAGTCTGTGTAACCACTGACTGTTTTCAATCCAGGAAGCCTGTATACATTGTATAACCACTGAACGTTTTCCTTCAATGATGCTCGTGAAACCACTGATTGCTTTCCTTCCATGAAGCCTGTGAAACCACTGAATGTTTTCTTTCACTGAAGCCTGTGTAACCACTGACTGTTTTCTTTCACTAAGGCCTGTGTAACCATTGAATGTTTTCTTTAACTGTAGCCTGAGCCAACACTGTCTGTTTTCTTTTATGAAGCCTTTGAAACCACTGTCTGTTTTCTTTCTTTGAAGCCTGTGTTACCACTCAATGAAGCCTGTGTAACCACTTAATGTTTTCCATCCAGGAAGCCTCTGTAACCATAGACTGGTTTCTTTCTCTGAAGCCTGTGAAACCACTGTTTTCTTCTTGAGGCCTGTGTAACCACTTAATGTTTTCCATCCAGGAAGCCAGTGTAACCACAGACTGGTTTCTTTCTCTGAAGCCGGAGAAACCACTAACTGTTTTCCTTCTTTTGAAGCCTTTGTAACCACTGAATGTTTTCCATCCAGGAAGCCAGTGTAACCACTGAATGTTTTCCTTCCATGATGCCTGTGAACCCACAGTCTGCTTTCCTTCCATGAAGCCTCTGTATCCACTGTTTTTTTAAATGAAGCCTGTGAAACCACTGAATGTTTTATTTCACTGAAGCTTGTGTAACGGCTAAGTGTTTACTTTTATGAAGCCTGTGAACCCACTGTCTGCTTTCCTTCCATGAAGCCTGTGAACCCACTGTCTGCTTTCCTTCCATGAAGCCTGTGAAACCACTGTCTGCTTTCCATCCATGAAGCCTGTGAAACCACTGTCTGCTTTCCTTCCATGAGGCCTGTGAACCCACTGACTGCTTTCCTTCCATGAAGCCTGTGAACCCACTGTCTGCTTTCCTTCCATGAAGCCTTTGAACCCACTGTCTGCTTTCCTTCCATGAAGCCTGTGAACCCACTGTCTGCTTTCCTCCCATGAAGCCTGTGTAACCACTGACTGCTTTCCTTCAATGAAGCCTGTGTAACCCACTGTCTGCTTTCCTTCCATGAAGCCTGTGAACCCACTGTCTGCTTTCCTTCCATGAAGCCTGTGAACCCACTGTCTGCTTTCCTTCCATGAAGCCTGTGAACCCACTGTCGGCTTTCCTCGCATGAAGCCTGTGTAACCACTGACTGCTTTCCTTCCAAGAAGCCTGTGAACCCACTGTCTGCTTTCCTCCCATGAAGCCTGTGTAACCACTGACTGCTTTCCTTCCATGAAGCCTGTGTAACCCACTGTCTGCTTTCCTTCCATGAAGCCTGTGAAACCACTGTCTGCTTTCCTTCCATGAGGCCTGTAAACCCACTGACTGCTTTCCTTCCATGAAGCCTGTGAACCCACTGTCTGCTTTCCTTCCATGAAGCCTGTGAACCCACTGTCTGCTTTCCTCCCATGAAGCCAGTGTAACCACTGACTGCTTTCCTTCCATGAAGCCTGTGTAACCCACTGTCTGCTTTCCTTCCATGAAGCCTGTGAACCCACTGTCTGCTTTCCTTCCATGAAGCCTGTGAACCCACTGTCTGCTTTCCTTCCATGAGGCCTGTGAACCCACTGTCGGCTTTCCTCGCATGAAGCCTGTGTAACCACTGACTGCTTTCCTTCCAAGAAGCCTGTGAACCCACTGTCTGCTTTCTTCCCATGAAGCCTGTGTAACCACTGACTGCTTTCCTTCCATGAAGCCTGTGTAACCCACTGTCTGCTTTCCTTCCATGAAGCCTGTGAACCCACTGTCTGCTTTCCTTCCATGAAGCCTGTGAACCCACTGTCTGCTTTCCTTCCATGAAGCCTGTGAACCCACTGTCTACTTTCCTTCCATGAAGCCTGTGTTACCACTGTCTGCTTTCCTTCCATGAAGCCTGTGAACCCACTGTCTGCTTTCTTTAATGAAGCCTGTGTAAATCGTGACTGTTTTCTTTCACTGAAGCATGTGTACTCTCTGTCTGTTTTCTTTCACTTAAGTCTGTGTAACAACTGAATGTTAACTTTCACTGACACCTGTGTAACCACTGAATGTTTTCTTTTATAAAGCTTGTGAAACCACTGAATGTTTTATTCACTGAAGCTTATGTAAACACTGACTGTTTTCTTTTAAGAAGCCTGTGTAACCACACTGTAGACTGTGTAACCAATGACAGTTTTTTCACTGTAGCCAGTCTAACCACTGACTGTTTTCTTTCACTGAAGCCTTCGTAACCACTGAATGTTTTCTTTCACTTAAGCCTTTGTAACCACTGACTGTTTTCTTTCGCTGAAGCCTTTGTTGCCACTGAATGTTTTCTTTCACTTAAGCCTTTGTAACCACTGACTGTTTTCTTTCACTGTAGCCTGTGTAACCGCTGAATTTTTTCTTTCACTTAAGCCTGTGTAACCACTGACTGTTTTCTTTCACTTAAGCCTTTGTAACCACTGACTGTTTTCTTTCACTTAAGCCTTTGTAACCACTGAATGTTTTCTTTCACTTAAGCCTTTGTAACCACTGACTGTTTTCTTTCACTGTAGCCTGTGTAACCGCTGAATTTTTTCTTTCACTTAAGCCTTTGTAACCACTGACTGTTTTCTTTCACTGAAGCCTGTGTAACCACTGAATGTTTTCTTTCACTTAAGCCTTTGTAACCACTGACTGTTTTCTTTCGCTGAAGCCTTTGTTGCCACTGAATGTTTTCTTACACTTTAGCCTGTAAAACCACTGACTGTTTTCTTTTATGAAGCCTGTGTAACCACTGACTGTTTTCTTTTATGAAGCCTGTAAAACCACTGACTGTTTTCTTTTATGAAGCCTGTGTAACTACTGACTGTTTTCTTTTATGAAGCCTGTAAAACCACCAACTGTTTTCTTTTATGAAGCCTGTAAAACCACTGACTGTTTTCTTTTATGAAGACTGTAAAACCACTGACTGTTTTCTTTCTCTGGAGCCTGTGAAACCACTGACTGTTTTCTTTCTCTGAAGCCTGTGTAACCACTTAATGTTTTCCTTCCCTGAAGTTTTTATGCCCCCAAAAGGTGGCATATTAAAATCACACTGTCTGTCTGTCTGTCTGTCCATCCATCCCCACTTACATATTCGTGTCCAGACTGTAACTTTAAAATGCATTTAAGGATTTTAAAATAACTTGGCAAAAATGTCTAGCACATCAAGATGACTTGTTGCGTACAAGGCCCACGTCCCTACCTCAAAGGTCAAGGTCACACTTAGAGTTTTTAGGTAATGGAATCCTCTATATATGCACACACTAGTGTCTGGACTGTAACTTTGTCATGCATTGAAGGATTTTAAAATAACTTGGCACAAATGTCTAGCACATCAAGACGACATGTCGCGTGCAAGAACTACTAGGTTAAGGTCACAGTTAGAGTTTGAAGGAAATGGATTCCTCTATATATGCATATATGCACATATTCATGTCCGGACTGTAACTTTGTCATGCATGGAAGGATTTTAAAATAACTTGGCACAAATGTCTAGCACATCAAGATGACGTATCGCATGCAAGACCCACGTCGCTACCTCAAAGGTCAAGGTCACACTTAGAGTTTTTAGGTAATGTAATCCTGTATATATGCACACTTAGTGTTCAAAAGTAATGGAATACTGTATGCATGGTAACTCTGTCATGCATAGAAGGATTTTAAAATTACATAGCACATTTATTGAGCACATCGAGAGGACACAGACTGTGAGACACCTCTTTCGGGGACATTCGTCACTTGTGAGGTACAGCTCTTGTTGTTACCTTCTTTTAGCTTATATAACTCATTGAAGCCTGTGTAATCATTGTCAAAATACTGTAGCTACTTTCCTGAACTTTCTTTGTGGCTTATCTAGCAGCCTGCTTTCATTGTCTCAGTTTAATTAGAGATAATGCTGTTATTTCAACATCTTTACATTAAATCTTCTCTTTTTTAAAAAGTGGTTTAATAGGGAAAAGATCTCCCTGGGTCAATTTTTACATGCCTTTGTTTCGTCTCAGATTGGTAGTTCATTACAATTGACAGAATATGAAGCTGAATACGTAAGAATTTGATTACATATGCATTTGTAAACTAAATTTACTTTGTTTAAATCATCTCTGTCCTTTTTATTGAAGCAGGTGACATACCCTGGTCAACAGCCTGGAACGCCGGGTCGTCCAGGATATAGTGGTGGTCAGGGTCGTTACTACTAGATAGCCATAGATGTTGATAAGGATCACAAAGTTTGTGTGGAATGTGCAATGAGAAAACAATGGATCTCAAGACATTAAGAAGTTTAACAAAGTCGTATGGTACTTTTGAACTGCGGTCACACCCAGAGAGTGGAAAATGAAGTGCAGCGGGATATTCAGAGATTATTGTTGCTGTATTGTGTTATATCTTTGTAGTCTATTTGCATTGTTTAGCCAAATTTAGGAAGTTAAAATTTAAATGGCTACTGGTTAATGCTCTAGGAGGCTTTTATGAATGCATATTGATACAGATTTGTAGAAAGAAAAGAAACCATCTAGTTTTAGGTAGGAAAAAAAAGGTGCAAATGAGCAGAAATTATTTCATAAAGAGGTTTTTTTTTAAAGATATAGATAGGTGGAGACTATTGATAAAAAAGCTAACGTACATTCTTCAGAGGATTGTTTTTTGTGACCAGTGCAGATCATGATTTAACTGTATGTGTGTAGACTGCTGTTCAGTCTACATTCTCACTGAGTACAATTGTGTTATCTGGATTTAAACATGGAACCAGTCCATTTTTGAAAATTAGCAGGAAACTGATTATTCAGTTTGGAAAGTATACTGCAGAGTGATCTAAAATATTATTATTATAAAGCTCTGTTTTGAAAGAAAATGCTTAAGACATCCACCCTCTAAATAGATTTAGAGAAACACCTGACACTGTACATTATAGCAGGCATTTTGCCATTGTTTAGCCAACATTGGCTTTGTAGAATTAATTGTTTTTATTATTGAAATGCTGTTGTAGTGCTGTTGAATTGAATGTGCTATGTTGAATCAATTATTGTTGATGTTACATATTTTTTGAGAAAAAAAAGAGTAATGTGCTAAAAATTCAGTATTTTTGTAACCAATAGTAAGTTTTGTTATTTAAAACTTTATTATGAAAGCAGTCAAAAGTTAATGGGCTTTGGTTGGCTAATTGTTAGCCCAATTTCAGACTGACCAAAGGTTATATGTCCATATGCAAGACTCGATGATTCCACATTAGCTCTTTCTCACTCCATCTTTTGGTTTCATCTTCAGTGAGTCAAGAGTGATAAATATAAAAATTGGAAGAACTTGTTTAACTATCAAAATTAAATAAATAAGTAAAAATCAACCAATCTGAATTCAGAAATTTTAAACTAGTCTTGGAGATCAATTGTTGAGTAACTGATAGCATTGTGTGGAGTCATTTGAAAACAATACTTCATGTTCTCAGTATAGGATTTTTTAAAAACTACCTATTTAGGAAAAGATTTTTTTTTGCAAAAGAAAGACTCGGCTTTCTGAAAGTATTCAGTTGGTCAGCTATGTTGTGCCATGTTTTATAGTTTGTTGACATGGTGATACAAGATGCCACGAAATTCCAACAAAACTACTTTATTATAGTTTAAAAGTGTTGTTTTTGTTTTAGATTGTTTTACATGACATACTGTCACAGTTTTCAGGTGATATGTTTCATAATTTTTGAAATAGAAAATTCATATTTTACAAAGGTCGTCTGCATTTTAAAAATACCATAGTTTAATGTATAGTGATTGTTTAATCTAGACTTCATTAACTTGGGCATTATTATGCATTGTTAGTGATAGTGATCTTAATGAAATGTCTTACCTTGAGGTCTTGTGCACATAGCTTCAGTACTTGTGTATATCACAGGTTAGATGTATTGTTCTATAGAAAATTGAAATTAAGTGACAGTGATCATTGGGGTATGTTTAATTTCTATAGAACTGTAAGGATTAATTTATGAGAGACTTATAGAGCTTAACGCCAGAGCAATTCTCAGGAATATACCGGACGGGAAATCATTCCGAGTAAACTCTAATGGTAGGATTATTCGTCGCGCTCAACAGCAAGAAAATATGGCATAGGAAATACCCCGTCCCTCCGGGTCTGTCAAATTGGCCCATTTGAACGTTAACGGATGGACAAAAAACAATGACGAATTTAGATGTAATTTAGTGCGCGCTATAGACGCTGATATACTATCTTTGTGTGAAACCCATCTAAGCGGAAGGGATGTTTTGCAAGTGGAGGAATACACATGGTTTGGTTACAATAGACCGGATATACATAGACATGCACCAAAACCTTCTGGTGGAGTCGGTCTTTTAGTCAAAAATAGCATTTGTGGGGACTACGACATAAGCATTGTTGATAAATCACATGACGGAATATTAGCGGTAAAATTTGTACATAAAGAAACGGATTACGATTTTGTGGTTTTCTCGTGCTATTTACCACCTGAAAGTTCTAATAGAGGTCGTAACGCACAAGTCTACTTTGCTCATCTCCTAGCACAGATTTATATTAATAGTGAAAGTGACGCTCTGTTCATTACCGCTGACTTCAACGCACGTATAGGCGGCTTGTCAGATGTACTTGATGACGTTGACTTGATCTCAAAACGCAATGTCCTAGATAAATCTATCAACCAACACGGCCATGAACTTCTTGAATTCTTAAATGAAGCAAAATTCGTGGTTTTAAATGGCAGATTTCACACCGAAGACGATAACTTCACGTCTGTGTCAACCAAAGGAAGAGCGGTCGTCGACTATATTTGTGTCCCACATGATGTTTATAGTGCATGTATGTTCTTTAAAGTACAGTCTGTTTCATCTTTTGTTGAACAATCAAATCTTCACTCCTTTCTAGGACAAAGATCAAGGCTACCAGACCATAGTGTTATTATGACGGAATTTATCGTGTCTAACAATGTAAAAACTAGCTGTAGCGGTTCTATAAATCAATGGATTAACGATAAACCCCGTTATAATTTGAATAGAATACCCGACAATTTCATGGAGAGTGAACTATCAAGGTCAGCTTTATTGGAGATTATTACTTGCATTGAATGCAACAGGGAAACCCAGTCTGATATAGACGGTATTTATAGCAAACTGTGCGACTCAATCATTACAGAGATGAATAATACAGTGCCGAAAATAAGCTCCTCTAAAAGAATGAATAAACGATACAGAGACAAAAAGCCATACTGGAATGAACATTTAACTACATTATGGAGGGATATGAATAAGAAAGAGAAGGCTTACATAAAATGTCAGGACAGTAGGCGTATACGTAACGCCTTGCACGCGGAATTTATTGTAGCACGTAACATATTCGATAAGACTCTCCGCAAAAATGAACGCTATTATAGGGAGTCGGTAGCTATTGAAATCGAAGATATGTCCTCTAGTAACCCGCAAGACTTTTGGAATAAAGTACGAAACCTAGGTCCGAGGAAAAATAAATCGATACCGGTGCAAGTATTTGACCAAAATGGGAATTTAATAACAAACGAAGAGCACGTGTTCGAGCGTTGGAGAAATGACTTCAAAATCTATATAACGGAGGCGATAGTACTAGTTTTGACGATGACTTTTATAACAGGAGCAAACAACACAAGCTTTTGATTGAGATGGAAATGTTAGACCCGTTGTATGCTCAAGACATTGAATTGAACCGAAATATCTCAATAGAGGAAGTGTGTCGCATTGTAATGCACGCGAAATCAAAGTCTGCTTCTGGAATTGACAATATCCCCTATGACGTTCTCAAATTCCCTCCAATAATTGTCATTTTACGTGAACTCTTCCAGCTTCTGTTAGACACTGGTCTTATTCCAACAGAATGGAGAAAATCAATTATATGTCCTATATTGAAGGATTCGAACTCAGATCCTAGGCTTCCTATGAACTATAGAGGCGTAAGCTTGTTGTGCTGCACCAGTAAATTATATAGTGCTTTCATAAACTCAAGAATATGCGAATATTTAGACAAAAATGATATTTTGGCCGATGAACAGAACGGATTTAGACCGGGCCGCTCCTGCGAAGATCACGTGTTTACGCTCGATAGTATCACTCGTAATAACCCAACGACCTTCACCTCTTTTATCGATCTTCGTAAAGCGTTTGATTTTGTTGATAGGGATATGATGCTATATAAACTGTTGTTGAATAAAATAGATGGTAAAATCTACAACTCTGTGAAAAGCATATACAAAAGTTCAGTCTCCAGCGTTAGAATTAACAACAAACTCACAGATTGGTTCGACTGTAAGACTGGCGTGAAACAAGGGGACTGCTGTTCGCCGACAATATTTGCAATCTTCGTGAATGACCTTGTTTCAGAAATTAATGACCTTGATCTTGGGGTCAAAGTTGGCGATAACTCAGTATCTATGTTACTATACGCAGACGATATTGTATTCATATCCAGCACCGAGACTGGGTTACAAGCCATGTTAGACAAGATGCATGAATGGTGCAAAAAGTGGAGAGTTCTAATAAATACCGAAAAATCAAAAGCCATGCATTTTCGAAAAAGTCGCACAAAACAAAGTGAATTTCAATTTAGAGTTGGGGGTAATATCTTACAAACAGTGGATAGGTATAAATACCTTGGTACGATATTGCATGATAAACGGGATTTTAGTTACAATTGCGGGTCATTATCGAAAGCCGCAGGACGTGCACTTGGAAGTATTATTTCTAAAATTCACAGCCTGAAGTCATTTGGATTTAAATCGTTTCAAAAACTTTATGAATCTTGTATTATACCAGTGATGGATTATAACGCTTCAGTGTGGGGATTCAAACAATTTCAATCAGCTGACAATATCCAAAATCGTGCAATTAGATACTTTCTTGGTGTACACAGGTTCACTCCAACCATTGCCTTGGTTGGTGAAAGCGGTTGGTTACCATGTATGTACAGACGATGGGTGTCTATGCTAAGGTATTGGAACAGACTATTGTTATTAGACGATAGCAGGATTACGAAACGCACTTTTATAGCGGATTACAATTTATCCAACAATAGCAATAATTGTTGGTGTAGTGACGTAAAATACATAATGACTCAAGTACAAATGGCCGAGCATTTCAATAGGAGAGAGGGAGTAAACTTAAATACAGTTAAATTGGCTGTAATACAGTATTATTCTTCCATTTGGACTAAGGATTGTGAGAGGGTCTCAAAACTAAGAACTTATAGAACTTTCAAACAAGAGTTTAAGTGTGAAGACTATCTCAGTATAAAACTAAAGAGAAATGAACGTTCACTGTTGGCTCAGCTAAGGTGTGGGATTCTCCCACTAAGAATAGAGACCGGTCGTTATGGTGGCGAGAAACCTGAAGACAGACTATGTGTCCTGTGCAACCGATGCGAAGTTGAGGACGAAAAACATTTTGTGATTGTTTGTCCGTTATTTCAAGATATAAGACTCGAATTTTTAGAAATATTCCTTGAGAATGATGTTTGTAGAACGATGCAAGACGAAGAGAAACTGGCTTATTTAATAAAAACTCACCCTAGACAGTGTGCTAAATTTATCGTGAAAGCTTATCTATTGAGAAGACGATCTTTATACATAAGATAGACACAATTTTAATAGTATTTCATATTTACCATATCACTTTATCCATATAATGCGAAATAAATTTGGATCAGTCATTTGTTCATCATGATAGGTTCAAGGTTTAGAGTGGAAAAAGTTTATTTACAGTTATTGATTGTAATGGTCAATTTACTTGTTAAATGTACATATTTCTGCCAAAGGTGTATATTGAAAAGAACAGTTTTGTTCTGTGTGTATAGTCGATCATGTTATATTAATACTTGTAATATTGTAGGTGACTTATAGACCCGTTTGGGTCGGGTGCTTATATATGCGTATATTGTAAATAATTTTGTATGTACATAATGCACATGTCACTATAATAAAAAAATTACTTACTTACTTACTTACTCTACTACATCTACTGTAGTGAGCAGCTTTATTTGCCATCCAGGGAAATTCTGATAACTCACCACAAGCCCTGCTACCAAAATGGTATGGTGCTATGAAATGTGTTTTAAATCATTCTATGAAATTTATGACGAAGAAATGCAGATTTGTTTATTGGATACTAAACAAAGCTCACTAAATTGGTTTTGTAGATATTTTAGGGCAATTCAAGGTTTGGTCATCTTTTTTGAAAACAACAAAGCCAATTTAATCATGTCTGGTTAAAAGTTATTAAAAGATAATTTGACTAGAGAAAGAGCTGGAGTGCAGTAGTACTGAAAAAGAATCTGTTTGGAGAATACATGAAGTTGAAGTTGAAAATCTCTAATAGTTGTATCACTTTCCTGAATACTTACAATACAGAACTGATGTTGTCTAAAGTGGATAGTTGTCATATATCACATATTTAGTACAATAATAGTCAAATTGGTAATAGTTTGCAACTATGTTCAAAATATGCTAGATAACAAGATGCTTTTTCTAATTAATATATACAACTTACATATTGTGTTAAAACTTCATTGTGTTTTGTTATATGTGGTGTGCTTTATTATACTGTTGTTACAGTCTGTGTTTCTGTTACACCTTTCTTATCAAGACAGCTCTTGTTACTGATCTGCAAAATGTGCTTTCAAAAATTCAAGGAATTTTTATCATTGAAAAAACACTTAAAACCTTCAGTTGGTGAAGTCATCCTTTATAAAATGGCAAAATACAGGTGGCAATAGTTGCCAAATTTTCACATTGTAAGAAACTTGGGAGGCAGAGTTGTTTCACACTTGTAGAATTACTTTCACTTCAGACCTAGGTTCAATTATTTTTAAAAGTAATTAATTAATTACAATTAAAACAGAAATTCTTCAATTAAATTACAATTATAATTACATGCTTTTTACAGAAGTAATTAATTAATTACAATTATTTTAAGGAAAACAATTAATTATTTTTAATTATTTGGCAATATATTCACAATTTCACATAGAATTATGTTACTATCAATGACATATTAAAAATGCAGATTTATAATTCCTCATTGAATGGTTGAGCAACAGTTTCAGGAACAGAACAGAACATATATTTATTACTTTCGGATTTAAACTGTACATAGTTTATCATCCATATAAAAGCAAACAATACATTAAAGGCTTATGTTTTTGGGGGTTTTTTTTTTTTTTTTTTTTTTTTTTTTTTTTTTTTTTTTTTTTTGATCATATAATTGTACAAAACAATTATATTAAACAAAATGTCATATAGCAAGTTATCAAGTAACACAGAATTATAGAAAATATAGAACAAAACTCATATGTGAGGGTAAATATACAAAATGGTAAACAATGTCATACAAGAGGATAAACATCCAAGAGGGTAACGTAAAATAAACACAAACTAGTTGAATAATTTAGTAAGAATTTCACATGCGGTTTATCTTAAAATGTTATCCCATATCTTTATAGCACAGTTAATATAGCAAGCTAAGTTTGATAAAACGTTTGTATCACTGGAATTCAACAACTGGGTAAGTTTGAACATACTAGGACGACGTATATAATACTCGGCAATATAGCGTTTTCTAATTGTTTTGTATCTAGAGCATATAAACATGAAATGAAACTCGTCCTCTATATCGCCATTTAAACAAACTTCACACCGTCTCTCAGCACGTTCAAGTCTGTTTCTGTCATATCTTCCAGTTTGTATTCTAAGGCTATGCGCTGACACTCGAGTTCATATCCAGATTACATTAATACCTCTTCAGATGACAAGCAAGTGTGAAATTTATACCCCCAGGTGATAACAGCTACTGCACAATAACCTGTATTTTTGCCATACTTTTCTGCATGTAATTGAAGAGTAATTGAATTTAATTGACAATTATTTTGCATTTGTTTGGATTTTAATTAATTAATTACAATTAAAATAATTGATTTCTGCCTCAATTATTAATTATTTTTCAATTAGTTGAAAAACTGTAATTAATTATAATTAATTGAATTATAATTGTGATTGGACCCAGGTCTGTTTCACTTAAACAGCAAACTATTTTTATTAGATATTGCTTGTAGTTTTTCTAAATAAGATGAAACTCAATCTGTGCTGTATTTGATTATATTGTAAGGGCATGAAGAGACTTATACACTTGTATTCCATTTTATGAACAGGACATTAGTGCTTACCCAGAAGTTTGAGAAATAAATATTGTGGGTGAAATGTGACATTTGTAGTCTTGTTTTAGAACTTAAGACTTTACTTAAATTTTACAACCATCCATCATTCCATCCAGATTTAAAAACGTTAGTAATTCTTAGCTGTTTTATAGTATGGAAAACAACATTTTTCGTATCACTAGCAAATAAGAGGGCGAAGATGGCTCTATATCGCTCACCTAAGACCTACTTATGACCAAATGTGACAAAACTTCAACACTAAACTATATATGATAAACACAGACGCTCTTTTTCACCTTGACAAGACAAACCTTCTGACCAATTTACATGATAATTGGCTATAAAATGTGACTTCTTAGAGTACCAACAAGGTTTTCCTTGGAATTGACCTGGTGACCTAGTTTTTAATCCCAGATGATAAACACAAACATTCTGACATATTTTCATGATGATTGGGTTGAATGTGTCATCTGTTTGGCATTTACAAGGTTTTTAACCGGATGACCTAGTTTTTGACCTCGGATGACTAGGGATGGGTATTTCCAGATATTTCGTATCGCAATAAATTGCAATAGGAGGGACTGTATTGCGATACGTATTGCAATATATTGACAGTAAGTAACTCTAACAAAAATATACTTTGAAGTTTTCAAACTTGCTTATAAAGCAGTAATACAGTAATTGAAACATTCCTTGGGCAATGTCATCAGCGTCTTTGCCTAAGGACACTGCTCGTGCTCGGACTGGGATTCAAACCCGGGACCTTGTGTTCTGGACAACTGAGCTATTGATGCCTATAGACCAAGTTTTTTTACTTTTGAGATCGAATAATATGCCGCTCGTTATTACTAAGTCTACTGTCAGTCATTGTTGTCACAGAAAAAGCACACACAATTCAAATTCAATTTCAGCTAATAAATGATGGTGAAATTACTGTTTTTTATTTACATAAAAATATCGCGGTACAGGATGACACAATACTGGTAAGTATGGCATCTCAAACGACTTACAACATACCAGTATACCGATTTTATCGCACACCCCTGCAGACCCATATTCGAACTCGGTCTAGATTTTATCATTGCTGTCATTCTGACCAAGTTTCATGAAGATCCAATGAAAAATTCAACCTGTATTGCATACACAAGGTTTCTGTGATTTGATCCCGTGACCTAGTTTTTGACCCAAGATGACCCATACGGAACTCAATCTCGAATTCATCAAGATAGTTATTCTTACCAAGATTCATGATTCAATGAAAAAGGCAACTTATATTGCATACATAAGGTTTTTCTATGAGTTGACCCTGTGACCTACTTTTATACCCCAGATGACCCATATTCGAACTTGACCTGGATTTCATCGAAGCAGTCATTCTGACCAAGTTTCATGAAGACCCAATAAAAAATACATTTGTCGCCCTCGAACGCTTTGTTAGAATAACCAATATTTTTGTGACACAATCTAAGTACAAAAAGGGGCGTAACTCTGTGAAATATGACATTGACCTACAAAATTTGGCGGCATCACGACCTTTTTGTCATAAGCAATGCAATTAGTAAGTTAGATGAAGAAATCTTAAGAAATGGCAAAGTTATAGCCAACGTTAAGTTTTCATGACAAAATCTAAGTACAAAAAGGGGCATAACTCTCAAATATGACCTTGACCTATAAAATTTGAAGGCAACACGACCCTTGTGTCATAAGCAATACAATTGTTAAGTTTGATGTTGAGTTCATGTGACGGGCGGATGACCGACGGACAAAGCGATCCATATGTATCGCCTTTTTCCGAAAGGGCGACACAAAAATGACACTTTTACTCATTATACATGAACGAATACCCCGTCTCTGACTATACATGTACATAGACTAGCTTTAAGTAGTGATACCTAGATTTCATAGCCTAATAGAAATTTGCCATGAGTGACCCTCCACCAAGATTGTTCAAACTGAACGGATTTGTTAAAAGGGACAATGCTCACGCTTTATGGCTATACGGAAAAGTTCTAAAAAAGTCATTCTTACAGGCGGGAAGTTTAACTTACCACCGTTCCTGGGAAAAACCAGTGCTAGATTCCAAACCGCTGTAGGGACGTCAGAGAGACATAGCCAGTAGCAGGGTTTGACCCTCCATGTAGAGATGTTGATTAGCCTCAAAAACCATAGCTTCGAGAGAATGTGGTTGATTTCCCTATTAAACTTGAAAACCTGAAAAAAAACTCATTTCTTTTGAAAGCAACAGCCAGATCTTAAAATTATTTTATATGATTAGAATGATATCTGTGTGAAGATCTGTTCAATATTATGTTGATTTGCCAAAGGTTCGGGGGGGCAATTCCAGTTGTATGCTTGCAGAGGAGTCTGAACAAAATTTTATTTTTCATATAAATCAACAGCCAGATTTCCTAAATTTACAATATGTTTTTAAATGATTTTTACTCTCAAAATATGACTTACAAGTCATATTGAAAGTGTGACTAGCGTGGTAGCTGTATTTTAATTGACTTCAGCAATATAATCATGACCCTCTTGTTAGTAAAAAAATGCAAAAATACCTTGGATTATCCGAGATAAAAAACAAACAAGAAACTTACCGATGGCCTCTGCAGAAATATAATACGTCTAGATTCAATAAACTGCGATAAAACCAATATAAAGCTACTATTCTAAAAGCTGCAAATAAATGAATTCCCTAAAGGTCCACGGCAGGTATCAAAAGCCAGGCAAGAGGTAAAAAACACAACCCTCTTACATCAAGCTTCAAGTTACTGTTGGATTTAGAAGTATTTTCCTTTTTTTAAAAAGAATGCATTAAACTCGGATATTTTTCCGCATCTTCGCTATCACCACTGTCAATGTGGCAGAGGAATATGTCTTTTTAAGCCCCTCCTACCTGCCATACAACTTCCTTTCCGAGATAGTAACTTTTTCTTTATTGTTCATGCAAGGAAAATGCTCAAATGTTTAGTCTGAAAGACGACATGAGCATTTCGTTTTGAGGACATCTTCAATTTTTATATCCACATTGTGCCCGCAGTGTCTTGTGTGAAGGCAAAATAGAATGACATTATTCTCATCTGATTAGTAGATGACAGTCATCCAGCGTATTCACTCTTGCAGGAGTCTAAATCACCGTAAGTGACTCTGTTCAGAGGATGGTCGCTACTAGTAAGCTCCTTGTTTTGGCAATTGGTCCACGATCGCATTGCCATTAACACCAAAAGATAATAGCTTGTGTCGTGGAATGTTTGATCTTTTCATTTTCTACAACTGGTTGGCACTTACTACGTCATCCTTCTGATCGTCATTTAAGCTGCCAAGGCACATTCGAGGTGTGTACTGGTTGTGTCCAAGTTAAGCGTTTTAAATAGCCTCTCATTTCCTCCCCAGGTTACTTACTGGGTAAAATCCTTTCTTCTTAGTCGCTTTCAAATCGTTGTTCTTGGTGGTGTCTCCTTTGACAAAGTTTCTGAAAGATCTGGAGTACCACAAGACTCTGTCCTCGGTCCGCTTCTCTTTCTGCTTTGCATCAATGACGGTCCTTATTCTATTACTTCTCATGTAGGCCTAGGTGCGACACTTTGCTGATGACACCGCAATTTACCTTAACATCAAGTCTGTTTCAGACTGCAAAGCCCCTTCAACGTGATCTCAAGCAAATGGTAAGAGTTGGGGGACATGAGTTTAAACCCAGCATATATCAGGTTCTACGTATTTCCAAAAGCCGTACCCCTATTACCTTTAAATAGACACGCCATGGAGAAACCTTACAACCTTTATCTAATGCAAAATATATGGAGGCGGACATTTCAAAAGATCTTTCTTGGAATACTCACACCGATAGAGTCAGCACCACAGCTAACAAAACATAAGGGTTCATCTGCAGTAATATAATTACATTATTACAGGTCCGATCTATTGCTTATTAAACACTTGCCGTCACCAACTTGAATATTCTTCGACAGTTTGGTCACCACAAACTAAAAAGAACATAAAGGGTAGCGCTGCGCAATAACACGAGTTAAAAACGACCTGTAGATACACTTGGAGCCACTTCTAACCGATTTTCTCGAATAAAGTTCAAGATATTTATTTCATATTAAATACACTAGCGGATCCATGGGGCGCACGGGGGCGCCCCCTAAAATTCCCCAACCTTACATAAATATCTGAGTATAAATATAAATTTTCTGTTTCCGAAATCGGTATCTTTAAAGTATCAAAAACACGTTTGAAATGCAGGAAAATGCACGAAATGGCACCCTTGAAAAAAAAATTTTCGGGGGAGCATGCCCCCGAACCCCCCTAGAAAGTGCCTCCCTATTTTTTTATCTCAGGCTACGGCCCTGACATTGTTCATTGCATTCAATTATACATGTTAATTATATACTCACTCGCTCCACCGCTAATTTAGTGTTCGATTACTTAAAAACAAAGAATAAAACACAGTCATAATTGCCATCTTATAAGGCTTGAGCAGAACCAACAAATGGCAAAAAAGTTACGCCCCCCCTAACACCAAATCCTGGATCCGCCCCTGAAATATTATATAGCTTTAAGAAAATGATAAATCCTTTCAACTGTGACCATCGGTTACTTTTGCACGTGTGACAAGTACGATTTCACCATTTTGCACGATGAATGTAGGTGAGCGAAACATATCGATTTTCATTTTCATATTATTATTCTATTCAATTCAAACCGCAAAAACAGAATTTTGATTTTAAAAATCAGTCACTTCGAATGAAAAAGCAAGTCGCGCAATTGACATGTTGCTTGCCGGCTAATCACTCAGACAGTCACGTATATAAATGTTTCATATTTATTTAGCAATAATTTCATTTGCAAACATGGACAGTATCAACCTGTTCACTATAAATCGTAACAAAGGCGGAAATTTATCTGTAAAATACTATTACATTGTATTTCGTTTCTTTACTCCGATGTACGGATTTTATTATGAATCGGTGACTTTTCTCAATGTTGGAATTTCACGTAATGCCATTTTGTGACTTCGGAATTTACAGCGATGTTTTTTATTTGTTAAGTTTAATATGTATTTGTTAATCAATTAAAATTACATTTCGCAGAAGTATGTATTATGTGTTGAATTAATTATATTCTAAATTTGAACGAAATGTGCATACAAATAATTACATTTATACCGAATTATATGTGTCGGGTTAGAAGTGGCTC